>CABFVX010001052.1:98615-135241 GCA_902151425.1 Timema shepardi | reverse complement strand
GGGGGGGGCGGGGGTTGGAGGGAGGAAGAGGGGGGAAGACCAACTTAACGACATTAACAATAAAAAAATTCTTTGAATTTACTAAAACTAATCCAAGAGTGTCGAACATGTACTTTTAAATGGAACCTAAAATACATCTGCAACAACTTAAATGTCTGCATTCGCTTGACGTGAACACGTTGATTTACAAATACCTGCTTTATATCTTATAATCCCACCCTCCCTCGCTTTCCAACGCAACCCTTTCAAGCAAATAATATCAAAACTTATTTTGAATTCTACAGTATATTATCAATCCAACAGCGGTTTGATGAAAAGTTTTATGTTTGAGTGTTCATGCATTCACAAAACATAAATAATATGCTTAAAAATTATTAAAACCAAGAATATATTACCTAAAAATCAAAAGTTATTAAAAAGAATTACCTATAAAATATACATTTCTACAACCAGGGGATCATGAACAGAGTTTACGCACTTATGAGTATTGTATGTGATGACACGTCAAAATCTAGGCCTTGATTTAGCTAAGATTAATTTCCTAAATAAGTTTAAATTAAACCATGGCAAATACGAGCCCAACATGATCATTTTAAAACTAGTATAGGTGACAAAAGCAACACACTAAATACTTTATCTGCGCCAAACCCAAACTATGCAAGTTCTGCCGTCCCAATTGATAGGCAATGACAAACTATATGCACCCCCGAGAAGAGTGATCTTTTCACTTAGGGGTGACAAACGCAAATACACCTTACAAGTTTAGATATAAAAAAAAGTGTCAAGTGCTAATCGGAACCAACATTATGTGCCATCTTTTCGTAACTCGTTAAAAACCTCAAGTGAAATCAATACACTAAAACTATTTTGTAGAATGATACTAAATGTTTCTATGGCACAACATTTTCTTTTTTAAAAAAAGCCAATGATAATAGTCAATTCAAGCGCACAAGAGTCTCTGGAAGATGCGTTGAACAGTTTCCAAACACAGATTATACATTTTCGTTTAACCAAAATAATATCATAAGAAACACAAATAAAATGCAACAAAATGCAAGAGTATGGATAAACAAAAAAAGAACAAGTTATAATAAAATTAAATTCAAGAGACGGAATGGGTGTCAGGTTAACCTCGATATGAAGAGAAAACAAGCCTTAAAATCTAAAAATAATGGCAGTACACAGAAAATTCAACAGTTAGGGATGCCAAGGGAAATAATTTAAGTATATAAAAAATAGAAAAATAAATAAATTTAGAGGTGGCTAAATTCTGAGCGATACTTAAAAAATAACTCAGAAGTGAGACAGAGTTACTATTACTGTCCCTCTTTAAAAGTTGTTCATTGGCGTGTGACGCACGGCTTGTTTTACTAGCAACTGAGCTAAACACAAAAACTTGTTTGCAAAGCACCGGTGAACTATTTACAATATTTAAGTGGGTAAAACCATCAATGTTATTGAATGCATAGTTTTTAAATTAATTATATGAGATAGGTGAACATGCATTAAAAAATTGGTATTACCATCATACCATTAAATTAGTTTTACTTATTTAAGGTGATTCAAAATAAATCTAAGAATATATAATCTATATTAATAAAATTAAGAGTTTGTTTGTCTGTCATGGGTATTGCGCAATATTTACTGCACACGGAGGGCTGAAATTTTAAAATTATTAGCCTGTGCAAAAACATGTGCACTTAGAAGCTTGAATTTTTAATTTTTGACTAAATTTTTTAAAATGTATCACAAACTAGGTAAGAAGATATAATATGAAGATATTTTCTTCTGTTTCGACCAAAGAAATGCTGGGTATTCTAGTGTTGTATAAAGATAATATAATCTTTATTCGGTGGCAAATTTTGGCCATAAAGACTAGCTGTTTTATGCTACAAAAATTGATTTGATATTTTAAATCTAATCTGCACAAAGTATGTCTTATGGTTAGTTTTTTCTTTTACATTCACAAAGTTGTTGATAAAGAGTTAATTTATTATTAGTCCAAATTTATCCTTTGAATTGAAGTAAAAATAATAATCAAAAATATTTTTTTATGTATTTTTATCATCCCAATTTCGAAAGTTGGTCATTTGCGAGTATTAAAAAAAGGGGTGATTGCAGTAATTACACCTCGATAAGCCATTTTATTCTTAAAATAATGAAAATAAATAGCTTCAAGTATTGCAGGACAAATTCAATACTAATTACTAATTTAGTTTAAATGTAATCGTTTATTTCAATCCACCCCATTTTAAATCATTATAGATTGAATTGATACCAGACCTTCGCAGTTATTGAGTTTTATTAGATGGCAATAATAAAATAAAAATAGTTTTGCTATTCTAATTTCCGTGCACATCTTAATACCCATTGGGACTATCCGCATATTTACACTAACAGAGTGAGGAAACCATATAATTTCAATAAACTTCGTAGACACAAAGACCTGTGCGAATCCATGCAAATAAATCGTCCAAACGTTGTGTCGAATAGAGCGCTGTGGAACTAAATCAAACCAGAAGCCTATCCAACTGAATATTAGAGCGCGCAAGTGGTGACAGGACACTGTAGATGTTCAGCAACAGATGGCCGAGTATTTAGTAAATAGCCCTCGCATTATAAAATTATTATTTCCCCCCTTAAACTTATCATTTAACACATCTATAAAATGGGAAAATGGTATAATGGCAAAATTAATATAATAGTTATATGAGATGCATGTAATTTTTGAAATCTTAAAATAAGTGAATTATTTTAATTCTTGGCATACCTATTAGTAAAGCATTTAAGTTCTCAAAATAATTATAAATAATATAACCAAAAAAAATCATAACTTACCGTAGTAGTCGAATGCGTGAGCTGGGTTGGGAAAGGGGGAAAAAAAACAGAAAACAAACGTGCTACAAAATGATTAGTGGCAAAATAAAGACTATTGATGAAAATATAAGTTAAATGATTCATGTTAAGTATAGTACTGCAGTTAATGAAACAATGAACAAATTGTATCAGATTTTTGGAAATATCATTACTTTTCCTCAATTTTGAAGAAACTACTAAAATCTAAATTTGGTTTGAAAAAAAAATCACAATAAATACCAACATAAAGATTATGGTAGTCCTCAATGTTAGTCTAATATAATATAAACACTTGGGTTAAACAATGTTAATAAAGGTGTGCAAGTTTAGTGATCAATAATAAATAAGTTCACACAAGTTAATGTTACAAAAACAATTGTATAACTTATTTAGTGAAATACAATCCTGTTGACTAAATAAATCTATGAGAGTGGATAGAGGGAGACATAATTCAGTTTAATTGTCGATAAAAAAAAATATAGTTAAATATACTTTGTCAAGACGTTGCTAAACGAAACTTACATATTCTGTGCAAGCTGCCGAATCAGACAATATTTTTATCCCTGTGAGATAGGCACTTAATGGTCATAATGCCCAGTTTTACGTCGTCGCTCAATTCGTAGGCAGGAAAATCAAATCAAATCAAATAAAATTTAGATGTAAAATGACACGTGGACACTGGAATTGAGCCTGGTATTTTTGTATTGATGCGCCAATGCTGTACCACTGTGCTATCCAGGAATATATCATCAACCCTATACAATATAATCCTGTATGCATGGCGGCACTCTGTGATTGTGGTCCAATAATAGCTCCAAAATAGCTGCTCAGGTCACACAAACACCCCAGATTCCGCCCTAAATTATGAGTGAATAATGACCCTGAGCACGGGACGCTTCCTGGATAGATCAGTGAGCGGAGCAATGGCACTCTAAGACAAATGTGCCGGGTTCGATTCCCGCGCCAAGCTGTCATATTTTAACAATATTTAATTGACATGACGGCCGTTTCCATAAGTATATTTAGTTTCCAGCTTTAAATAAAATAAACGCTCGAGATACACCCTAGTGTGCAGTAACATTTACAGTGCCAACTTAAAAACAATTTTTTTGTTTATGTTTTATGCCCCTCAAGTTTGCCAATTGAGGTTTATTAATAAAACTTCGCTGCCTTGAATACAGATTCAACTTTATATTATGATCCAATGCAATAAATATCCCCCACATGTCAAGTACCTTCGATCCTCTAGCCCTGTATAAAGTATTTGGTATAAGTTATCCCATGGACTCCAATATTAAATTATTATTATTAGCACCGTGTCTTACTACCCGTTCAGGCTATACGCACTTACGCTAATGTGTAATGGTAGGGTGATTGTGAGATGAAATGGAGGACCTACAGTTTAACGTGGAATCCGAACCACGGTGGAGGCCTGGCATTCCTCACATTCACAAGATGTCTTGTCAGAGGTGAAGGAAGGGTTTGGTAATCAGATAAATCTGTGCCGGGACCTGGGATTGAACCTCGGCCGCCAGCACAGAAGTCTGACACCTTACCCCTAGACCGCCAGGTCACCTCCCAATATTAAACTTTAGCTGCTAAATTCGTTAATAAAACAATTAGGATTAAAAAAAAAAGAAGAATTTATGATATGGTCCGGTTTATTTAAGTTCAATTAAAAGACCGTGAAATGACACCTCACATTTCTAGACTAAAAGAAACAACACAAGATCTATGCTAATAAGATTTATCAGACCAATATGGTTTGAATCACCTTTGAAATAAGAAAATAGAGGAAATATGAAATTATAAATTGTTCTATCTATTTGTGCTATAACAGGGCAGCTACAAAACTTAAAAAATTCAGTGAGACTTTTCCAGGTTTTCCCTGTCTTTATAAATATATTCAATGCCATTCCAATTCATGGTGTTATGGTGTGTAAAATAAAAATCGAGTTCCAATCCATTCAAATATTGGAAATAAAATGTATTTTAGATTTTTATGTAGGTTTATATATTATAATAAAACCAACAACTTTATTTTTATTTTAGAAAATAAATAACAAAACCTTACAATACACTTTAATAGACCATTAAAAAGTAATATTAATACTTCAGTATATAAGATAGATTTTTTGAAAAATCTTTCTCTAACTTTAAATTGAAATGTTATTTGACTAAAGTGGCATAGGTCAATTATTTTATGATTAAGTAATATAAGAATTAAAAATGTGGAATTTCATATCGCATTAATTATATAGCCAACACAATACAACATTTTTGCTAAGCAATAAGATAACTATTTTAAGCTATGTATATATTATATTTAATCAGCATTTATAAAAGGTATTTTTATGGAACAATTTGAATAATATTTTATCACAACTTGATACTTCGAAAATTGTTTCAATTACGGTACTGATATAAATTTCTTGTGCCACAACTGTGAAATAAAAACCATTTTGACTTTATTTATATTTTTTGTTCTTTTAACTTAGCTGCGAAAAAACCAATTATAAAGTAATACTTAAGGTAATAATTATAATTCTTAAATAGGTTTACATTAGTGATATTCAACCAATATTTGCAATAAAAAATCTTCTACCCGCTGTCAGTTACCGCCATTTCGATGCTGAGCAGTCTTTACCAATTTCTAATTATATTTTCAAAAAGGTTGAAACTAGATAAATTGTTTAGTATCATGATATTTGTTTAAACATATTTCTTTAGTTAGTTTACCCCCCCCCTCCAGTAATTTCTTGCAACTTTAATTACTAAACACCTCAAAAAAATGTTTGAAAACTGAAAATTAAAAGTTAGAACTACAACAGAACTACCGCATTAAAAATATAAGAAATATGTATCGTTCATTGTCTGTGACAATCGTTCATTGTCTGAGACAAACAAGTCAAGTATGTTTTGAATGGTTCTATTCATACTATATAGATAAGTCTTAATATACTTATGACATATGTCAGTGGCGCCGACCTTAGGGGTGATTTTCTTTCGCCCACACAAAAAATTGCCAAGCAGACACATAGTGCAATTTCACCGCCCCAAAAATACTCCATGTCTGCATTTTATTCATGTGTGCAACCATTTGTTGACAAATGTGTTTCAAGATACAAGTGTTTGTTGGTTTTTAAAAATGATTCGCACTTTGAACCATTTATGGAATCTTCCTTGGAAGTTGCCTGGTTCACACATAAATAGCTGTAGGGTACGTTCGCGAACAGCACAATCTTAAAGTGCCCGAAATTGAACGCTGTTATTGAATAATATCGCAGTATTGATTCAGACGTCAACACTCGATAGTGTTAGTTTAACAACAACCTCAAGGGATGAAGTCACTGTTATAATTTCTCAATATGAGATTTTTCGATTTGTTCCACCTTATAATGTAATGTCGTGCAGTGTCCGAGTCGGTCAGTTTTCAGTTCTGTCGTCGTCGTGTCACGATTAATAGCATACATAAATTATCAGTACATTTATTTTTATTTTATTTGTGATAATTCACAAGTTCCCGAAGGAATGGAAAAAGTAGTTGTGATTAGAAGTAAGATCACATTCCGAAAACAGCGCCAGTTACCAGTTAATCATGACCCTCAAAAAGTTATCTGAAGTCGGCGCCATTGATAGTTGTACAAATAACACCAAATACATCTTATAAACTTACTAAGACACAAATATGTACACTCTGTTTATTCTTAAATGTAAGTCTTGCCTAAACAAATTACACTATGTATTGTATATTCTACACCAGTAGTGTAATTCGTTATTGTAAGCTTGCTACCTTTGAGAGTTAAACAAAGTGTATATAGAAAATGTAGAATGTATAATGCTAGAAGAGTGTGTGGTTTAATCTGGAAGACAACTATACCTATCATCAACAAAATAAATGTGTAAATTTATTCTACATATGACATTGTGCTATTTCCCTGTTTACTAAACATGCATTATTAAACACACATATAGAAAAAAAATTTGTTTTGATTCAGTGTCACATTTTCACAGCTGTGGATAAATGGCTCCATATTTAGAATATGAATTATGTTTCTTAAAAATAATTATAACTCATAATGAGATTGACAAACTTAAGCCGAAATTGCTTAATCTAAAGATCATTAATTTTTTATCGATTTGATTGATTCTTGGTTTGAATATTGAATCAAGTTAGGATGAAAGAGAACGCAAGTTAAGGTCAGTATTTTTGCAGTTTTTATAAACAAAAAAACTTTTTGGACGAAATAAATTATGCTTTCAGTGGATACATTGAGTTTCATTATCTATGCAAAGTAATTTAAGTAATTGTCACGGGTAAATTGGCATTTTATTAGAAACTTTTTAAATAAAGAGGAAAAGTTCTGTTTTTTAATCACTACGTCTTACTACCTGTTCAGATTATACGTATAATTTAATATTTAGCACCGCGTTTTACTACCCGTTCGGGTTATACGCTTTAAGTACTAATTACTCTAATGGATTAGGAATTGGGAAGGTTCGCATTTGCGTGGAGGGAGAGTGGAAAACCATTTATGAAAAACCACCCCCAGTTCACCTGACCGAGATTCGAACCTCGATCTCCCCATCCTCAGAAGTCGAGAAGCTCAACACAACAAGTGCGTTAGCCAACTACGCCACCGAGGCGGGTGTTATATGTATACATGATAAGTACTACAATGGGGTAAGGATGAGTAAGGAAGCATCATAGAGGTAGTATACCTGCATTTGCGTGGAAGGAGAGTGGTAAACCATTTAGGAATAACCACTCTCAATGGACCCGACCAGGATTCGAACCCCAATCTCCTCGTCATCAGCAGACCAGTCTAACATGAGAGTGACGTCTTAAGACCATTCGGCCACTGAAGTGAAGCGGGTCGAAAAATCCTGTTCAAATTTCATTATGCACAAAGCATACATTGATAAGATGTTAATATTTGTTTGTTGGTCCCTTTTTGTTCCTTCCTGCCTTGTCCTCGGGGGGAGGGGGGGGGGGTAGTTTGAATATAGTGACTAAATTCGTGGACTTAATAATATTTTCTTGTATAGGTGCGTTCATAATTTGGCGGAGCTTTTGTTTGAGTCATGCCTTAGGTTAGAGACCAATAATGCCTGTGTTTCGATTATTGTTGCGAGAACTTTATACCGCAGGTGGTCATATTCAAGTAAGTGACGAGTGTCAAGGCTTTGCTTCTAGGGTTATAGGTATTGTTAAATTAATTTACAAATTGAAACCGTCAAACCATATTCAGCAGTTTACACTCCTCAGTGCAGTGCCATCAATCCTCATGAGTTGAAGAACTAGTTCATGTTGCAGCTGCACAGTTCAAATGACAGACTCGGCAGTTTATTGATGAGGTTTTGTACCCCCCCTCTTTGTTTTTTTATTTTTTTATTTAGCACCGCGTCTTAATACCTGTTCTGGTTATACGCTTAAGTACTAATTTCGCTAATGGATTAAGAATTGGGAAGGTTGAATTTAGAGGAAGTGAACCCGCATTTGCGTGGAGAGTGGAAAACCATTTAATAAAAACCACCCCCAGTTCACCCGACCGAGATTTGAACCTCGATCTCTCTGTCCTCGGCAGTCGAGCTCAACATGACTAGCGCGTTAGCTAACTACACCACCGAGGCGGGTCCCTCCTTGTTGATGTCTGTACAGTTACTACTCTAGTTACAGTATAAGTACAGTTAATTACTCAAATTGGGTTATGGTGGCAACCATTTCCCTTGGTAAAAGGACTTTATGAATTTCAGACAATTGGCATATTTGTCGGTGCACAGTGTATGTAGAAAACTAAACTTATCCACTTAGCAATATATTTTATTTTGATCAAAACAAATTTTCGTAGCTATGGGTTGGATCCATTATTCAATGAAGCTGGATCTTCGTTTTACTTTCGAATACGAATCTTGGGAAAAAATTATGAAGATACGAGGAAAGGGGAATATGACAGAACGATAACTAACTTGTGAACATATTTTGCTAAATGCTGAAATTAATTCATTATAATAGTAAACATATTCAGTAAAGTGTAAGATTAATCAATCAAAATTTTAAAACTTTTTTTTTTATCATTTTCAAATCTCAAATCCAATATTTTCTCGAATTATTGAATATTTGTTAACACTGCGTCTTACTATCCATTCGGGTTACACACCTATGTACTCATTACATTAATAGTTTAGTGATTAGGAAAATCTAGTTGAAAGGATGCACTCGCATTTGCATGGAAGGAGAGTGGAAAGGCAATTAGGAAAACCCACTCTCAGCGCACCCGCCCGGGATTGAACCCTGATCACCGCATCTTAGGCAGTTTAGTCCAACACGAGAGGAGCGTGTTAAAACACACAACACACTAAGTGGGTTTTCTTGAATCTTAAATATCCTTAAGGATTCGAGAGTTGCATGATTATTTATTTTTTTTAAACTGTAAAATGTCTGACCTTACCTCATCTTCCCTTGCATCCTCCTTAGTGAAATCTTTAATTTGTATCAATCAATCAAATGTTTGTGGCACGGTTACTACTAGTCCTCGCGTGTCCCTGTGTTGTGTGACGCATGCAAGAGAGCCTCTGTGCATTCCTCCCCACACACTTATAGCACATTTCTAGAGCTAGAATTGAAGGAGCACCCACCTTTGCGAGGCCGCCACCAGTCCTCGTAGTAGCCTTTGAGCGGAGAAGACGAAGAAGATGATCCTTGTATACAAGGTGGTGAAGACATGGTGATGACAACATAATCAGATCAGGAGGGGAAAACAACTTTAGGGGACAGGAGGGACATCGGGGTCAGCACAAGGCTCCACTAGAGAGTAGGAGGGTGTTCTCAAATATAGCCCAACACAGCCACGTCTCGGAACAATGGACTATTTAATGAAGGGAAGATTGGTGCCAAATGGCTGTATTTAATAAACATTGAAAGGCGAACGAATACTTATATGAGAAATGTGGGCCTTAGAAGTTAAAAATTAAAGCACAAAAAAAACACATTAGATCAAGTCTTGAGACATATTAGGCCTCTTCTTTCGTATAAGTGTGTAGAAAACTGACTAAACTATGGCCAGAGGTTGATCACTATACCTCTGATTCTATAGCTAACTGTTCAAACTTGTGTTATGATTTGAACTGTGGATAGGTTATTTTATTCACTAAAAGGTTAGTTATGATTATACACAAGGAAGAACTTCATGGTATGTAGGCATCTGCGGACATATTAAGGATAATCCAGACGTGCGAGCTGAGGTGGGGTGGTCATGTGTCGTGTACACAACGTTTTAGTTGGGAGACACGAAGATACACGCAATACTTCTTGGTAGGACGAGGCGTCAACAGGAGGATAATTGTGGCAGTGGAATTGAAGGTTCGGTGTCTAGTTAGGGGAGAGGAGGTGTCTTGAAATGGGTGTGAATGACGCACTTGAGGGTCTGGTGGTCATTGAGCTTTTGAGTTCATTACAGCTAGAGAGTTAGTTAATTAGTAAGATGAGTATGGGAAATGTAAAGTGGGTGGCCAATTGGGGGTATTAATATTTTACTTGAGGTGTAAGGACTAAATACGTGAGGTTACCTGATTAAACCATGTTGGATCATTCCAGATATAGGCGAATGTATGGTGAGACTCTTTGTAGTTAGGACCGTTCAATGTTTATTAAATATTATTTAGTAAGGGACAGTTAACAACCAAAATACAATAATTACACATATTTTTAACGCTGGGCATCTCCTATCCACAGAGTCTAAATGTTACTAGAACAAGTCGAATATTATGGGTTGAAATCAATGATAATAACGACTTGTATGTGTTATATGACTTAGGAGACCGGAGACTTGAACCAGTGTCACACACCGTGTGAAAAGAGTCCACATAGCGTTGTGATAGAATGTAAATGGTGAAATTTAAAAAAAAATCAAAATAAATTTAAATTTACCCAGCTTAGGAAGAAGGAGGATTCAAATATTGGACGACTTGAAGGAAAGAAGAACATTCTGGGAGCTGAAGGAGGAGGCAGAGGACAAGGAGTCAGGGTGGTCTAAGTTCACTGACAAGAGGAATAGACCTGTCATAAGACAGAACACCTAGTGATTATTAAAAAAATTAATATATACATTTAAGAGTCCCGACTATATGAGGGGGTAACACAATTTATGTTTTGTGAGAATTGTCTAGGAAATGATTTACTTTAAGGCAGGGATGTAGGGGACACGAGAAAAGGTATTTTTGTAGTTTTTAAAGCAAAACTTTTTTTTGGTAAAATAAATCAAAGATTGCTTCAGTATATACCAAAAGTTTAATTTTCTTTACACGGTGACCTCAACAATTTTTTGAATATTTGTCAAGTGACTGCTTTTCCTCTTCATTTAACTAAAAAAATGGTGCCAAACAGTTTCATTGAATTAAACATCGAAAGGATAGAAGGGCAAGGACTACACACTTAGCGAAAAATCGTAGGCCTCGAAATGCGCAATTAAAACACAACAAAACACAAAATTATGTAGTTTTTTTTAATTAATGACTCCCTTAATTCCTTTCAATGTTTATTTTTATCTCCCTTTAAAAAGTTTGTCATCTAATACCGCTATGCTCATGACAGGTATAAAATTATACTCTTTATATGTTCTATTTTGGCCACAAAAATGATTTGCTACAAAAACTACAAAAACCATATCCTTTTCTCACGTACTCTACGTCCCCAACTTAAACCGCCTAGTATAAATAGCGGAGTGAATCACCTGGTGACTCGTTTCCATGTATTGTGGTGAGGTAAATATTATTGTCTGTTGCTCGAATTAATCGAGTTAGTTTCCTGCCCCCAAATGTTGAGGCTGCAGCGTATTTATTTGATGTAATTTTTGTTTAAAAATTTTGAGAGTTTAGTGTAGTGTATGTTACAATGTTCAGTTTAGTCAAGAGATTTTATTGGTTGTCTGAGGCCATCTTGATCCCACTCAGATAACCGCGACTCTAATGTAGTTAAATACTTAAGGAATTAATAATAGTTTTAGATGCAGTGTAGAGCGATCGATTCTGAACTTCACGGTGAATGATGACCACAAATGAGAATACAGGAAGGTACACTTTCGTAACTATGAGAATTAATATCTCCTCGCTATGGTACACATGGAATTACAGAAAGGAACACATTCATAAATAAAACACGAAGAAAGTAGGCAGGTACTACGCAAATGTAAGGAGAGACACACTTGAGTTTTGAGGGTTGCATTGCAGTATGTTACAAAGGGGAACGCAGCTTAAACAAGTGAAACTTTGGCCTTTATCTGTGGATATGTACCCAGAGTGGCCTAACCTTTCGAAAAAAGTTTGCAGTCACTGCATCTGTCATGTCATCACGGTTTAAAACACTCGGAAAATTTTGGAAAAACAAATTAAATTATGTAACAACCCCTCAGTGACAAGTTTTTTTTTATGTAAAAGAAACATAATGGTAATGTTCTCAGGATCAAAATATATATAGTAAATAATGTTACTTTACAAATTATAATAAGCAAAATCTAAAGGTTGACAACAAAGATTGAAAAATATTTTTAGATGTTTGTTGTTAAAAAAAAAATAGCAAATTTAACCAAAGGTCAACTGATTAATGTTTTTAAATGATAACCTCTGTAAGGTATTTAACGTTCAAGGCTGTATCTAATGTTCCAATTACAAAGTTTTAGCTACGGTTTCCCACATAAGAGAAAATATGGCATCCGTTTGTAATCGTAGCAATGGAGCAAAGAGACAATAAATATTTTAGATAGTTTAAAAATGTTAAAATAATATAACAAGTAGAAAATCATTCATTTCACATAAAGTGAAACATAAAATGTGAAGCTACTTATAACCTATTATCTGTAATTAATTTAATTATTCAGTATTTCTTTTTCATGGAAAACTATTTTCTTTTGATTGATATTTATTAATTAGTTTATACACATAATAATAAAAAAAATTAATTAGAGTCGTGCCAAAAGGGCTTCTAGAGTAAGTAGTCTACTTATGTGATGATGCCATTTAATTGTTTAGGAAAGTCATTGTGTTGCTAATAAATAATTAACTTTGTCAGATTTTTTATAATCCCTTTTCCATAAAATGTGGTTTTAACAAAATAATAATTTTTACAAACATTAAAATTTCAAATCAATATTATCAATCTCAAGACTTTGTAAAATGTGTTCCATCCAACCAAAGATAATAACCAACATTTTTAAACATCAAAATTTTGAAAAAAAGGTGTTAAATATAATTATTCAAACTGTCAGAACTATTAGTGTTTATTTTTCTAATATTAAAAAAGAGTTTGTTAGATCTTAGAATATGGAACTAAAATATACAATACAATATTACATTAGGGATGTGCAAGTTCTCAAAAATTCTGTGTACAGTTCAAATTTTATTAGTTGTTCAAACTTAACCCAAAATCACGAGTTTGAATAATGTAATTCAGTTTTAAGATAGTATTTCATAAGGAACGGCTCCTCAAGCTATGGTTTTGTCAAATTTAAAACTATGTTTAATTAACTCACCAATATTAAATATAGTTAAGGATACATATTTATATCCACTAAATTATTTTTATAAAAAAAAAGTTATATAAAAAGTATGTGTTTATTGTTTGACATAAATTTACTGATAAAATCAAACTTTAAATTCTTGTAGTAACAATATAACTCTATAAGTACTACTTGACTCAAAACTCAGTTGAAACCTTGAGCTCAATTAAAACTCGTTTCAAACTCTACTTGAACTAGATTAAAACTAAATTAGAGTTCTAATATAACACAACTAAAACTACATTCAAACTCTGATTTAACTCATATAAGGCTTGTTTCAAACTATACTTGAAAATTTGATTCAAACTCTAATTTAACACAACTATAATTAGATTCAAACTCAGATTTATCTAATCTAGATCTCATTTCAAACTATACTTGAAAATTTGATTCAAACTCTAGTTTAACACAACTATAATTAGATTCAAACTCTGATTTATCTAATCTAGATCTCATTTCAAACTATACTTGAAAATTTGATTCAAACTCTGATTTAACACAACTATAATTAGATTCAAACTCTGATTTATCTAATCTAGATCTCATTTTAAACTATACTTGAAAACTTGATTCAAACTCTAGTTGAAACACTACTTGAGCTCGGCTATAACTGTCTTTGATCTAAACTTGAACTGAAAATGACTACTTGCACAACTATAATATAATAACTCAAGGATGCATTTGTATATTTTAAATAAATTATATAAACAAATATGAACTACTGTGAGCAAAGGATAGAATTTAAAAGATTTTCTAAAAAAACATTAAATTGGTTTCATAAATGATAATCATTTCAGCATTTGTAAAGTGAGAAATTAAAGTTGAAAGCCGTAATTGAGCCACAATGCGCATCAGCCAATACACAAAGTATTTTACCAAAAAAAAAAAAACAGTCAACTAAAAATAACTGTAATCAATACTAAAAATAAATAAATAGCAATAAAGCTGAAACTTGCAAGCAAACCGCATTCACAGAATATGTAGGTCTCCACAACAACTCTGACTGAAGGAATTATGGAACTATGGGAAATATTTGAAGACTAAATTAAGATGTTATTTTTGAATATAAAAAAAATATGATATAAAAATAAATGGCTACAGTACTGCAATAAGAAATAAACAAGATCAAAATTAGTAGTATCATTCCAGAGTTTCATTACAGAGAAACATGAATCGAAGCGGAAGTTGTTACTGTATGAAAATTATAGGGCATGCAACAAAGTAACACAAACTTATTTCATAGTGATACATTTTTTATGTCGATTTAAAAAAAACATGAAATAAATTAACTTCATATTGCAAAAAAACAAAAGAGATATTTAAATTTTACACGAGAACTAAGAAAATTTGCAATATTCAAATACCAGTGTACAGAAACACAAAAATTCATTGACGTGCGCCAATTGACAAATTCTGAAGTATTAAATTTTTTTGGAAAATGTATACTTGTTAATTATTTTTACTGATTATCAACAACTTTTAACTATCTAACCTAACAAAAGAAGGTGAAACCATAAAGAGATTCTCCAGTATTATTTTCTATCAACAATTTGAGATAATGAAATGGCAAAAACAATCCCCATTGTGCTACGGTAGAGACAGGAGCGCCACTTCACCCAGCTTGCCAAATTTTTTTTAATACCAAGCAGTATAAAAAAAATATGTTGCTACACTTTTTTAAACCACCATTATCATTTAAAACTGAAAACTAGTTATATTATGAGGGAAAAAAACCCGCTAGAGATGTGATTGATGCAAAGAAATACAACTGTTCCCCCATTCTACAGTTCTCTAAGAGTTAAAAACATTGTTTGAATTGGTTAGTGTAAATTTTGCATTGACCTGCGTAAAATAATTCAAGAAGCATAACATTTTAAACAGCTTGTCTAAATATTTTCTATAAGTCAATATATATATTGCTGTCAGAAATATTGACTTTAAAAGTTTCCAAAAGCATTAATTCTTAGTAAAGACTTTTTTTTTGTTATAAAATTTATTCTATCTGAGAAAATGGAAAGAAATATATTTGCTAATAGTGTTCAATAATATATAAGTATAATCAATGAATATTTGTATCTACAGCATCTTAAATATAAATCGATTTTTAATACAATTAATATTACTTTTAAAATTACTTTCACACATTTATGTTTATCCAAAATAACTAAAATATTACTCCAGTAAAAACATAAAGTTTAATTTTCTTTACATGGTGATATCAACAGTTGTTGAATATCTCTCATGAGCATAGCGGCATTAGATGAGACACTTTTTAAATGAAGAGAAAAAGTTGTCATTAAATTTCAGGACACCCCTGAGAGATATTCAACAACTGTTGAGATTACCATACGATTTTTTTTAGCACCGCGTCTTACTACCCGTTCAGGTTGTATACCCATGTATTAATTACACTTATGTGGTAGGGATTAGGAAAGTTTAATTGAGATAAAGTGCACCCGCATTTGCATGGAACGTGTAGAAAACCATTGAGGAAAAAACCCCTTCAGTGGACCTGACGGGGATCGAGCCTCGATCTACGTGTCTTCGGCAATCTAGTCCAACACAAGATTATGGTGTAAGACCATGTGGCCACCGAAGTGGGTATGAAGAAAATTAAACTATGTTTCTACTGGAAAATTGAGTTCTTTTGAATAAATAAAAAACTTTCCCGTTCCTTACATTCCCACCTTAAGTGGATAAAATCTGCAACTAAACCAGGCTTTATTAATGAGACTATTAATATTTTATTGCAGACACAAGTATGATAAAAAGTTGGTACTTGTGTTTTAAAAGTTCTTGGTTTCTATAAGTACATAAGTTGTTTGCTCACCGTCTCTCTCGTGCCCCCCATGGGCAGTCTGGGTCTGTTTGGTGTAGGTCACCATTTCCCGAGGGGGTATGTTGGTACTCTGAACACTCACCACGGTAAGACTTACGTTCCTCTTCTTGCTACACAAACACAAGCTCCTTGCGTTGAACATATGCCGGGAGCCCGTTAACTCGGTTGTTTCTTTAGCACCGCGGCTTACTACATACTCATTCAGGTTATAAGCTAACTCAGTTTATTGTTATTATTATTATTAGCACCGCGTCTTACTACCCGTTCGCGTTATACGCACTTACGCTAATGTGTAATGGTAGGGTGATTGTGAGATGAAATGGAGGACCTACAGTTTAACGTGGAATCTGAACCACGGTGGAGGCCTGGCATTCCCCACATTCACAAGATGTCTAGTCAGAGGTGAAGGAAGGGTTTGGTAATCAGAAAAATCTTTGCCGCGACTGAGGATTGAACCCCGGCCGCCAGCACAGAAGTCTGACACCTTACCCCTAGACCGCCAGGTCACCGACCAGTTTATTGTTAGCTGAGTTTACAGACTAACTTGTGTCGGGAAGGATCCTACTTTTTATTTTGTTTAACTGAACAAGAAACGGTTATGTTTGGGGACAACCGAAGAGGTCAAGCCAGCCGACTGTTAACTCAACAGCAAATTCTTTCAATCATCCAATATTTGTAAACTTGCAATTAGCCGACTAAAGAAAATAATAAATGGCTGATCTAGTGTACTCAACTACTTTTAAAGGAAATAATTAAGACAGTTTTAAGTGAAGCAATAAGCATTCAAGCTAAGTTGGGACAGTTAAACAATTTAAACTTATGATTACTATTAGTTATTTATTTTACTACTAAACTATTAGTGACCCTAATAAATGTTATATAAAAAAAAACCTTCCCTGAACTCTGAAAGTTAGGGCCATAGAAGAATCAGTCATGATAGAACTGCTACCTTCGAGAATAAATGGTTTATTTGAATCCAAAAGGTAAAAATTATATATTCAAATGTATTAAAATTATAATGGAAATGAAAACACAAATATTTAAAACTTTGCATCTTAAGGGATAATTGCGAAACAATTGACACTAAAAAAATTACTTTTTAAAATAAATCAATAAATTTACAATATTATTACAGAACATTTAAAAAATGTGAACTTATCCGTTTAAATAATTTATCTGGTCCTAAAAAAAATGGGCTGAGGAAGGTTGAATTTAGAGGAAGTCTGGTGGAGGTAAAGTGGAAGACCATTTAGGGAAAACCACCCTCAGTACACCCAACCAGGATTCGAACCTCGATCTCCAAGTCATTGGCAGTCTAGACTAACATAAGAGTGATGCCTTATACCATGCGTCCACAGAAGCCGGTCTGGCCAGTGATAAAGGTGAGAGATTGTAATGTACCTAAAGTTGCTCGCAGGAGTGGTGGTGATCACTAGACTGGAATCAGGAGTGTTGCTGTTGCTATGGTCGGGTGTGAGCGAGGAAAGGTTGCTCCGGTTGGCCACAACATTGTTCACACTGTCCAGACCCATCGACATCAACACTTTGTCCAGCTCTTGCTGGTTATCGAGATCAACATTTGTGCGTATAGAGGAATCCTCAGTGGGGATCCTAAGACTTTATTTTTAAAAAGAAATTCAAAGTGCAATTTTTTTAACCTACTAATTTATTTCAGAACAAGCTTTATAAACTAACTTAAATTTAGAACATACACAACATCCCCTCCCTCCTGCCCAATAATTCATCAGTGTGAAAGGGGAAACCCCAAATTCACTAATGCTAATTTTTTTCCAACGATCCTGGGAATCAAAACCAAGACCCTTGGCTTTTATGCTCCAGCGATGTGACTTAAAATATTATTTTGTAAGCTTGTACTTCAACCAGCTCATTAATCACATAGAGACTTTCTGAACATGAAGTAAATACCGAATGTGGTATAGTTAAGACCCTTGCTAAATATCCAACATACAACTTGATCAATTTTGGTTTTAATTAATTTGACCATACAGTTTCAATTTTATTACGAATAAGTGGGAAGTTAAACATTAGTTTTTTTTTATTATTTAGCACCGCGTCTTAATACCCGTGTGGGTTATATGCTTTAAGTACTAATTACACTAATGGATTAGGAATTGGGAAGGTTTAATTAGAGGAAGTGAACCCACATTTGCGTGGGGGGAGAGTGGAAAACTATTTAAGAAATAATCGACCCCAGTTCACCCGACCGAGATTCGAACCTTGATCTCCCCGTCCTCAGCAGTCGAGTTCAACATGACTAGCGCATTAGCCAACTACGCCACCGAGGCGGGTTAAATGTTAGTACTGTTTGAAATTTTAATGAGTTAGTTTCGTCTTTAATGAGTTGTAAAATCCATTATTTTGATTCAAAAATGATGGGCTGGATAGTAAACTGTACGGAACACACACTCACGATGCAGCAACTGGCGCAGCAAATCAAGGAGTAGTTTAGGTTGCAAGGTAGTAAGTTTTAAACAAAGCTCGCAAGTACAGAAGGAAGAACGTGAGAAGGATGGGTGATCTAAAGTCAGGAAGAGACTAAATATTTCTTGAAAGTTTTGGTAGTAATGATCCCTGCATCAGACCCAGTAGTTTCCCAAAATTACCTCAGAGGAGCCACAAACATACTTTTATATTATTATTGATTGTGCCAATCTTGCTTAGGGAGTCGAGAAATGAAAAAACACACACACACAATCAGTCTAAGAAGTTAGCCGAGAGAGTGAATAGTCAGCAATACATGATAAGTTGATTTTAGAAGGAACCAACGAGAGCAGTCCTATCTCTTCCTGTTAACCCAGATGTTTCAGAAACAAAACTATTACAACTCAAATAAATGATAGAATGGATATTATTTGCATTTCTAAAATTAAATAGTGGCTTTTTTTTCAAATAAATTACAAAAAGAAATTATATGTTATTTATATATTATTATTCATACACATGTAGATGTACACACATAAAATGCACATATGGCCTATGTTTGAAGCATTCATATAAACAAAGTACCTACCATCTTCAAATGATAAAAAAACATAAATTTGATTTAAAGGCCTAGCAATAAAACATTCGGGTCTCCCCTTCCTCTCCTGATACTTACGTCCTTTTGTTCTTTCTCCTTTCGACGGCGCTCCTTTTCTTCTCTAATGGCCATGAGCTTAGCCTTTTTACGCTCCAACTCTGCCTTGCGGTCAGCCATGTTTGTGGTCAAGAACACAGTTTATACTAAAAATAAAAAAAATATATAAAAATTAAAAACATTCTAGAGATATTTATTGATAAAAGATGAATCTCATGAAATATATGGAATAGTTTTCTTATAGCAAACATCTTAAGAAATTGAATATGAACATTTGTTTTCTTTCAAATTAATATAGTAAAACCAACTGCCGTAAACAAATCAATAAAGACTATTTGTGACAGTCTAAGGGCTGTATTTATAATCTAGCCTCGAGAATCAACCCCACTTGTACTAAGCGTATAGCCTACAAATAGCAAACAAGACAGGTCAAATGATAGATTGGCTGACCTCCAAAACTAGAATTTAAATATTTGGACCTAAATGTTCGGGATGGGAACTGAATAGATATTAAATACAATTCACTTAAATGCCATTTTTATTTTTATTCAGCACGGTGTCTTACCAAACGTTCGGGTTATATGCTTAAGTACTAATTACGCTAATGAATTAGGAATTGGGCGGGTTGGATTTAGAGGAAGTGAACCCACATGTGCGTGGAGAGAGAGTGGAAAACCATTTAGGGAAGAAAAAAAAAACACAGTATACCCGAACAAGATTCGAACTGCCACCTACACTTGTTTAAGCATAATAACACATTATTCAAATGAAAAAATTGTGGGTGTACATAAAGGTATATAAAGAATTTCAATGCACACAAGAGTCCCAATATGGATATCCTCAAGCAGAAATAACCAAGTGTGGGAATTATTATGTAGGCCTACTGCATATTTCTTAAAAACAACTACCAACCCACGTTGACTTAGTGTCAATGGATATTATGTGTGAAGGGTTTAAAATCACAACATGGGCTGCCATTAAAAACTATCATCTAAAGTGAAATAGTGGGGCTGAATTCTTTATATTTCCAAATGATGATCAAGAAGCTGGAAAGAAAATGCATAAGGACGAGTAGGTCTATGTGGCGAGGAGTTAAAAGGGTGTTCGCAGTGAAATAAAGTACACAAGTAAAAATATGGAGAAGGCGCCCGTCCACCCCTAAAATTTATTTTAAGAAATTTTTATTCTAAGTCACAGCACGGCTTTTAATTAAATTAGATACCATACATAAACGCATAAAAGCCTAAGAGATATTTTTAACAAATTATAATTATAAAATAAAATGGACAATTTAGTGTGGTATTGTTTTTAAGTTGGCCATTTTGTAGCTAGTTTATTATTTTAATGTGTTTTAGTTGCATAGTTGCTATTTTTTAGCAGTCTTACTTCCGGTTCAGGTTATAACCTACGCTTATACAGGTTTTTAATCACACTAATCGATTTAGGGATGAGGAAGGTTATATTTAAAGAAAATGTAATTGCATTTGCGTGGCTTAGGGAATGTAGAAAACCCATTTCTCATTTGGAAACACCCCCTCCTCCCTCAGTATACACCCAACCAAGATTTAAACTTTGATCTCCCAGTCATCGGATATCTAGTCAAACATGAAAGTAGCGTGTTAGACCATGCGGCCACATTTGAATGAATGTATTTAAGGGTTCAATAAAGCGGTGTATATGTTTTATTAATGTAACACCACTAAAATATCTATGCTCTGTGTTTTCTAAAGGGAAGAAATAATATGCCATCATATTGATAGATTATTGTGGACAGAAACATATGATCACTTCGAGCTTCAAGAGATTAGCAAGAATATGGTGAAACAGGTAATTCAAGCAAATATCTACTAAATTATGAATCAAATAGTCTTAGTATGAAGGCAGCTATCGTTTTTATCTTAAATTTAAATAATCATAACAGGGTTTAATCAATAAAGGTTTTTACTCTTTTAAAAAAAAGAAATTGTAGACTTTTGAAGCATAAAATTTATATTATTAATTAATATACTGGTAATTAAATAGATTGCAAAATTGACTACATAAACAACATCATCTTGTGGATCATTATTCATGGATGCATTTATTTACACCATTAGTCGGCCACAAACCTTTACTTTAAGACTATGTTGAGGGCTTTATTAAGTTTATTGAAAGATTACCCAATGTAGGAAGTACAATGAGGCTCGAATTCATCACGCAAGCTTTCATTAGGTGGTAGTAAAAAGTAATAGTTTTTTTAATATATATATAAGGCTAGCCTAGTAATGTAAAAAAATAACTGACATCTGCAATCTAGGCGTAGGCTCATGAAGCAATGAAAATGTCATGTATTGAAGATATGCCTGATAAATCAAATCAATTTCAAGAATTTACTAAGGAGACATTTCTAAACACATTTATCATTACTTACTAATCAAATGTTATTAGAAGCGTTTATTCTCAAGATTGAATACACATTTCAAAGTAGTTTATTGACTTTTTCATTTTATTCCATTTCACATATTACCTACCACAGAACAGTATACTCTCAAACTCAGGGGTGAAGGTGATTTAAATTATAGCTTAACATTTTAATATGAATAGATAAATTATTAATTTGTAATCAAATCAATATTTTGACTACAAAATAATTATAATATATGCGCTTTATAAACAAATATTTTTTTAATCCAGCATTTTTATATTAAGGTTAAAATTGCTTACTCTGTAGAAAAATTCTTATCGTTGTGGAGGTTCTTTAAAAGAAACTATACCGTAAGAAATACTAAAATGGAAATATGTCACTTTTACTTACTTACTGGTACTCTGGGGTATTATTAAAACTCGAAAGTTAATTGCCGCACTTACAAAAATACTCCACCCAACTCTATCTTGAGCTAGTTGTATCCAGTCTATAACATAACACCATATTTCTTATGGGTTAATTCTAGTGGATCCTCCTAGCTGCATCTAGATCTTCTCAATGGTCTCTTCCAATTGGGTTTGCCACTCAGTACCCTGAACAAGATTCTATAAGCTCTACTTCTTAGTGCATGTTCTGACTGCTCCCCACCGTAATCTACAAGACTTGTTTATCCTAACCATGTCTTATAATGAGTAGAGGATATGTAACTTATCATTATGTAACCTCCTCCACTTCTTAGTAGCGTCATCCCTTTTTGAACCAAAGCACCTTGTTTTCGAACACCCAACATTTTTTCTTTATATAAGGTAAGACATCATGTTTCACAAGCATAGAGAATAACCGTTAAAATTATTGTTTTGTATATTCTGAGTTTTAGATTCCTTGAATGCAGGCGAGATGTAAATAACTTACTGACCGAGCAATAGCATACATTTTCCGAATGTATTATTTTTTTAAATTTCCAATATAAAATGGTTGTTACTACTTAAAATGGTTCCTAAATACATAAACTCATAAAAAGAAGTTTTTCAGCGTGTTTCTAACCTTCTTTCCCCCTGTTACTGTCAACAAATTGGATGTTTCTCGAAGCTATTTATGGTGGCACTAATTGATTTTGTAAAATTTTTGAAAATTATTCTCCTTTAAAAGCTATCTAGGAAAGTAATCCCCTTAGATTTTTTAAATTTTGGATGATCCTAGAGGCCATTTAGTATAGTCTCTTGCGACAAATTTTTGAAAAATAAATGGCTCTTATCGCTTGTAACACTATTGAATTAATCGCCCCGCTTTAGGCGCCAATTGTAAACACCACTGATTTATTCGCCCCACTTTGGGCGTCGATTGAAACATTATGAATTAATTTCCTCATATAATAATGCTGTGATAATGTTTAGGTTGTCTTTAACTCCGTAGTTTAGCGCCTATCATCACTGTACAGAGAAGATACTGTTTAACCAGCTGTCTATAGCTCCGTGGTCAAGCACTAATTAGAACGGTATAATTAATAAATGTAAGAAAGATAACTGTTGATGGCTGTTTATTCACACACTGTTATTTAAATGGCATCTGTTAATTACTTATACATACTCCAATTAAATGTTTTATATCAATGCACACTTGTGATATTAATGTAAGCAATTTTATACTGTGTTAGACTGTGACGGCCAGTGTGTGGCTCTGACTGCGTTGTGCGTGGAAGGAGTGCCTTAAACGTACGCACAACGTCTTATATATGACATACCCCTTGCATCTTTCTCCCTTCGTCGACAGTGTAAAAACTAACTAATAGAAAGATTCCTAGCGACAGGTGTTGTTAAGGCTAGCTTCTTATTGGTATAGGGAATTGGCATCTTTTGCCAAATACTGTGGAGTTGTTCCTTTTATGAGGAAATAGCGGAGTTGTTCGTTTTTTTATTTAAATGCGTTTCGTTTCCCATCCATATCTTTAATTGGTACCAAGGCACTTTTTTTGTTTAACTTAAAATTTATTTTTACTACACTTAACTTAGCTATTAGAAATATTTGCTTCTAAATGTTTATACAATATCAAATCTCCTACACGATTTATAACACTATTTTTATGAATTAGATATTCACTTGTATGCAAGCACCATTTACAAAAAAAAGAAGTAAAAGGCGGTTGGACGCAAATATATTGAACGAAGAAACATTTGCGTAAGTTGGTAGACATATTTTCCCCTAACACACGTCCTTCTTGCCAATTGCTTTGCCCAGTGCCCAGAACCCACACTTCTATTCGTCTATAAAAAAAATCAAATATTCTGTCTAGGGGTGGGGTACTTCGGGCTAGCTTGTACGGGTTTTACGTAATATTTTTGGACATACATTTCAGCTATCGTCTTTCCTCAATATTATACTAGTTATTGATGTTACTGTTCAATTTTCGTTGTGTGAACTTAATTTGGCAGCCTTGGAACCTCTTATATTAGTTTTATTCTTGTATCCCTAGTCTGTGCAATTTTGTTTACTTAAAAAAAAAATTATTGTCAAATTGATTCTCTTCTCTAAAGTTATTAAATCAATGGCAAATATGGGAGGTGACGTTACGGAAATTTCTCAACACAGATGGTGTCACGTAAGAAAAGTTCTTGAAAGGCCTGGACCATTTTGTCATCCAGATTTTGAACCATCATCAGACACACTCAATTTTCTGATGAGTTCTTGTAAAATTCTTGTAATAGGTGCCGGTGGGTTAGGCTGTGAACTCCTTAAAGATCTTGCCCTTATAGGTTTCAAAGACATCCACGTAATAGATATGGACACAATTGAACTCTCTAACCTAAATAGACAGTTTTTATTCCGAAGAAAGGACTTAGGTAAGCCAAAAGCAGAAGTTGCTGCGTCTTTCATTAATTCAAGGATACCAGGATGCAATGTAACTCCACATTTTAACAAGATTCAAGATTTTGATGAGGCTTTTTACCGAGGGTTTCATCTTGTTTTATGTGGTTTGGACTCTATTGTAGCTCGTCGCTGGATTAACGGGATGTTGATTTCCTTACTGTCTTATGATGATGGTGAATTGGATCAATCAACGATTGTCCCAATGATTGACGGTGGGACAGAGGGCTTCAAAGGTAATGCTAGAGTGATATTACCAGGCATGACCTCATGCATTGAATGCACCCTTGATTTATTCCCCCCTCAAGTGACATTTCCCCTCTGCACGATTGCAAACACCCCCAGACTCCCAGAACATTGCATAGAGTATGTGAAAGTGATTCAGTGGACCAAAGAGAATCCTTGGGATGTCACTATCGATGGAGATGACCCTGCACACATCAACTGGATATATGAAAAATCACAGGAACGGGCGGCTCAATTTGGAATATCGGGTGTGACGTATAGACTCGTACAGGGAGTTGTAAAGAATATAATTCCCGCTGTAGCATCGACCAACGCCATCATAGCTGCGGCATGTGCGACGGAGGCTTTCAAACTCGCGACGAGCTGTTGTATGCCTCTTGACAACTACATGGTGTTCAATGATCTTGACGGGATTTACACATACACTTACGAAGCAGAACGCAAAGAAGATTGCTTAGCATGCAGTCAAGTTCCTAAGAACGTTTATATTAAGAAAGTGGACATGAAGCTTCAAGATTTGATCGATTATCTTTGTGAAGATTCTGCGTTTCAAATGAAAAACCCAGGTCTTACAGTGTATACAGACGGAAAGAATCGCACCTTGTATATGTCGACAGTGGCGAGTATCGAGGAGAAAACCCGCTTCAACCTGAAGAAATCGTTGCTGGAGCTTGGGTTGAAAGATGGATCTCAAGTGATGGTGGCAGACTCAACCACACCAAATACCGTTGTGCTCTCTCTAAAGTTTACTCTACCGACTGATGTTGTAATGATATGAAGATTAGATTATTAATATCATGACTATCGCCAGGTTGTCTTATATCTTTCTGCCTAGTCGTGTAGACACAAATTTGAAACTGGGAGTCTGAGGTTATATAACAAAATATTCTTTAGCTTTGATATTTGTGTACCTAATAGGCCTTGATTTGCTTTTGGTTTTACCAACCCTCCAGAACTTTACGAATACAAATGATTCATTTTTCAAAGTACCTACCCTATGATACTGTACTTGTAATAGTGATTCAAAAGTTCATTGTTCACATTATATAAAAGGAAGACTTGTTTAATAAAGTGAAAAATAATTATATATGCCTTAATTACTAAATACCTTAAAATACATTGTATTTAGTTAATAGCAGTGGGTTGTATTGTTTTGTACAATTTTGAAGTACATACCATATTATTATTGTGCTCTTTGAAACATATCAATAAATTATGTCTTGATATGTAATGTTTGCCTCAAATTTGTTTAAAACTGAGCATTTTAAAGTTTTTACTTGTTAATCTCTGTATTTATTTGTAAGTTACACATTTTTTATTTAATTTTTCACATGAGGAAAATACCCTGCATATTTAAAATGTAGAATTTTTTTTTACTAAATGCGTAGAATTGATTCTAGTAGTTAATGAGGCAGTCAGGGATGAAAAAATTTAGCACAGCATCTTACTACCTGTTTGGATTATATACATACCTATACATACTAATTATTAAACCAATGTGTTAGGGATTTGTAAGATTGAATTTTTGATAAAGTGCATCTGAATTTACATGGAGGGAGTGTGGAAAACCATCCTCGTTGTACCCAATTGGGATCGAATCTTGATCTCCTTTTCTTCAGTACATGATGATGGTGTTTTATTTCGGTGGTACAATAATTAGATTTGGCTAATCCCGACAGGTGGTAAGAGAGAGTACAAAAGACATTTTGACAAAATAAACACGGAATCACAAACATTTGTTTCGATCTATATTGTATTATTAAAACACATGTGTAGAGCATTTAAACATGATTTTCCTGTTATTGTAAGATAATTACCGCTCAATCTCTCCACCTAGGTTTCAGTCTATCAGAATTTGTTTTTAGTGAATGGGATCAATGACCAGGAGAAACATAACATACAGTTCAGTTGCCTGTATGTAGATTATTCATTGCTCAGGATACACCATAGGAGGTTGTATAAACGTATCTGCGATGAGATGATAGTGAACATGGGATGTGTGGAGTCGGTGGGAGTTTTAAACATAACTTGAGCCTAATTTACCAACCCCTGGCGACCGCTGGGATAATACCTTTTAAGAGAACAATACCCAATATACCGGCCAGGAATCGAACCCTGGGTCCCTAGGCTTGTAGCCAGGTTCACTGACCACAGGGCCAGATCCATCAATTAATAAGAAGGTGGTGTAAAAAAAAAACAAATTTCATAAAAGAGAAAAACATAAAAGGCAGAAAAATTTTTTTGTAAAAGGATGCACCTCAAAAAGTAAAGAGAGGGTTTTCTTATAGAGCTATAATTTATTCTGTTTAAAATATATGGGATGGGTATAAAGATTTTTAAACTTGGGGCCCTACTAAAAACAAAATCAGGGCAATAATTACTCTTTCCACTCTAAACCATTATTTATTAGTGCGCTTTATTAAAAATTCAACAATGAGAATTATTGAGATTTTTTGAGTAGATAATTTAACATAAATGGAGGTAGAGGGATTATTTTGGAAAATACAGCAAGTAGCTTTTGTGTGTCTGCCCATTCCAGCAACACAGACCAGGTAAGAAAGCCGATGTCTGTTTTACCTGGGTGTGTCATTAGTTGGGATTGTCTGCCTCGGCCTGGCATTTTATGTTCTGCAAGTCGGCGTTGTATCTACACTCAGTACAGTTAAAACAAGACATTTCATGAAAGAGACATTTCAAATATATATTTGCAATGACCAATTCAAACACAGTAACAAAATTAATGAATAGAGTTACATTTAAATAAATATTTATTCTAAACATTGTGTGCTAGAAAATAAGATAAACTCAAATTATCGGGTATGAAAAGTATGTTATTTATAAATGATTAAAAATGATGTAATTTTACCAATTTTAATTTGCTTATAAGTTAAAAGTTATTTTTCTTTAACATATTATAAATATTTCACTATATACAATTCATATGAATGTCTAGTTATACTAAATTTCAGCCCCATATATTAATTACTTTAGCTTAATAATGGTACGTAAAAAGCATAAAATAGCAATAACTCGTGAACTGTAATGATTTGAAATAAATGAATCACTATAACTTACAATTACACATTTGTCAAAATTGAGCAATAAAATGTTTTCTGTCAAATGAGTGTTACCATTTAAAGAATCTGTTTAGAAGACATAAAATAAATATAGAATAACCTACATTGACAAATATATGGTATATTATTTTTTATCCTAAAGCTATCGAGATTGACAGCTGGAGTATACTATAATCATCACATAAATACACAAGATTTGGTAATGTTTTGAACTTGCGGATCCTCCTATGATGACCCAATTAGAGATGGACGTTGGACACATTATCAAAATATTGGTGGAAGTGAGGGTTTATTAATTGTTTACTTCTACACTTGACAAAATAGATCTTCAGTTTTATATACACTCAAATAAAGTACAACCTAAGCTAATAATTATTTCAAGCATTCAGTGAAAGTACCAATGATAAATATGATTCTCGCGTGAATACATATCTGGTGATTTAATATACAAAGATATCCATGACTAAGATTCGATAGTTTGTATCGTTTCATTTAGTTTAAACACTCATAAAGTTAACTATATCAATACCAGGTGGAACATAGCTTTAAACACAAAACAAAACCCATAGAAAACCAAATAATAAAAAAGTTGCTTGTCGGCTAAATGTATCTATCAATTGTTGCTATTTCGTTAATTTATGACAAATGTTTTATTTGTGATGTGTTCATAAAGATGGTGAATTATGACACTGAGAGTCGTTTGCGATAACGAAGCTATGTGGAGTATTAGTGTGCTCAGGCCTGCACTACTGTGTCGCTCGTGCTACATTCACACTAGTGGCCCACTCAACTTGGTACTATGCGTACTTTCCAAAATACAGTTTGATCTCGTTTAACAAACTTTACTAGTATTATATTTGGAAGAGGTTACAGGAAAGGTGGATGGAAACATATAGAAGGAACAAACACAAACACAGTTCACACTTTACAACGCTGCCACTGGACAAAGAGATAATGGCTGCTTCTTGAAGATTGATCGTTACTGCCTAGTACCCTGACCTAGGTTTATTCAATCAAAACTTATTAGGGAGGACTGTGAAACGCGCAACACAACTTCTTAAAAGAGGAAAAAAAAAAGTTAAGTGTGAAATGTGTTCTTAATTTCAATATAAAAACGATATTGTGTTATTTCTCTTTTGTAAGTTTCTATCCACATTTACTGAACTTTCTCCCAAATGTAATACAATTACCTCGTAAAGTGAAAAAGAGGTTTTCCTTGCAGAGATAAGCTTTACTGGAAGGTAGTAATGGCTATGCACTAAACTACCAAACCATTATAGTGATATCCATGGCTTCAACAAATGTTACAGAACGTTAATATTTATTTTATATATGACACTAAATAAATAAACACATCACCAGGTGAAGAGAGAGTCTACACACAAAGAGTCACGCCTCTTCATGTTGCAGCTTCTTCCACCAGGGTTTGCTAATGTTACAGAGCTCTTGTTTGTGTTGTAGCCTGGCTTTAGTGGCATGAGGTAGCAGTTGACAGTAGTACCACGACAGATCCACTTCATTCTGTGCCAAACCGGAACTGTCTGTAAAGAAAACCAGTACAGTACGAGGTGTTGATTGAGGGTACGTTAGGCCATCGTAATAGATCTTGGGGGGGGAAGGAGGGAAATAACTGAGGCAACATAGACTCACCAACAGGATTTTACAAGATGTTATATTGAAACTAATATTTGGCACAGATAGATCCCATTCATAAATATCTTTGAAGAGAAAGGGCGAATCCAAGTGAAGGGTCCTTAAAACAAGAAGGTAGTGCTGATCAGGTTTTAAATATTTATACGAGAATAGTGAACACAGTAGGCTAAGCCCTGGAAGGGTTTTTAATCTGGTACCTTGTAGTATGAGGGCTGTCGCCTGCATGTTGGTACATTTAGCTACTAAAGCCTGGTGCCTGCTCTTGCCTGTACTGGCCCGTGCGTAGAAACTAACAAGCTTGCCCTGGACGGTGGAGTGAGTTTCTTCCAACCGGGACATATCGGTCACCTTTACTGGACCTTGGATCAGCTCTCTCCTGCACAGGAACACATTTCCGTTGAGCAATAATACACACGCAAATGTTACGTTAGCTAATGACAACTCATCATCAAAGGTTTCCAGCCCGTGGCCGGGTCAGTTTGGTAAAATGCTTTCACCTCCTTCTATTCTTCTCCTCTCACTTGCACACTTTGTTATCTGCTCCTACAATTGCTTTCTTGGTCTACTTTGGGGTCTTTTTCCTATACAATTTATCTCCACCATTCTCTTTAGTATTCTCTTCTTTTTCCTCATTACATGACCATATAATCTCACCCTTGCTTCTTTTACTATCTCATGTACTCCAACATCCTCATTACATGACCATACCATCTCAGTCTTGCTTCCTCTACTATCTCATGTACTCCAACATCCTCATTACATGACCATACCATCTCAGTCTTGCTTCCTCTACTATCTCATGTACTCCAACATCCTCATTACATGTCCATACCATCACACCCTTGCTTCCTCTACTATCTCATGTACTCCTTGACCTTCAACTCTTGCTCTGAGAGCTTTATTCCTAATCTTGTTTCTCCTCACGACAGCTAACCTGCTTCCCACCAACTTCATTGCCAACGACTAAGCCGAACGGGGAGTAAGACGCGATGCTAAATTAAAAAAAACGTCATTGCCAAAGCCTACCCTTTCCTTTCTCTCTTACATTCACTGTCCATGTTCCTGCTGTAAATGTGACTATGGATTCAGAGTACGCCCTGTACAACACTTCCTTACACTTCAAGGGCATTTCTCTTCTCCATAGAAGGTCCCTTACACACTTATAGAACAACTCTCCCAGCTGTTCTCTTATCATTAGATACTATCTACTTCCACCCTTCACCTTAAATAATGACAACTACATGTTAAATATAGTTTAACTTCCAACAAGATTTTTTTGATCAAGTTTTTTAGGTATTATGATAAAGTAACAAATAACTGTGGCATAAACTGAAATTTACTTTGGGAATGAAGGATAGATAATATATTAGAGCTATTGTTATTATTTGCGTATTTAACGTGCACTTTCTGAGTAGACTGATTATATCAGCACATCTTTTATTATTATTATTATTATTGCGTCTTACTACCCATTCAGGTTGTATGCACTTACGCTAATGTGTAATGGTAGGGTGATTGTGAGGTGGAATGGAGGACCTACAGTTTAACGTGGGATCCGTACCACGGCGTTCTCGGTATATTCTCGGACATCGCATGGTCTTAGCGATAAGAGATCAAGAGTTTGAACCTGAGTCGAGTGCAATGAGGATGGTTTTCCCTAAATAACTTTCTACTCTCCGTCCTGTCAAATGAGGGTATATTTTCTCTACAATTATACCTCCCTAGCCCCTACTCCATTACCACAAGTTAATGTATACATACAACCCAAACGGGAACTAAGACATTATGAGAGTAAAATGAATTCCAAACTATTTTTAAGCCATGTTATTTATTTTGTTTTCAAATTTTCTAAATAATTACATCACGTGTATACACGACGACTGATGTACAAGTGGATGTCATGTGGAAAGCCCTAACAAGCCGGTATGTTTAGGTTTGGAATTTAATCAATTAGCTGTCATAGTCCATAAATATGACAAATGTATATTTAATATGATTTTAAATTACCATTAGGATAATGAAACTCTCCTCACATTTTTATTTCTCGTTGAAGTTCTTTCAGTTTTTCTTCCGTTATCCTGTCAAAGCCTTGGAAAAGGTTGCCAGTCGTTCTCTCTTTCTTGGAATGCGTCCAGTGACGGAACGCTCTCTGTATCACCAAAGCTGCCTTGTTCCGCAAGAGCTCTCGTTTCACAGAAGCGTAACGAACCCTCGCGCGGTGACTGCGCCAAGCCGCTTGAATTGTAGTGGCCGATTTTTCTCGCAACTCGTACAGATAGTACTTCATGTTGGCTGAAAAGAATCTTAAAGTGAGGTATTCGTCAACTAACTGTTGACGATCTCAAAACTGTCAAAATTAAATTTAACAATTTGAGACAAGCACACTTATTATTACTACTAGGCTTTACACTCCTGTACCAATATTCTGGATAGTAGCAAGCCACAGTATAAGTGTGAATTTTAAGAAAGTGCACTGACATTTGCTTGGGGAGATAATAGAGAGCCACATAGGACAGGGGGAGGGGTAAAACCATAAGTGTATCCATCCTTAAAATTAATTTGTATATATTCAATTCACAATCTACTCATGGGAATTAAACCTGGGTCTAGTTGTAATTGTTCACTCAATCATACATTTAAATAAATTTGTATAATATATTAATACAGTAGCCCCGTGGCTTCTTTGGTGCTGACTGACAGCTCACAACTGACTTCTGACAGTCAACATTTAGGTATATACAGTAGCCCCGTGGCTTCTTTGGTGCTGACTGACAGCTCACAGCTGACTTCTGACAGTCAACATTTAGGTATATACCTACATTTGGACTGTCAGAAGTGACAGCTGCTAAACACATGATTTTGCAGATCATATGGTTCGGCGTAGGAATACATAATTTGGTCTGGTAACTTTTCAAAGCTTTTAGCTGTCAGTCAGCACCAAAGAAACCACGGGGCTACTGTAGTTTTGCTAACTGGATGACAAACAAAAGTGGTAGAAGGTTAGTAAAATAGAACACTTATGTTGCAGCTACCATGAAGTTTACAATTGAAATGGATAAAAAAAACTTTATTAATCAACTTAGCCTATAATATCTTTTGTATATAAGCATAAAAAACTAAAACAGCATGTAAAAATTTCCAAAAGATAGCTCTGCATTCATTAGGAAACAAACAGAAAAAACAACTTTCAAAAACAATGTCATTCCAGAGAGATATTATATCGAGAAGTTGACACGTTACTAATTGGAGCCTGATAATCATGTGTGCTGGGAAAGGGTTGGGGTGTGGCGCAAGGGAAATAGGTAGACGCTGACGTTAGCACGACTCATGCCTCCTTCAGTAGTCACAATGTGCGTGAACTTACAGCTATTGTTACTAATGTTGGTCACGCAAGGGTGAGGCCTTTCCTCAAAGTTATGACAGTTGAAGTAGAGTTATTTCAGAATGTACAGTAATATACAAGAAAAATATCTTCATAGGGCCTTACACTTAATTTTTGTTTATAAATGTAATTAATGCTAAATATTTTGTGATGTCCCTTAACAAGTATCTCTAAATTCTAGGATGCCGAGGCATCCACAAAGAGAGTGCTAGTGAATTTCCTCCGAATTACCTCCATCCCCACCTCATTAGATTGCCACCACCATTAAAAGTTCACAACGTATTATGATATTGATGTGAAATTTTAGTAAATGTCGCAGCAATCATCTAGAGCAGAGGTTTCCAACCTGGGGTACGCATACCAAAAACTAGTTTCTAAATTACCATCACATTTGGTGAGTGTTGAATTTTGAATAGAGACTCCCTTAAACAACCCATTTTAATCAAGGTGAAAGTGTAGGACATGCAAGTTAAGAGTAGTGTTTTTTTTTTGTAATTCATATAAGAATATATATTTTTTTTAACCAAAGTAAATAAAATATTGCTCCATTAGAGACAAAGAGTTTAATTTTATTCACATGTGGATATCAACAGTTATTGGATATCTGTCATGAGTATAGCGGTATTAGCGTATAGCCCGAACGGGTAGTAAGACGCGATGCTAAATATTATTATTATAGCGGTATTAGATGGCAAACTGTTTTAAAAAAATAAGAGAAAAAGTCGTAATTAAATTTTAGAACACCTTTTACAGAAATGTTCAAGAACAGCTGTTGATCTCACCATGTGAAGAGAATTAAATATTATCTTTCTACTGGAGCAATATTTTATTTATTTTAGCCACGAAAAGTTTTGCAATAAAAACTGTTAAAAGCACTGCCCTTGACTCGCGTTCTTTATGCCTCCACTTTAGAATCGTAACATCTGTCATTTCTTTTATTAATATGAAATGAGTTGTGTAGGTTTTTAATTTCACCTCGTGTGACAGGGACCACCGTGAATTATCATGGAGGGTCTGCAATCTGGAAAAGGTTGGTAAGCAATGGTATAAAAGTATAACAATAAAACCAAATCCAGTGACCCGGCTGAGATTCAAATCCTGACCTCCCAGTTCAGAGTTTGAGTGATTACCATTATGCCGACTCTGCGGGTAACTAGCCATTACCCGCTTCAGTGATCAAATGGTATAAGATGTCACACTCACACTAGATGGACTGCTAATGGCATGGACAATGTGTTCAAAACCGGGTTAGGTGTAATGAGGGTGGTTTTCCGACTCTCTCCATGAAAATGTAGGATCACTTACTCTAAATTCAACCTTTCTCATCTTTTAACACCTTTTCATAGTTAACCTTGTACATATGCATATTACCAGAACAAGTTGTAAGATGTGGTGCTAGATGAAAAAATTAATTAGCAATTATTAAGTACCTGATAACCAACAAATGCACGCCAGGACAGTTTCTTTTAAATAATCAAATTAATTATTCCTGAAAGGTTTTATTTTAAATTTATAAGTTATAAACCATCCAGAGAGCTAATGCTGTATAGAATCGCTTGACAAAATTTAATATACTCAAAGTCATTCTTTTTAAAAATCACCAGGGAAAATTTTAAAATGTAAACACATGATAGTATAGTAATTTGGTCAAGAAATGTGAAAATGAAATAATTAAAAAGAAATTAAATTAGCTAAATAAGGTTCCTATTATTAAAAATAATCTTATGGTTTTGTCCAAAAATGTTTCTTAGGCTATGGCTACCTAGAAATATTCTTTTTAATTGACGCGTTCGGATCTACTCTTCGATTATAAGTAATATAATAAAATAAATGTGTGGTGATTTTAATACAAATACAATTGATTAAAATTTAAATAAGCAAGCCTTTACTCACTATATTGGTAAAAACCAACGCCAACGAATATTTCAGGATAAAACACTGGGCAACCAATGACATTTCCCCTTGGATAATGTGTCTCTTCGATTCAATCCGTTGTGAACCGAGATGCAGTCTGACAATCTTCTTAAGTTGTCTCAACATGCCAGGCACAGATTATACAACACAGTATTGTGAAAACATAAGTTTCAAGCTCCTCACGGATCCATAAGGCGTTACAAAGATCGAAATACAGGTGGTCCCCGACTTAAGAAACTAGGACTAAATAATGGCTGTAAGTACCAATTTCCGTGACTAATCCCACTTTATGAACAGTTGTAAGTCCCCCACAATATTAACAGTACTACAGTAGCCACATGACTTCTTTGGTGCTGACTGAAAGCTTTGAAAAGTTACCAGAGCAAATTATGTATCCCTAAGCCGAACCAAATGATCCGCAAAAACATGTGTTTAGCAGCCATCACTTCTGACAGTCAAAATGTAGGTGTATACCTAAATGTTGACGGTCAGAAGTCAGCTGTGAGCTGTCAGTCTGCACCAAAGAAGCCATGGGGCTACTTTACTCATATATGTGTAATGCGATGAGACTAATTCACCAGTCAGCGGTTAATGGTGCTTTCTGTGGTCTATTTCAACAATTTTACTGGACTCGATCATGACAAATGATTGATAAGAAAAGGAAGTGGATGGCGAACCAGTATTGAGGAAGAGAAATCCTACTACCTTATCATTGAAGACGATGCTAATGGTTTGTCTCAAAACTCTTTTTAAGTTTTGTTTGTTGATTTTTTGTTGGCCCAGAAACGCATCTCCCGTTTATATCATTGTGCCAGGAGGAAATCGTTTCGAATTCCGAACAATTTTCTGGCCTCGTTCGTAGGTTGGGGACTCCCTGTATATTGCCTCGGTGTTTTTTATTCAACTCAACGGCACTTATAAGAAAAGTTTGTTGTAGTAATTTTAATTATCTCAATTTGTCAATCACATTGGTGTTTCACTTAAGAAATATGTTTACAAACTCACATCATACATTGGGTAATAGGTGTATATTTACAAAATATAAAAATATAATCAATTAGGTACATTAATATTTAGTCCATATTTAAATTATTTACAATTTTTTTTAATTATCTATCTGTTAGAAAAAGTATCTATATTTAGTTTTTTTACAATATTTCTATTAAATAAGCTTGTTAAGCTTCTCATCAATATACAACAAAAGTTACAAGTCCTATGAAGCTCAGGACGAATGAATCAAACATGAATTGCTTTATAGATGTTTTAAAAAAAGTTCACCGAAATGATATCACGATCTTTATACCATGTTAAGGGTGTCCGCTTTTGAAGTACCCTTCGCTTTTAGGCGCAAAGTTAATGTTCCATTATAAATAAAACAACTGGGCTTAAGTTCATTTATCAGAGAGAGAACCATAATTATAAAAGTATTCAAAATAAGTAATAACATAATTACTTTATATCGGTATTTAAAAGAATATAATTTATCAAAACATGACAGACTTGTTTCTGATATAAGTGAAGTTAGATAAATATAATAAACAGTACACAAGAGCCAACCATACATCAAAACTAACCTTAAAAATATATAGAAATACATATTTTGAATAGCATATACGGCCTACTTATATAAAAATGCATAGGGAAATTTAAATACAGGGTGGGACAGAAAGTGTTGACACACTTAATAACACATTGTCTTTACTATTTTAAAATAAATGCTTCTAATTAAACTTAAAAAAAAAA
>CABFVX010001052.1:51899-88545 GCA_902151425.1 Timema shepardi | reverse complement strand
CATCCTACAACTTACCCAAGGCACACAATTTCCCACCATCCTACAACTTACCCAAGGCACACTATTTACCAACATCTTACCATTTACCCAAGGCACACAATTTCTCAACATCCTACAACTTACCCAAGGCACACAATTTCCCATCATCCTATAACTTACACAAGGCACACACTTTCCCACCACCCTACAGCTTACCCAAGGCACACTATTTCCCTACATCTTACAACTTCCCCAGGGCACACAATTTCCCACCATCTTACAACTTACCCAAGGTACACAACTTCCCAACATCCTACAACTTACCCAAGGCACACAATTTCTCAACATCCTACAACTTACCCAAGGCACACAATTTCCCACTATCTTACAACTTACCCAAGGCACACAATTTCTCAACATCCTACAACTTACCCAAGGCACACAATTTCCAACAGAATATAGAAACCCTTATGGAATTTTATATAGCCTATATATTGAGGTGTTAATCATATTTTGAACATCTCATCATTGATGAATATAATTTGTTTCCTTTCCATAGACCTGATTACAATTATTAGTTAAATTACATTTAAAGTAAATTTAAGCCTATTAGTCTATTAGACTACGGTATTAACAAATTATTGTTTGCGAATTGTAGGCCTAAAAATATCACAGTATAGGTTATGTCAACTTCAATAACCTTTAATCGATTCTAAATCATGTGTTGTTAATTACCTAAAAAGTTAAACATTCTAATCAACTAACATTAATGAATGAGGTAATTAACAGCATTGTTTTCTTACAGGCGCATGCATTTGGGTCTAGCAGTAATGATGCTTATAAACCTACCCCTACTTTTAGCTGAACTAACCAGAGTTATGGTCAGTCTCGGCAGGAAGGAAAAACCGATGACTCTCAAATACATGTCTATTACTCTGTTTAGTTTTCATTGCATATCCTGGTAAGAAAATGACCCACATTCTGTTTAAATTTTGCACTTTTGTGAAAGAAGCGTCTTACGTTGGTTTGGGCCTGTTGAGAGGATGAGTGTGTATCGTGTGATGAAGCAAATGTATGAAGGTAGAGTGTGTGGATAAGAAGAAACGGTAGGCCATGGAATATGTGGCTAAATGCTGTAGATAAATGTGTGAATAAAATACACATTAAGCGTTTTAAGAATAAAAAATAATGTATGACTCAGTGTATGGATGAATTTGAAACGAAGGAAGTACACAAGGATAGGGAAGTGTGGAAAAAGTTAGTGAGGATGGATTTAAGTACAAAGTTGTTGCTTTTTGAGTTATACGCACAGTTTCTTGCCTACCCCATAAGGTGTGATTATTTATGTTATGTATGTAAAAATGTATTTCTTGAAACTTGCAAAAGTAAATGATAGGTTGCTAAATCAAAATACATTACATCATCTTTAAATTTAGTTTGTACAACTTTGTACCTCAATCTTTCAAGGTGCTCCATAAATGATTCCATTGATGAATTTTACTTTGGAAGTGTTCCATTAAAACACTATGATTGATTGCAGGTCATTGCTCTTTCTGTTTTTGATACCATGCCATTTGCTGTGGACAGCTTCTGGCTCCAGGGTCGCCAACTCGGACATGCCCGCCCTAGCTATCTTGAAGGTTTCTCTCTGGGGATATTACCTCCTTGTATTAGTTTCATCTGTAAGTTATTATATAAGTGGCTTAATTAATGGCATAGCTGTTATATTTGATAGTTACGGTTACAACTGCATCAAAATACCATATTATTTGAATTGAAAAAAAAAAAAAAATCGGCGGTGACCTGGCGGTCTAGGGGTAAGGTGTCAGACTTCTGTGCTGGCGGCCGGGGTTCAATCTTCGGTCCCAGCACAGATTTATCCGATTACCAAACCCTTCCTTCATCTCTGACAAGACGTGTATTAATCACAACTTGTGAATGTGGGGAATGCCAGGCCTCCACCGTGGTTCGGATTCCATGTTAAACTGTAGGTCCTCCATTTCATCTCACAATCACCCTACCATTACACATTAGCATAAGTGCGTACAACCCGAACGGGTAGTAAGACGCGGTGCTAATAATAATAATAATAAATTGAAAATTGACTCCTGGACACAAGAATTGAACCCGGGAGCTTTAGCTCAGTATGCCAATGCTCTGTTCACTGAGCTATTCTAGAATCGTCCCGCAACCAAGTTCATTCATCACTGATCCAAAGGTCCCAGGTTTGATTCCTGTATCCCAAGTCAATTTTCAATTTAACGAATATTAGATGAGTGATTATGTAAACTTTCCACAATAGCGGATCACTTGATAAGCCTTTGATGCATATTTGCCTTAACATACTACCTACTTGTTCTCTTGGCCAGGCCGGAAATGCTATAAATATATGTGTTTATGTAGCACTAAAATGATTTTTATTAAAATTTTGTTACTTATGCCTATTTCACTATTGGTACAAAGATATTGTTGACTTGGCGGATTTGGCCTTTCAATCTGGTACTCTTTCACGGGATATTTGATTTATTTCCTGTGGTTTCATCTGTGGATCAACCGCCACATCACCGTGAACCACAGTTTGAGTAACAATGAATTAGATCAAGATCATCACTCTTCACATGTTATCTTTCTTTCTTTATTATACTTTACATCCATTACTGTTTCCAGCCAATGGTCTGCGTCAGTTTATTATTCAAGCCATATATTTTCATCTTGCTAGGCCTGCCCTAGCTTCATACGCCTTCTAATATAACTTAAGACTAGAACAGACACAACATCTAGTCTCCGGCCATTAATTTATCAATGTGAAAGGGTAAACCCATATTTCATCAATTATAAATTTTTCAGCCATGCCGAGAATCAAACCCAGGGCCCTTAGCTTAGTAGATGGATATTCTACCGACTAAGCTAAGGTGTCGGACTTGTTTTTTCTCTTTGCACGCTCTAATGTTAAGAATTCTCACTAAACCAAAATAAATGGTACTTTTTGTGTAATGAGCTATTCCCCCTTCATGTGTTGATTACAGCCGATAGTCAAACTCTTTCGAGTTGTTTTGGTGCCTTCACACGCAGACAAGACTCACTATGATCTATTGAACAAGTGTCTTTTCCCTCCTAAAAATGACGTCATGAAGAGACTTCGAGCTATTCAAGAGAAAGCTCGTAAGCACAACAGATTTGCGTGAGTTTGGTCACTGTATCCTGTTAAGTATTGATACTATCAATAAGTTACTAAACCTGCGCAAATATTCAAAATTTTAATTCCAAGTCTAATAATTCTAACTAATAATCGTATTCAATTCGAAATTATGAATCTTCAATAATAAAAAAAACACCAAAATTTCACATCGAAATAGATCTGATTCATATTTGATTGAAGTTAATTCAAAAGAGAATCCTGGAAGGTATGTGAACAATAACTTTGCTGATATAATCAGTCGGCTCAGAAACTGCACACTAAATATATCAAATAAATAATTAATAAATTCGACTTGTTGCAAGGGTTTGTTTTGATATGTTCATTGCTGAGAACAAACTTTTGAATAATTAAAATGTATATAAAAAATAAACAATCCATAGTTAAAATATAATCAACACACTGCTCACAACCAAGGCTCAGACTTTGAAAACGTTAAAAAAAATCAAAAACGACTTCAAATTTAAAATAAATTGGATAAGTATATTAATAAAAATTCATAATGAATTTTCATCACTAAATCAAACTCATACTTTACAAATCAAAACTACAACAGATATATTCAATGAACAGCCCTTAACAACTAAATTCTTGCATCTGACTATCTATTTACAAACGGCTGCTCCCCCATCCCAACGCAACCCTCTCCGGCTTAGTAATGTTTCACCAGGAATGTAGATTTTCTAACCATACACACAAAGAGGATACAAATATTATATTTTTTACAACTATTACTATTTTCAGCCTGTGACCTGGGTCAGTTTTTTTATTCAAACCATATATTTCCCACTGCCGGCTTGCTAGGCCTGTCGTAGATTCATATGCCTTATAATATAACTTAAGACTAGGACAGGAACAACATCCAGTCCCCTGGCCGTTAATTCATCAATGCAAAATGGTCAAGCAACATTTTAACTATGATAAATTTTTCGACCACGTCTAGAATCTAACCTGGGATCCTTAGCTCAGTAGACAGACACGCTACCGACTTAGCTATGGTGTGGGTTAGGATACAAAGCTAATTGTCTACATTATCTTATTGTTCTGACACATGTGTGTTTAAAGCAATTATGTTTGAGTATTTATGCCTTTATAAAATATTGATAGCATTAAAAAAACGCGTTCCCAAGATAAAACCCTAAAAATGATGCATATAAAGAAAAACGGTTACCTAAATGAATTTATGTTTACATTAGCGTTATCTGTGATGTACAAATGACATATCATCGACATTTCAAAACAGTCATGTGGCGGTATCTACATTTTATTTTAAACTTTTTTTTTTTAAATATCCGACTGAATACAAAATATTTCCTAAGTAAGATAGGTGACCTGGCGGTCTAGGGGTAAGGTGTCAGACTTCTGTGCTGGCGGCCGGGGTTCAATCCTCGGTCCCGGCACAGATTTATCTGATTACCAAACCCTTCCTTCACCTATGACAAGACATCTTGTGAATGTGGTTCGGATTCCACGTTAAACCATAGGTCCTTCATTTCATCTAACAATCACCCTATCATTAAACATTAGCATAAGTGCGTATAACCCGAACGGTTAGTAAGACGCGGTGCTAATAATAATAATAATAATAATAATAATAATAATAATAACAAAGTAAGATACTTAATTCAAACTCTCATCCAAACTTGTTAGCAAAGATTTGAATTTGGTCGCAAATAGAAAAGCTTGGATTGGTACAAGCGTGATCCAAATTAATGTTAGTGCTTATGCATGTGCTCATTTATGTAATTTATGATTAAATAAACCTGTATTATTAGGTAGAGTGACTTAACTTCCTAGTAAATTGTGTTATATTTGGAAGAAGGTACAGGAAAGGTGGATAGAAACATAAAAGGAGACAAACATAATATTACTTTTACAATGAAAAGAAGAACACAGTTCACACTTTACACTGTTGCCAATGGACAAAGAGGTAATGGTTGCCTCAAAAAGAAAATCGATCATGTCGGCCCAATCCCTTTGAGTCAGGTTTCATTTTATCGGAACTCATCAGGGAGGGGTGTGAAACCCGCAACATAACTTTCTAAAAAAAACCACACTCACCATACCTGTCCAAGATTCTAACTCCAAACTTCTACTGACAAACCAGACTAGATGATCTTGACATTTAGGCTGCATGCTCACCTGTGACAATACTTTGTTTAGTTAGTCCTTCCTTAATGTGAAATGAAAACACGTTTTGAAGTTTATTTTCCTTTTCTTGTTGTGTTCACAGTGATAGCTCTGCACGAACCAGGGTAGACATTGGTGGTAATATGAAGGCAGCGTCTTTTTATCAGACAATCAAGTGTAAGTATTTAATGATCTAAACAAGCGGGAAGAGAGACAATCTACCTTGGGAGGAGGCAATCTTACCTTGACCAATCACACTTTGGCTCTATCTTATAAAACAGGATCTGGGGTGGGCAACAATCACCACGAGTGGAGAATTGCCCAAAAAGTTAGGAGAATTTGAGTTAGCCAGCTCTCACAGTAAAATAAACTTTTTCCTGGTGACGCGTGATGGTTGTAACTTGTAAGAAAAGGATATTCAAACTTTTGCATTATACATTTCTGTTTTGAAAAACTTTCATCATTTGCATCTGAGGCAGTTGTAGCTGAGTAGTCAAAATATACATATTTTGAATACAATTGTTCAAACAGTGGTTGTTGTTTCAAATGTTCGATCGAGAAACCTAACTTCCCGATTTTTACACGGTGTGATGAATTTCACTCGCCATATTCCACACTTGAGGCTGTTACATTGAAACGTGTTGCCCACATGCAAGCTTAAATCATTGTGTTAAATGCCGAGATTACAATATTTCACTGTAAACAGTGTTATATAAGTTGTTCACCAACGTGCAAGGAATGGATTGATTGGAATGGAATTGGCGAAATTTACTGAAACTAAATAACCCTTATTGTAATAAAAATCTCATATACAGAAAGTTTTCTTGACAACCATAACATAAAATGAGAATTTATTTTTAAATGTTTCTAAAGATTAGAAATCAACACTTAGTGTGTTTGAAACAAGGAAAAAAAAGTTCTGGAAGCAGGCTCTCAAACTGAAAAATCTATAATTATTCTCAACTTGTTTTGGCCGAATACTTTGCGTGTGTATTGTTTAAATAATGTTCTTATATAATGATATTGTATTCCAAAAGTGTTAAATGCAGTTTCTGTATTAATATGCCTTTAAACGCCAAATTAATACAAGATATAACGGTGACAATAATCAGGCCGGTTTGTAAAGTACATGTTATCCTAATGAGTTATTTTTGACTAGCCTTTAAAACCCAACAGGACCATAAGTTTTCCTTAATTTGATAGAATTTATTTTAAGTAAATTCAAACATAAGAAAAATATAATATACATCCACTGAGCCTAAATGCTGTAAAAAGTAAAGTATTTCTAATTTATAAATGACGTAACAACAATTGTTATGTTTTAAATGAATCATTAAAATATTTCTAAAAATCAGTCATTCATTTTGACTAGATAATACAGTAGTGTGTCGATATTTCGGACATCAAAAATCCAGATCACCAAAAAAAAATATTATTTATAAAAATAACCACAGTGGTTAATATTAGTGACATGACCACCATAAAATGCACCTCAAGGTTTGTTTTTAAAAAAACATACTGGGTTGTTCTCCCGATTAGTCCGAACTATCAACATACTACTGTAGTTTAAAATATCCACCTCAACTTTGTTTTTAACTAAAAACAAATCGGCAATGCAGGTTCCTACTCTTTTTTATTTCTTACAGGTTTAATAGCTCTTCGTAGGAAAGTAAGAAGAAACCGTGAAAGAAGAATGGATAATGTTTCAGAACAATCTGAATTAGTTTCATAGCAAGTCTGTCTTTTACTATATGACATACTGTGAGTTGAAGATACTAGTCAGCTTTTATCTTTTATTATCTTCATGTTTCTAAGAACTCAAAGAAACCAAGAGGATAACAGCGATTTTGTTTCAAATGTAGACAGCTTATGACGACGACGATAAGGTGCCATATAGTATAATTGACATTTGACATTGCTGTGTTGCAGTTATGTTTTGATTTAACATATTATAACCTCGTATATTTTATTAAATCTCTTGTACAAAGTAGTGTTTGTGTATTAACCCTTTTAGTGCCACATCTATAATGTATTATTATTATCACCACGTTTTACTACCCGTTCGGGTTATACGCACTTACGCTAATGTGTGATGATAAGGCGATTGTGAGATGAAATGGAGGACCTACAGTTTAAAGTGGGATCCGAACCACGGTGGAGGCCTGGCATTCCCCACATTCACAAGATGTCTTGTCAGAGGTGAAATCTATAATGTCTTTGTGTGCAAAGTTGCACAAGAAAATCAAATCAATGTCATTGAATTTAAGAGAGTCTAGGAAAGTGGAGAGCATGGGAATGAAGTTTGTGAGGAGCATTTTAGCTGTCACGAGCAGAAACAAGATTAGGAATGAAGTTATCCGGGAGATAGTGGGGGGGTACGACGGTGAGTACAAGAGTTGGTAGATGATGAAAAAAAAAGAGAAGGTGCCAAAGAAAATGTTAGCAATGATGTATGTAGGAAAAAAAGATCACAAGGGAGGAGCAGATAACAGAAAGTGTTCAAATGAGAGGAGAAGAATGGTGTAAGTATAGAGAAAGATGGAGGCATTTTAATAAGCTGACCAGGTCACAGGTTGGAAACAGCCGACGACGAGTCACGAGAAAAATTGACAAACTGTTATATATTAAATCATTTTTCAGCTCGTTCTTGTGATGTACTATATTTCTAACTTATATCAGTAAACCATTTTTCAGCTTGTTCTTGTGATGTACTATATTTCTATCTTATATCAGCTAACACCAGAAGTATCGCTAATCTGGAGAGGCGATCGGATAGTCTTGTTGCATCATAAGAGTTAAATAATATGGTTCCAAACATAAATTGCTTAGTAATAATTACTAAACATCTTTAACTATTATTCGAACAAAGCCCCTTTCTTCTGGGATGATTAATTGTGCATTAATTGCCCAAGTGTAAACCATTAAAGGCTTGTAAAATAATTTAATTGTTTACCCCAATAGAAAATGTATTCTCTAAAAGTTTTTTTTAAATTTGAATTTGACTCAAATTCAAAGTTCATTAGTCGCTATAATTATTACAAATGTGTTAGCGGAAGATTGGCTGGGAAAGCAAATGCAATAAAGGTTTACAATCATTCTTGAATTAAGCACAATTACAAAAAGTGTAATAATAATATTTTGAAATGTGAATTATTACCAACACACACACACACAATTATCATTCATACACACTAACATTTAGGGTGGACTTATTTTTGACACTGGTAATAACAAATATGGTTTGTTCTTTTATACCCGTATTAAACCCAACTAGAAAAAGTTTTATGTACTTTCATGCAGTGAATGAGATATTAACCAATAGAAAGTTACTTTTTTCTTATCATTATAAAATATAGCTATTTATAATGAGAGTATTAAAACGCCAAAACAAAATTGTAACTAACAGTTTATTCAAAGAGCACTTGGAATTAAATTAGACCACAATATTCAATATTCATACATATAATAAAAGACAAATAAAACACCGTTATGTCTACATTAAATATCTACTATACTAGGGCGGCAGTGCACAACCTTTGGAGTCCCTTACCAAGGGGTTACAAACATTTCTTATGGATATAAAAGATACAAAAAAAGCCTTTTTGAATAATATCCGGGGTTTATAATAGTGTATGCCAGGAATGTCGAACCTGCGCGTGTGGCTCAATCCACGATTCTTTGCCGCCTGCAGACCTTTGGATGAACTAACAAATAACGCGGCCTGATTTGTTATTTTTATATGTTTTAGGAATGCACCATTCGAGATTATGACATTTGGTGGTATCTAGGGAGTAAGGTTGGTTTACCAAATTTCACCAAAAATTGATTACCAAAAAATCATCAAATTTTCGCAGCATATATGTGCAATATTTGACAGCACACAGGTGTGATTTTGCTCATGAAAAGAAACAAAAAATGGAGCCATCACGTTCGTTATCCATTTTGAACGTGATTTCAATAAGGGAGCTAAAGCCATCCACACACTTGTACAAATATAAAAGTTTAAAAATTTTTTAAAAGTTTTACACCACTGCATTAGGGGTTTGCTAGGATCCACTTATTTAAATTTGAAGCAAGTTTGAATTATTGTTTATATGATTATTTTATGCTTTAAAATATTTTATATTGTATATTGGAAAAGAGTAAATATTTCTTATCCACCTGTTTTATGATTGAATATAATACAATAAAAACCCAAGCCAGCTGTCAATTACGAACCCACACAATCAGAACTGTCACTTCCCCCATCCTCGGCCGCAACCCATCATGACAACATACTATTAGATTCAAATTTTACTTTATGTGCCCAAACTTGTTTTTATTCTAATCATTTCACACCTATTTGATTTGTCCAAAACTTTCTACACATTATCGGTTGTCCAGCAAAACTATTTTAAATTTCCTTGAATTTTTACAAAGCATATTTTAAACTTTTTTTTAAAATATATTAAACCCATTATTTTTAAAGGTGTATCTAATACAACCTGCTATTTAAGATTAATTCAAAATTGTGCAAAACTATATAAAAAACATCAACCCTTTTGTCCCCAACAACTGGTACATTTTGCCTATCCGAATTGATACAATAATTCAAAAAATGTTTTAAATCAAACAGGACTTTAAGTCATAAAGCTATTTTAAATAACACACCGGTGAACTGGCGGTCTAGGGGTAAGGTGTCGGACTTCTATGCTGACCTCCGGGGTTCAATCCTCGGTGCCGGCAAAGATTTATCTGATTACCAAACCCTTCCTTCACCTCTGACAAGGCATCTTGTGAATGTGGGGAATGCCAGGCCTCCACCGTGGTTCGGATTCCACGTTGAACTGTAGGTCCTCCATTTCATCTCACAATCGCCCTACCATTACACATTAGCGTAAGTGCGTATAACCCGAACGGGTAGTAAGGCGCGGCGCTAATAATAAGTAACACACATTCGTCAATTATTCAAACAGACACACAAAAAAATCTCAAGACACAAAAGTAAAATATGTCTAACATTTAATATAAATCTCAAAAATTGTTGAAATACATTACAGAAAAAAAGAAGTACCAGTTTTTATTCATTACTCATGTTGGACAAAGAAGTTTTACTAACATAAATATAATAATAGAATTCAATGTGGAAAAGATTATATATGTGACATTATTTTAATGTCCTTAACTCTTTCATATTATGATGGAAATATAGTGAAGTTCCCTAATTGTCAATCCATTCTAATTTGTTACTTAATCCAGTTTTTTTATACCTTATATACTAGTTGATCTTTGGACTTTATATTAAACTCCAAATTTCAAAATCTTTTCCACGATGAATTCTATTATTACATCTAAGAAGTTGTTTCCTTACTACATTTCATTGTTTTTCAAAAATATTTATAAATACTCGCCTCAAGTTCCAAGATAATTGAGGTGGTCTTTAATTAAAATTTATTATTAAAATTAGCTTGAATCTTATGATGGCTGAGAGATTCGTAAAAATCTCAAATACATGTTTGAAGACCTTGAATTGATATAACAAATGTAAGCAAACCCTCAAACGAGTTGTATGGACTTGCGTGGTTTGGAGCCTGTGAATCCATAATTTTCAATCTCGAATCAAATATAAACCTTGGCGGACTGTAATCAAATTTTGTGCATTGAATTTTTTTTTTTAGATTAGACTAGTCTAAATTGAATCTCACACCTAAAAAAAATTTCCAGTAGAATTCTAACATAACATTGTGCTGAATTAAATTTTATCAAATTGAATCTCATGCTTAAAATTAAAATTGGTTTGAATAGTTTATTTTTAAAATTAGTTCAGATCCGAATCGAATAATTTATTATCAGGCTTACTATGATATTGTTTCAAACTGAAGCTGTGTCGAAAAATTTACCACGATAAGTTTCCAAAACAGATCTAATAAGTAATGATAAAACATTTCAAAAAATGTTTACGATCACTTTAAACACAGGTTTATTTTTAAATAAATAGCACTAGTCTCAAAAGGTGAAACATCAAATATTGATCACATAATTTTTTAAATCATAATGCAAAAGTTGATTAATATTTACAAAATAGGTGGGCCTGGTTACATTTTAAATATATACTCTGCCACAAACATTTACCCATATGATTCCTTCATGACTTGGAACTCGGTTAATTTCTCTATTCACTTTACTATGCAATTGGTTTCCGGTCTGAATGTATTGATTTCTTAAAAAAATCTGATGTATAGATTCAAATTTTGAGCTAAGCCCCTCAAACCCAAATCTTTATAAGATTCGGATAATAAATTTTCAAGGTTCTCACAGTCTTGGAGAGTAAACAAACAAAATCACAAAAAAATACTTCAGAAAACTTGCGCTAAAATGGCTGTATTAAATTAAACATTGAAAGGTCAATGGAGGGGTGAGACCTACACACTTTCTAGAAAACTGTAGGAGGCTTCATAGTTCACAATTAAAACAAAACACATGATTATGTAATTTTCCAGGGTACATCAATCCTCTTCTTCTCAAAAATTACAGAATTATGTGTAGGTCTCCAAGTTCATAATTAAAATACTTAATACACAATAAAACACACAATTGTGTAATTTTCGAGGTACAACAATCTCCACCTTCCTGAAAATGTTATAATTGTGAACTTTTGAGGCCCAGAGTTCTCCGGTAAGTGTGTAGGCCTTGATTGTTAATCCTACTTTCAATGTTTAGTAAAAAAAAGTTGTATTAATTTAATTGATCTACTAAAAAAAATGTTTTTTGTTGTTTATGACACAATAGAAATGAAAAACAAAATAGGATGTCAGTGACACCAACCTCCAAAAAGTTTTTAATTTAATTCAATTTAATTTTAGATATTTCAGCTTAAATTAAAATTGTATGTTTATCATGATTTGAAAGAAAATTTAAGATTAGGATTCAAAAACTATATGATTCTACACATCTCAAATTAAAATAGTTGATAGAATGAGCATGAAATAATATTGAAAAAATTGTGACATGAACTAACCTATGCTAAGCCTACTTAGAAAAAAAAGACTAAATCAATATATTAAGTAAGAGTTTAAATGCAGCACTTCCATTATTTTGTGAAGCTGTTAATTGAGAGCCATGAGCAAGGTCGAGCTCATCAAGGAAAATAAAAAATCAACTAACAGTAAATAAACATAACTAGTGTTTTGAACAGTGGTTAGAGGCGTTAGCCATTTTATGAATAGTAACATAAAAATCAGGTCACAATATTTATATTGCAGTCGAATCAAATTGAAGTATTTACGCTTGCTTCCAAAACAAATATACAAAACAATAATTAATTTGAAAATTTTCTAACAAAAAAACATGTCAATATTAAAAAATATAGAAAAACTATTCATTTTTCTTTGTCCCAAAGTTTTTAAAATATCTTTTTTTAATTGATACATTTTTAATGAGATGCAACAAACACTCAACACACTTATAAAAAAAATGTTATGAACTTCCGTTGACCTTTCTTTATAGTTGCATCGCGTTGCCCTCTATAGTTGCATCACCGATGATCGCCTTTTCTGCCTTCTTCTTTTTCTTTTTAGCTGTCTTCGGGTTGGCCGATGTGTTCAGCAGCGACTGAAAAAAAAAATTGCTTTCAATAGTTACCGGTATTTAAATTTTAAACAAAATGACCAGGGCCTAATGTTTAGTTGGCCCCCCAAACCAATTTTATATCATATTAGGTCAATAAAGGTGAAATTTATATAAGGAACAAACACAAAATTGCTGTTACAACAAAAAGAAGAACACAATTTACACTTTTACATTGCTGCCACTGGACAAAGAGGTAATGGCTGCCTATCGAAGAAAATCAACAGTTACCGGTATTGCCCAATCCCCCTCCTAGGTTTCATTCTATTGGACCGTTTGAATGTTATGTAATTTTATCATGTTTAAAGAGATGGGATGAATCCACTCTTTCTTGAATCCGAATCCTAGCAAACTGTTAGAAATGTTAATGATTTACAAATAGAGCTATGTTAAACAATCTAGGCCTAAACTGTAAATTAAGATTTATTTATATCATGCTTTCAATTTTAACCAACCTCAGCCTCGCCTGAGAAAATACAGTTAAAATAAGGCCAAATTAAACAATCTAGACTCATATCATTGTTTAAAAATCAAATCAATCAAAATTAGTGTTTTTTTGGTTATTTTTAAAAATGTTGACAGAATGAGTTAATTTTGTAATCCTTTGAACAACTTTAATCATCATTGAAGGGTTATAATTTATTTTAATAAGAAAACAAAAATAAAAATACAGAGTTTTTTAATAAAGACTAAAACAACATGCTTAACAATTAAACGTACATTGGAAATAGTGAACTATATAATGCCTAAGAATGTTTTATCATTATTATCATATCTATTAGCTATCTTTGCACAGAAAACAAGAAATAAATTCGATTTTTGCAATTGATCGATTCCTGAGAATACATTCCATTTAAAACACGAACATATTTTCAACTCTTGCAAAACGTTCATTCCAATTTTAACAGGCAGGACTACATTTGAATAGTCTTACAATTACTTCAATAACATATTTTTTTAAATGATAAAAACTCTTAATTAAAATCAATTTAAAAACAAATTATGAATTAGCAAGTCATTATTTGATTCTTCAACAATGGTAACAATGTAAAGTGTGAATTGTGTTCTTCTTTTCATTGTAACAGCAGAATTTACTCTAAATAAACCTTATTTTGGTTTACTATATAATGCACAAAAATATCAGTAACTTTAATAAAATACATAATCTTTTCCTTAATTCAGAAATAATCTATTTGTGTATTCATGAAAAATTAAAACATGCTTTAATATTTATTTGGTCCCTGAATATTACAATCTTGAATCGAATTTGGCATGTATAAATATATACAAGTTGGCCACCCCTAAATTATGATTTACGGTAATTACCGACTCTTACCTTAAGCTCTGGGTCGCTAATAGTGTATTCAGAATCGAATAACTCTGCCTCAAAAGGTAATCCTGTTATTCTATGAGGTCCATTGGGCATTAGCAGAACAGTAAACTTGAAATGTGCAACATATTCACCTGAAACACAAATAAACAATCTAAATTAACCCTTTGAGTGACAAGAGAAATTTTAAAAAAATGTGCTAAAAGTGCCAAGCTATTTTGCTGAGAAATACAAGATTTTGTTTAAAATCTAATAACACATTAGTCTTTGAACTTCGTGCAATCAAATCTATACATACACTAGCTAACATGCTTGTCAATCTGGTTATATAATTATGCAAATGTTTTTTTAATTTTTAAATATTAAAAAAAACATTAGTCAAGTTATTAAAAAAAATTACTGTTTCATTTCTAGCATTAATTTTTAAGCTTTGAAAATTTAAATAGCTTGAAATAGAATAAATCACCTAAAAGAACATGAAAAACTGAGTAAATAACAAAGTTTACAAAAAACAAAACACAAAAAACTAACATTAGATTTTACTCTAGAATTGGGTTATGCATAGCAGCTGTTTTAGCGGCTTTCAGAATCACTAACAAATTGATCACTCTCGCTTGAGCTATCAATAAATATTGCAAATATTTCTATGTGTTGAATCACAGCTTTCCTCTTAGTAACCTTGTTTACAAACAAGGCCAATAATAAAACTAATAAAGTAAAAAGTTATAAAAAAAATTTCATGTTCGATATATCGAAACTATATAATCATGTGTTACCATTTCAGTGTCTACTAACCTTGACCGATGAAATTCCCAACTTTTTCCCTGATTTCTCCTGATCATTTCCTAAAATTCCCGACTAAAAAGTATGTCACATCCTTCTAATTCCCCCACCTCCCACCTCATTTTTATATTAAATCTTTCAGATGATTTTTAACATTTGTTACTTATTCTTCCAAACCCCCCTTACATTTTTAGCTGTTATATACAGTACAAATGGAAAAAATCTGAGATAATCGGATTTTAAGTTGTTAATAAATTGATTTAACAGAATAAAACAAAATCTTACAAAAAATTATGCAATAATTTTTTTTTCAAATTGTTATTTATTATTATTAGCACCGCGTCTTACTACCCGTTCGGGTTATACACACTTACGCCAATGTGTAATGGTAGGGTGATTGCGAGATGANTTCGGGTTATACGCACTTACGCTAATGTGTAATGGTAGGGTGATTGTGAGATGAAATGGAGGACCTACAGTTTAACGTGGAATCCGAACCACGGTGGAGGCCTGGCATTCCTCACATTCACAAGATGTCTTGTCAGAGGTGAAGGAAGGGTTTGGTAATCAGATAAATCTTTGCTGGGACCGAGGATTGAACCCCGGACCCCCAGCACAGAAGTCTGACACCTTACCCCTAGACCACCAGGTCAGCCTTTTTCAAATTGAGTTTAGTGCCTTAAATAAATAACCAAAATATAATATTTTCAAGCATGACATAACAAACAATATTTTTACTTAAATTTGGCTTTAAGAATATTTAATAATTATTTGATTCAAATTCGCTTTGAATTGAAATAGTGGACTTCGCTCACTCCTACTATGCGTTGGCTTCCTTCACTATCACTTTACATTATTGTAGTGTTTCTACACCATCTCATTATACATCCCCAAGCCATCAGACAATAATTCATTTTATTAAAGAATAATGTAATTTACAAAAGGCTACATTGCCAATATGGTTAGTATATTTTGTAATAAACTGACAAATTAATTTACTATTACAACATTTAATTGAATGTGTAAGTTAAAAACAAAGTTTATTATGCAAAATATAAGCAAACGGCACAGAACGATAGAAATTTAATATAAATGTGTAATTTAAATATAAATATATTGTTTATTGAAGCTTTGTAAATTGTCAACTCAAGAATTTTACTTTTGAATCAAAGCGGACGTTGACATATTCAAAGCAAAGTCAAAGTTTTCGAAGCTTTGTACTCCTATATATACTAGTATCTGTGTTTAAAAAAAATTGTAAAGTTTTCTATTAAAAATGGTCCAGCTTGATTGCCCTCACTATTTTTGTATTCTATAAGAAAATACATACCCACTTTCTCGTAAAGAACTTGAAATGGCTCTATGAGTTTGTGGTTGACACATTCAACTACGCCCATCTTCGCTTTCTTCTCGTCCTCAAAGCCGCGCAGGTTGAAGGGCATGTTTCCGTATTTGTGAGTAACCTCGCTGTAGAACATGCGTGATGCCTTCAACTTCAGTTGGTAAGTTTCGTCCGTCTTTTTGTAAATGGTAACTCTGGTGTCGAGCTCTTTGCCCTATAGCACACAACTCTACCGCTACAAATAAGCCACACAAACATTTATTGTCTATAAGGACGAGTCTTTGGAATCCTTAAGGAAATTTAAGATTAAAGAAAATTCAGATTAAAGATTAGGTAGGCCTACTTCTCCCTCTCCTACCCCATCAAATTTAAAATATGGATTTTATTTAGAATAAAGATGTCACAATACTGTTTTTTTTCTATTCAGATTCTTGTTCAACATCAATTTTTTTAAATTTTGATTCATGAAAATTTCTTGATTTATTTTTCCAAGCATTAACCTCATATAAATATACATATTTGTTTGACTTAATAGAAAAAAAAAGAAATACTAAAAAATGTTTATAGTAATATAAAACGATTATATTTAGTTTCAACAAAAAAAAAAGATAATTTAACTTAGTATTAAAGTTTTTTATAAATAGGAATTAATAAAATAGTCAATTAACCAAAATATATGTTAAAAAAGACTAATAAACTAATATGATAAATAATCAATTACTATTCGTTCTGAATTTTTTGTTTTCCTAGTTGCCAGTATGTTCATTGAGATAAGAACATAATAATAATAATATTAATAATAATATTTAGCACCTCTTACTACCCGTTTGGGTTATACGCTTTAAGTACTAATTACTCTAATGGATTAGGAATTGGGAAGGTTGAGTTAGAGGAAGTGAACCCGCATTTGCGTGCAGGGAGAGTGGAAAACCATTTAGGAAAAGAGATAAGAACAAAAGTAGCATGAATCGTAATACTAAGATCGATTCTCGCTTGTTTCGATATCAAGAAGTGAGGGTATCAATCGAGGCGTTAAGTTTGACATCCCTAATTTCGAGTTATTATCACTCTTAGATCAACATGCTTACAGTACAAACCTGGTGACTGACAGGCAAACTAATAGTGGCAGATTCAAAACGTGTCAAATTAAAGAGTTTCAAACTGTTTTAAAATTACTTATAAAGTCCATCGGACAGTAAGTAGGTCACAGAACTTACCACGCCTTCTCCAGAGCTGACCAAGACATCCATGGCATACACGTCATGAACCTCGAACTCAAACTTCTCGTGTTCCTTCTTTTGGGCATCATTGGGATTTTGAATTATCGTCTTTTCCCCGTCAATCTTGAACTGTTTTAGTTGATGACTCAGCATGCCCTCGATCGGCTTACATTTAAACTGGTCACACACTTTTTGTACGGCTTCAGTAACTGCGTATGTCTATAACATTTACAGACACCTTACTTTTACATGTTATTTGAGGTATTTTACTTGCACTTTCTGAACTGACTGATTATATTAACAGAAGACTTTACAAACTAACTTAAATCTAGAACAAACACAAAATCCAGCCCGAGGCCATTAATACATCACTGTTAAAACAAAGCAAACTTTTAATTAGCGATAAATTTTTCGCCCATGCTAGAGATCGCAACCCTTAGCTCAGTAGAAATTCACGCTACCTACTGAGCCAAGGTGTCAAAATGACACCTTACTGAGTCTATATAGTCAGATAGAATATTTGTTAATGTAATCCTGAATTTTTGTTTACTGAAATTTGAGAGTATTGAGTTTGTACTCCTTAGTATCAAAGTATTGAAGAATAGAGTTTGATATCAAGTTTTAAGGTGAAACAACTTTATGCTGTTTTAAGCAGGGTTGTGGAGCCGGTAAGCAAAGCCTTGGATTCCTCTATTTTTGTCTGTCATAAATGGCTAATGTATATATTAATTATATTTAGAAGAAGGTACAGGAGAGATGGATAGAACCTATTATTATTATTATTATTATTACTAGCCGTTTGGGTTATACGCACTTACGCTAATCAGTAGTGGTAGGGTGAGTGTAAGATGAAATGGAGAACCTACAAATTACAGAGCCCTGGCATTCCAAACATTCAGATAGAACCATTATAAAAGTAACAAACACAATATGGCTTTTACAACAAAAGAACAAGTCACATTTTATATTGTTGCCAATGGACAAAGAGGAAATGACTACCTCTTGAAGAAAATTGATAGCTACCACCAAATCCCCCAACCTAGGTTTCGTTCTATCGAAGCTCATCAAGAGGGGAGTGTGAAACTGCGCAATTCAAATTCCTAATAAGAAACCAAAAAATGGAGAAAAAGGAAATTCGTAAAAAATGTTAAGACACTTAGAAAGGAACATTTAAAAGGACTGACCTAAAGGAAAAACACAAGAAAGTAAGTAAATTATTGTAAGTTATATCATGTTATTGTTATACAGACCTCATTCCCAGGCTTAAGTAGTCTTAGAGCTGCCTGCGAGGCGTAGTGAGCAGCCAAGGTCACATCGGCTTTTCTACCTGTCACTTTGTGTTCGGGAGAGCTCCCTAACACAATAGTGTGGGCCACAACAGCGATGAATCCATCCACTTGCGCACCTAAATCTCTGGAAAAAAATACATCCATTTCAAATAGTTTTCATTTGAGCACAATAGAAATGTAGAAAGCTTAGAAAAGTTATGACTGCGCTTAAAACATACGTCAACTTTTGAACTAAGAGTAAAATTCTGGATCCAACAAGCTCTGTTGGTGTAAAAAAAGAAAAAAAAAGAAAGAGAGCAATTGATGCTTCATTCAACTTTCTCCACTTCGTTTTTATTTCAGGTTTTTCTGTCGCTTTTATTTAATAGATAGCACCGCACTTGAAGCATAATAAATCCGACAGTGAAACTGGCCCAAAGACTTGTTTACGCACTTCAGCGGCTGAATGGTATTAAGGCATCACTCTTGTGTTATACTGGCCTTCTGATGCCAGGGAGATTAGGGTTTGAATCCTGGTTGGGTCTACCGAGGGTGGTTTTTCCTAAACTGGTGTCCACTCTCGATCCAGGCAAATGCAGAAAGATTATCTCTAAAATGCTTCCTTCTTCATCATGGCCCTATTAGAGTTAAGATCATTTATGCAAAAAAACTTAACAGGCTGTAAGACAGTGATAAAGGGGGGGAAATATTGTTTTTAAGTGGCTTAGTTTTGCTAACTAGAACCTCCTAAAAATAAAAATAAACTATTATACTTACATTTTAACTAAATCATCATCTTTTAATGTGTAATCAAGCTCAGATGGGACTGGAGAGAAGTGGCATATGCAATGATTCACGGAAATACAGGTAGGGAAGGCAATACCTGTAATGATATATTAAAATTAATAATTACAAAAATTATAGTATGTAACAGGTGCTTGGACACAATTCGGACCTGACATTGGTTAACATTAACTGTCCAATGATTTCAAGGATAAGGCAGAGAGACCAAGCCTTCAAAACTTGATATAAACAATGAAAAGTGGGTTATAAAAAAAATGGTAGAACTTCATAAAATTTAAAAATGAAAAAAATGCTAATAGAGGTACAACCAATGTGGAATAACACTAATACTTCCCCTCACCACATATAGCAGAAATAATCAAACTCTATTTTAAGGATATAGGACCAGAATAGGTAGTGACAAAGTGATCATGGGAATGTCAAATTTGAGTAAATATTTGTAATAAGCATTAAAGAATAACCAAACTACCATTTTGATACAATATTTACCAAATGAATGATTAATCCCAAGACCTTTTGTGGGTTAATATATACAAATAATATATTTTTAAAGTATTTGTATAATTTAATAAAATAAACATGCTACTAAAAGCATACATTACATTAATTTACTAAAGGATAATTGTGGGGGCTGGTTGATAATTAGAATTTAGAATACCTTTCTTCAAATCCTTTTCCTTTTTGAACACCTGACCAGTTTCTTCAGAAAGGAGTTGATCACCATACTCGCAAATTTCTCTTACTGAAGTACCGCTTATACATCTGTCAATTACCTGTTTTAATACTCCTGAAAATAACAGTGAAAATACTTTTGTTAATGTATATTTGTAAAGTGTACATTATAAACCTTCTATCAATAAAATATAAATAAAACGTTATTAAATATGAAGCATACATGTAAAGTTAAATACTTAGATTTATAAATCAACAGAAGTAACTTGGGGTAATTTTTTCGAATCTTTACAAAACTGCCCACATGGCATTAGAACAACATTCCATATGGGTTAATTTTATAAAGCAAGTTAAAACGATTGTGGAAGGAATATAAAATAAATTTGGATGCACAATTATTGTGAAAATATCCAGGCATAAATTACTTACTATTCACAATGTCACCAGCCATTTTATACTTGGTGACAACCAAGTCTTCAGCTATGGTTTTCTCAACTTCTTCTTTGTCCGCCATTTCTTCTTCATCAACCTATATAGTCACGTGACCACATAGAAGCGGGAAGTCAATTCAACAGCAAAAATAAAAAGCACTTCCCTTACCCCATACTGAGATTGGCCCCATAATATGAGTTCGTTTGCTTAGAACATTATGCCAGAAAAAGAAAACCATGATATACTATATATTTGATGAACGAGAAAGTGATTAATAAAATATTAGGTATTGTGAAGAGTTTGGGTGAATAAATGGGAAAATAGTAAGTAATTCAATATCAATAACACAATAGTTTTAATTAAGTTTTTTTTACTCTTTACTTCTATTAATGTGTGTATTTTGATATGAATTCATTAAACATGATGAAATATTAAAAGCTTGATCCTGCTATGCTATGATAATATTCACTACATTAATTTAACCATTATATTAAGATGTCCTAATCATAGCATATATGGCATATCCTTTTTGACGTAACTAGAATAACAACAAAATAATATCTTGAATAGGATTTTTTTTTTTAATTTAAACTATACTCTTATTCTCTTTGCTGTTTTTGTAGACCACAAATTATGAATAAGTACCTCAAGAGTTTTAATATAATTTTAAATTAACTGAAATAATAAGCCTTTTATAACCTTTGTGTATCTAATTCACACAAGTTAAATTTCCGCTCCCTCCCAACCCTTTCAAATCATCAGGAAAAATTTAACATATTTGTTTAAAAATAATCTGGCCATAAATAGTAGAATAAAATATTAATGTCCAAGAAATTCAGTTCATGCAAATTTAAATAACTATGTTGTTATAGGTTTTTAGATGAAATCAAATAAAATTGTTTTAAAAACCAATTAGTATATATTATTATATATTTATAGAGATTATTGTAAGACAGTTTAAATTTAAAAGAAAAATACGTCAAAATATATGTTTTACTTACATAAATTGGTTTTAACCACGGTACATCTGGCATAACTACAAAAGGCCGCATTTTATTTAATTTTACCACTTAACTAATAAACTAAATAGGATCAACACTATCGATGAAAATAAGTAAATACATTTCAATTACCGGTACTGTACTGTCATTTGTTTGAAAAACAGTTTGTTTACATAACTGTCTAATAAAACTGTTACAGCCATAGAGAATATTATTGGGAAATATATTATTTGGTTACTGTACATCCACAATAATTTCTATATATTTGTAAGTTGAAAAACTTTATCAATTATAAAGATTAAATTAAAAGTTTAGAATACTTGAAGAACAAAACCAATCCCCTTCCTTAACCGTTCAAAATATGGAAAGTACATTTAGTACGCTATATTAAAATTAATTAAAACCTATTTTAAGCCTTCATCATAATTTCTAATGTTTCATTTCATAACATTATAAAAAATATACATAATTCATTACATAGAATAACCAATAAGTAATTTAAAAACCTCATAGTCCCAAGTAAGCAAATTCTCTTCACATTATGTATATAAAAATATTAAATAGTAATAAAAAAAACCTTTATACACAATGTACGCAGTGGTGGATTTAAAATGTTTGCGCCCCTAGTCACAATTATAATATGCGCTCTCCCCAATTTTATAGTGTTAAAGGTTTTAGGATATTTTTATGGAAATAGATGTTGGGTAAGGGTGGGGGGAGGGCATTGGAAGTTAGTATTCAAGAAAAGATTTCTACAAGAAATAATCAGGCATGTGCAATTTGCATGACCTACAGTAGCTTAAATTAACATTATGAAGAAGAGAAGACTGACCTCAGTTACAAAGCGATTGCAAAGTACAGTTATTTAAAAATAAATATTGTCATTATGACCTAAACTTGAAATATTCCAATAATGTTAGTCATAATTTCTAAACACAATCAATAAAAACGATAATAAAGTAAAAATAAAGATAATGTTATCCGAAATGTGCCGGCCCCTAAAGCCGCCACCCCATAGGCCCGTGCCTAGTCGGCCGATAGTGTAAATCCGCTTCTGAATGTACGGTAGATCAATAGTATTTAATTTGAATAATCTTAAAATAATTAAACCTATATTAAACCATTACTTGAATGAATATGTGATTAGCCTTTTAAAAAATGAGAATATAAATCTAACTGCATCTTTTAGCTAATGATAACACCAAATACATATTTTTAGTAATAATAAATATTAAAAAACACCAAATTTAGAATAAATTAATGATGATGTTTATAGGCTTGAGTCGTTGTGAGGAAATAATAGTTTCCGAGGTTTCTATTGTATTTACAACATCCATGATCTGGAATGGGTGAGTAAAATATTTATTTGTGCAAGAATTTGATATCAATATACATTCTTTTCTGGTATTTCCATCCAAACTAGGTACCCGAAAAAATCTATAAATTTGTCTAAAATTCTAGTCAACACTACTTGTTTCATTACACATATCAGAAGATAGTAATTGCAACTCCACCATTTGAAATGTGATGAGTTATTGTTTCCTCATCGCGTCTCCAGTCCAAAATTTTTAAAATTAGGTTTAATGCAAATAATGGCTAATAAAGCCTTTAAAACAAATTCATATTCATAAAACCTACTTTATAATTAATTTAAATTGGTTGATAAATGCCACTGAAATCTTACGCTTGACCTTTGACGTTGAATTCCATTATCTGAGATATCTAAGATTCTTCATGGTCATTCTTACCTCATCGCTTAAGACAAATTCTTTTATGGACGTATGTAAATCATCGACTACCATGAAGTATAGTTGATTCCACAGTTACCCTTGATTTGTGAGAGTTGTTATGCTGCCAAGTGTAATACAAGATTATAAATAAAGAAACTTTCAATGAATATCAATTTAAAATGTGGGAATTATTGTAATTAAAGTACTCTGTCTTAAACGATGGGTGAAGGTTGTTCCTGAGCACTGGACGAATCGTGGATAGCTCAGTGTTAGAGAATCAGCATGCTAAGCCAAAGGTTCTGGCATCAAGTCCCATGTCCAAGGCTGATTTTCAATTAATTAAAATTAATTAAATTGTGTATTCCTCTATATGGACATTCCCATAATTATAATGATTTACACCTTTTGTTGTTGATATTAATTACCTTATACTTAGCTAAAATTAATAACATTCATAATCTTGCATTAGAAACACCTGACATATGTCATGTATCTCTTTTTATTATTGAGGTATTTGACAAATACTTTCTAAACCAACCGATTACATTAACTTACACCCTAAATCCAATTTAATTCTAGATCAGACATGGTACGAGGCTCCTGATAATTAGTAACAATGATAGTGTAATCCACAATTTTATCAATATAATTATTCATCGATGACTAGAATCGAAGAGGGTCCTTTAAATTTTTTCAAGCAGATATTCTACCAAATGAGTTAAGGTTTACTCATTTATTTCAAATATTAATTTAATATCAAAGCTAGTCTAATCTAAGTGGATTAGTGTAGTCAGTTCACGGTAATTTTGGTTTTATTTTATATAAAATCATTTTGGTAGGCTGATAAATATATGATTGTTTTTTAATTGAGATATTCTAGACTCTATAGTGAATAAACTATCTCAAAACTCATTATTATTTAATGAAATCTAAAGGGTTTTAGTAACTTTTTAATGCTGATGATGACATTGATTATCATAAAGATGTTTCTGGTTTTCTAATATGCGGTACCTATAATCGGTCTTATACATATTCAGTCACGAAAATTACTTGAGTTGAAAAGTAAAGCTAAGCACGATTCTAGCACTCCAAACTATCTCCGAGTATAGCCACGTACCCGCCCATTAAGTTGTATAGCTCTGCAGTTAAAGTATTGGTTTAAAACTTTATCCATTTGGAATATTAAATTGATTTTATAATATAATTGCCAGGAAAACTTAAATAAAGAATTTTCATGGTACTAAAATGATCATGAAGAGCATTAAAAATATACTTTTATTGCTTTGAGCCATTTTAAGAATATGAATTTTAAATATTTCAATTTATAAATAAATTATAGTGTGTGTGTTTTACTTTAGTAAACATAATATGGACCTTGAAATTAATTACTAATATTAGTGGTGCTTGATAACCCTTAGGTGCGCTGTCATCGCACTGGTTGCAGACATTTTCCTAAAGCTTCGAGACTGTGTTTGTTGTTCTGTATTGTCTAGTTCTAGCTTTACGCGGGAAAATAATATAAAATGGAAACTAGAAAGAAATGTGTTAAATATGTTTATGATAGTAGCGAAGAAGACTCAGGTAGTAGGTTTATTCAACATTTATTAAATTATAATAATTTAGTACTACATTCCCAATTATAACTCCTATTACTTATGTAGAGTTAACAAAAAATGTGTGTGTCATATTAGAAACAACTTGATGGTCTCAAACTTGACATGTACTAATTAGTGAGTTAACTGAGGACATTTCTTACATATTGCTAACCATTAATGACGTTCCTCTCATCTCAGTTCAACACATATTAATAATCTATAGACCACCTAATTATAATACACAATCGAATTTAACCTTCCTGGAAAATAAAATTAATACATTAAAACAAAAACAACCTTATAATTGGTAGCGTGTAACCTGAACGGGTAGTAAGACGTGGTGCTAAATATTATTATTCTTATGATTGGTGACTCGAATATTAACATTAAAGACTTCAATCAGATGTCTTATGAATATCTAGACTTATTAGCTACAAATGAATATGAATGTTTTAACACCCACTACCCAACTAGAATATGTAATACATCAAAATCAATTACTGACCAATTTATAACAAACTTGATTAGTAATACATAAAACATGTATTGTATACTTTTACTAGAGCAATAAATGCTTCTAATGAACAAATTTTCGAAAAGAGTCCTAGGACGAAAGAACTATCTACCCTTTGGTACACTAATGAGCTATTCAACCTAATCTCAACTAGGTATAAATACTTTATCAAATTGAAAAATCTAGAGATAACTTAATTTATAAACAAAACTTCTTAAATTTAAGAAACAGGCTCACAAACTTATGAAGAGCATTACTAAAAAAAAAACTACACTAACAATAAGTTTGACAGAGCATTAGGGAACATAAGAGAAACGTGGTTAGTTATTAACAACACTCTTGGTAAAACCAATAAGACATCCCGACAGGTTATTAAAATATTACAGATAACTATCAAAAATATCATTACCAATAACCCAACTGATATTGCAAATATTTTCAATAACTACTTTATAAACATTGGTCCAGAATTGGTTAAAAAATATTAAAAACGTTGGATCTGTACTAAACTTATCTAAAAAAGAAAACAATGAAAGATTAAGTGAATTTAAAAAGATGGACATTGCAATACTGCTCTCTATAATAAACTCCCTCCTCAACGATTGTCTGCCAGAGAATGATAATATAACAACTATATTTATAAAACTAGTAAAGGAAAGTCTAAGTCCTATATTCTAATAAAAAAAATGAGCAAGGCTCAAAATTCTTTATTGACTTAACAAATAATGTGTAGCATTTCTCAAGGTTCAACACTTGGACCCCCATTCTTTTCTTAGTTTTTATAAATGATTTTACACTAAATTAATTTGAATGGACACATTCAGCTTTTTGCAGATTACACTTGCTTATATTATGAGAATATTCATTTAATTGTTCTACTAAATAATGTTCAATTCAACATCCCTCCATTGCTAGACTGGAGTCATACCAATAACCTTTCTATTAATTAAAAAAAAACTTATATTATTCTCAAAACCTAACCACAAAAGAATAATAAAAAAGAAAATTTATTATTATTTAGCACCGCGTCTTACTACCCGTTCGGGTTACACGCTTTAAGTACTAACTACGCTAAGGGATTAGGAAAGTTGAGTTAGAGGAAGTGAACCCGCATTTGCGTGGAGGGAGAGTGGGAAACCATTTAGGAAAAACCTCCCCCAGTTCACCCGACCAAGATTCGAACCTTGATCTCCCCAGCCTTAGCAGTTGAGCAGCTCAATACGACAAGCGCGTTAGCCAACTACGCCACCGAGGCGGGTAAAAAAAAGAAAGAAAATAATCATGGGAAATGAGTACTGGAATTTGTAGACTTTATTAATTAGCTGGGCCTAACTATTGACAAACATCTCATGGGTCAGCCACATAAATAATATAACAAACCAACTAATTTATTTTGCAGGAGCATTAAGCTGATGTGCCTATGCATTAACTAATCCAGTAAAAATAACTCTTAACTCTTTTATTTTTCTTTGGTACACTCATATCTAATATATATAAATAATATTTGGGATTTTGCAACCAAAGCGAGACTTAAAAGACTATCTACATTCCAAAATATAATTATTAGATCACTATATCATTTACCTGTCAAAGAATATAGAACTACTAAAATTTATAAATATATGGATTTAATGCCTCTTGATAGACTGATTATCTAACAAAAAGGCATTCTTGCCTACAAAGTAAATAAAAATAAACTTAAAGTACCCACATATTAGAATTCCTTCAGTCTGGTCATCAATCATACTAGAAGCTCACTTAAAGTATATCATGAATCTTTTAACACAAAATTATGGAACAAATTCAACTTTAAATAAAATTACACCCGCCTCAGTGGCGTAGTTGGCTAACGCGCTTGTCGTGTTGAGCTCAACTGCTGAGGACGGGGAGATCGAGGTTCGAATCTCGGTCGGGTGAACTGAGGTGGTTTTTCCTAAATGGTTTTCCACTCTCCCTCTACGCAAATGCGGGTTCACTTCCTCTAATTCAACCTTCCCAATTCGTAATCCATTAGAGTAATTAGTACTTAAAGCGTATAACCCGAGCGGGTAGTAAGACGCAGTGCTAAATATTATTATTATTATTATTATTAAATAAAATTACTACAATATTTAATGCAATTCCAACAGATATCACTAACTTAGGCCTATTTGAACTGACAGATTTAATTTTTTTTTTATTTTAAATATATTACAAAATTTTTCTTTGCCAATGAACAACTTTAAATCCAACATATTAAAATTATGTTAAGTTTCCTCCATTTATAATTGAAATAGGTCTAAAATACTGTTAAATACTTCACTTAAGTCTCATCCTATTTACTTGCCTTCATTCAAAATTATTCTAATGAATTCATATTTTTTCAGTAAATATTTTAAAATCTATTATTATTTCCCTGTATATATACCTACATGTATTGTTTATTATTGTAATACTAATTAATTTCTTAAATTTTTATTATTATCTCAAAGTATTGTCTTATTAATTTTTTTTTAATTCTTATCTCACATCTATTGATAAAATGTATTCATCAATTTTATCAACATATATTTAAAATTATCTTATCTGTAACATTGTACCTACTGGTACTGCTTTATATTATGTTTTGTGTATTTGTTTTAAAAAAATGTATATTTTATTTTAGATAAAACTCTTTGGATCATTTAATTAATTATCAAATAATAATAATAATAATAATATTTTTTGCCATACCAATCTAAACACTTTTTCTTATTAGTAATCCTTTAAACAACTAACACATATTGATACAAATACTTTTTATTTTTATAAAAGTTCAAGACTGTAGTTCTTTAATTCATAGAGATTAACATACAAGGATTAAATAAACTTGTCATGGAAGGAGCTTCATTCTTGGCCTTAATATAATATCAAACTCTCTGGATAAAACAACTTTAAAATTAAATAGTAGCTCACCTTTGCTAAACCTTCTAAAATTGCTTCAGATGGAAAAAGTTTCCATATTAATCTACCCAGGGTCATCTGCAAGCACAGGTCCCCATCTCAAATTGTCATCTTGTGGCTATACATGTATAAAAGATCGGCATTGCCTTAAAGAGTCATCTTATCTCTTAAAAAAATTCAAGATATTTTACAGTTGTAATGAATTGGATTGAAACCACTTAAAATATAAATTTGAGAGCAAAAATATTACATTAATTATTTCATACTAAAAATTAGCGGTATCTTATGGTAATGGTTTAAGCCGTAACTTTCTCAAAAGATTGAACTGTCGATAACAGGGAGATCAGGGTTTGAATCCTGGGCGAATGCACTAAAGTTTTTTTTCCCCAATGGTTTTCCACTCTTCATGAAAATGTGAGTACACTTCCTCTAAATTAAACCTTTCACATCTTTCAACAGTAAATAGTATACTTTAATCATTTATGCATTCCTTCAAACAAAGATTTTATTTTTTCTGAATGTCTTCACTGTCTTGTTAAATACATTATTGAGGGAAAAGGTGACGTGACTCCTCGACTCCAATTTCTCCCTTCCTCTCCTCTCCTGCCCCCCCTAACAACATCTATTTTCTTGTTTAGTTTATTTTTAAGTTTTATAAACTTGCTATTTCCGGCACGACCAAAAAATTTATCATTGGTCCCCCTTTCACAGTGATGAATCGACAACTCGAGGCATGGGTGCTATGTCTGCTCTAAATTTAATTTAATTTTATAAATTGTGTGCTGAGAAAATCAGTCGGTTCAGCGAAGTGTACATACAATACCTAGCGAATAAATAAAATTAACTATAGTAGAGGTTATAGTTACTAAGTTTTATTTATTATTTTTTCAGTTGAAAATTGTAGGGTATCAACAAGAAAAAACAAAAAGAAAATATATACCAAAAATACAGTCTCTGAAGACAAAAATGAGGGCACTGAAGATGAAGATGAAGATAAAGATGGATCTGAAGAAGGTATAGAAGACAAGGAAAACCATGAGGATAGTGTCGGCTATAAACCAACAGGTAATATACCAAATAATAACATTGAATGTACGTTGGGGTTAGTTGAATAAATTGAAAAATGACACCTGAACATGGGAATTGAACTCGGGGGACCTTTGACTTAGCGTGCCAATGCTCTACCAATGAGCTATCTCAGGATTGTTTAATGCTCAGAGTCATTAATGGTATAGCGTTGCTTTCTTACATATTTTAGCTTTGTCGTGTGGCTCAAATTAGACGAGTTGAGTTGTTTCTTGTTGTGCAATTTGAGTAAAAGCTATTAAGTGTACATATTGTATAAATAAATACAAATAAGCTGTTAAACTTGATGTGTATTCTCTTAGGATCCTGTGGTCTAGGGGTAAGGTGTCAGATTTCTGTGGTGGGGTCCGGGGCTCAATCCTCGGTCCCGGCACAGATTTATCTGATTTCCAAACCCTTCCTTCGCCTCTGACAAGACATCTTGGGAATGTGGGGAATGCCAGGCCTCCACCGTGGTTCGGATTCCACGTTAAACTATAGGTCCTCCATTTCATCTCATAATCACCCTACCATCACACATTAGCGTAAGTGCGTATAACCCGAACGGGTAGTAAGACGCGGTGCTAATAATAATAATTATAATCTTAGGATCCTGTGCTAACAAGTAACACCATGGACTTCTTTAAAACAAATTTAAGAAAATAACTTGAGAACTATTTACTTTTTATTATATAGGTCTTGATCACTAGCCAAAAGGTTCATACACTCACATCAAGCCAATTTCACAATGACTAATCCTTACTCGCCCTTAGTGAGCTTACCTCTGACAAGACATCTTGTGAATGTGGGAAATGCCAGGCCTCCACCGTGGTTCGGATTCCACGTTAAACTGTAGGTCCTCCATTTCATCTCACAATCACCCTACCATTACACATTAGCGTAAGTGCGTATAACCCGAACGGGTAGTAAGACGCGGTGCTAATAATAATAATAATAATAACTTAGTGAGCTTATTTTTCTAGTATAGGGATGGGACCCTCAAATACCTCGAATCCTTGAGGATATTTGAGGATACATGAAAATTTCGGATTTGCAACTCGAATCCTAAAAAAAAATATCTTAGTTTTTCAATTGAAATTTGTTTTAAAACTCTATTACTACCTGTTGATGTGGCTTAGCTCCAACATAATTATAGGACAAACTCGACAACCGAACCGCCCCAGACCATAAAGTTTTAAAACACCTTTTCTTAGCACCGCGTCTTACTACCCATTCAGGTTATATACATATATACTAATTGCGCTAATGGTTTTAGGGATGAGGAAGGCTATTTTTATATGAATTGTACCCCCACTTGCATGGAGGGAGAGTGTAAAAATATTTAGGAAAAAACCACCCTCAGTACACCCAGCCGAGATTCAAACCTCTATCTCCCCGTCCTCTGCAGTCCAGTCTTCTGTGAAACTGACACTTTAGACCATTCGACCACCGAGGCTGTTATTTTAACACTTGAATGAATGTATGAATGGAATAGTGAGTGGATTTTATGAAGTTTCTTTTCTTTAACATTTAGTATTTTTATTTTATATTATTCGATTATTTTTCTATTTCCTCTGAGGTTTATAGCTTTTTTTTCTAAGATTTGAATTCAATATTCGAAAGTTAAATGAAGATTCACATTCATAAAATAGTGTATTCAACTTAACTCTGGTATTTAAATTAAAATAAGAATTTAACTGTACTATACTAATTGATAAAAATATTTTCTCTCTTTAATATTATGTTAACTAATAAATTAAAATCATGCTGTAAGATTGTAATTTTTTTCTTAGATTTGTATTTATTAATTTTATTGAGGATCATATTGTGCCATTTATTTCATTTCAGGTCTGTTTGAGAAAGGAAACATTTCAGGTCCTAATGTGTTTGGGTTCAGGACGCCCAAGAAGAAAAACGCTATGGCGGAGAAAGCGGCTATATCTGCTAGTATGGTGTCCACTCCAAGCCCTGGGAGCAGCTCGAGAAATAAGCCCAGCACACCTAAGTCATACACGTTAAGCCCCAAGACACCTCAAACACCCAGAACGCCCCGATTGTCCAGTGTGATACAATCGTCTCGATCACTGAATACACCACAGACGCCCCATACACCACAAAGAATCGGGGTCCCTCTAGAAACGATAGCAAACACTCCATACAATCTTCGAAGGAGATTCAAATCAGGTGAGTTTAACCTTTTTCATATTCTAGACGACAGCTACTCAGCTCTACTCATCGCAAGACATTGTAAGGATAATCAGGTCTCGTAGACTATGGTGGGCAGGACATGCAACGCGAATCGGAGATTCTAGAACCTTGCTCAGGTACTGACTGGCAAACCCAATGGGACGAGACATGGCCATATTTATAGCTACAGGCCAGAATGTTAAATGTGGCAACTCTGCTTATGATGTGATGAGGCCTCGCGATCTACTGGTTCTTACAGAGAATTATGTGAATATTTACAGTTTTCTTCATTTAAAAACTGATGAGTCACTTTTAACGGTACCGACACTTAAAATAAACATGTTTGACATGCATCATAACAAAAATATTTTAGAGGTTGAAAAATATAACAAATAAACAATAATTTTAAAATAAATTAGCAAAGTAAGGTTTATGTGCTGCTCACAAACACAATTAGAATATTATGATGAAAATTACAAAATTGCACTTACTCGAAGCCTAGAAAGAGCATTTATTGTTGCACTAATCCGAAATTACTGGGTTCAATCTCCACGTCCAAGTGGACTGGATAGAACTATCTCAAGATAGGGATTGGTGGCATACTTTTGTGAGGCATGAATGAAATTTAGTGTCATATAGTAAGTAAGTAAACTATTTAACATTAAATATTATTTGTAATTTTTTAGAGGAACTCGCTTCGGTGGTGGGTCATTTTCACAATAGACTGAACTGGTGATGTCGAGGAGGTTGGATTCTGAATCCTGGTCAGTTGTACTGAGGCTGGTTTTACCTAAACGATTTTCCACTCCCTCCACGCAAATGCCTGTACAGTTCCTCATCTCTAATACATTATATTAATTAGTGCATAAGCATATATAAAATGAACTAGTGGCGTAAAAAAAAACTTTTAAGCGCTGAAAGGTATTTTTTTTATAATAATATGTTAAGACAATAATTATAAAGGTTGTGAATAAGGAGGGTAGGCTAGGAAAAATGAATCAGTATTCGCATAAGGACGAGAAAACCATGTTAACCCATTCGCTGACATTGACGAGTACTACTCGCCACAGATTCACAGTACAACAGGAAATTTGACGAGCGTGACTCACGGCGTATGTCCGTCTCCACTGACTTTGACGTATCTTTCTCGCTGTGTTATTTCAATAGAATAATGTTGTTTTGTAGTAGTTCTATGAATGCCCAACAGATGTCAGAGAAATCCAGTGCCTTCTAGATATGGTTTTATTTTTCTCTCATAGATGTCTAGAGTAATGTGAGCTCTGACATCTGTGCCATATTATCTTTTATTAGGGACAAAAGTATAGTGTTCATTACTTCGACCTTATCTATGATTGTTTATTCACTTTGTTTTTTAACATTCAAACTTTTCTTTATTTTATACATTTTATAGAGTTGTGGTTTCTAATTTAATGAATGTTGTAAAGTGTTTATGGTAGGTACTTCTGTTCAAAGCATCAAAAATAGGAATTTTTGAAAGAAAAAAAACACCCAAAATAATGGGTAACTATTTTTTTTGGTATATTTTTTGTATTTTGTAATAGGTTTTTACATTATAATTTAAAATAAAAAAAATAGTCATTTTTGAAAAAAAATATCCATCAATAAATTGGTCAGCTAATGGGTTAATGTACTTGACAGATAATCCCACCTCAACCTTCCCATAAACTGCAAGCTTGACTAACAGCTTAAACTATGTGACCACTGGTGTGCGCTATTTGGTTTATCCCCATCGCTTTATGGAAATAGTAAGATCCCACCCTACTTTAGTATTTATATTTTTCAGCTATAAGTCGGATGGCCGCGTGTCAAGAAGACGACGTGAGTGACATATCTGTGAGCGGCAGCGAATACAATCTCAGCAGTGACGAAGGTGATAGCTCGTCAGAGAGGAGCGGTGACAAGGAAGATGATAGGTCGTCAGAGGGGAGCAGGGGAAGTGATTCCTCCTCCTGTTTAGGAAATCGCGGCACAACTTCAGTCTCGACCAGGTCTCGGGCGGTCGACAGAGCCCCACTGACATCTACCAAGAAAAGAAGGAAAGACATCAGCAGTGTGAGGTTTTATAATTTGCCTCTGGGCGACATAACTATCAGCCGTGCTCCCCTTTGCAGTTGCACAATCTACTAAAATCATCTTAATGTTAACCAGATACTCCATTTGACAAAAGACGTGTTTAATTAATTTGTCTCGGGCTAGTAACAGCTTAACTTTGGCAAGAGTTGGGGTCGGTTTTGTTTTTGCAAGTTTATTCAAAATTAAAACGTGTATGGAAAAGGATTTTTACCATCAATATGTTGGAACGTTGATTCACCCTATAACAGAGAAGTTGAAGTGGGCGACCTAGGGTGTTTTTAATATTTGTGGTTTAACATTTTAAATATTCTATTCTATCAACATTTCTTCCACGTCACTGTTATGTATTTGTTTTTAACTGATTGACATCTTTATTTTTGTCAGCTTAGCTCCTCTTGTATCATCGTGTATGATACATTCAGCTAGCTCTTAAACAGTACTTGGAGTAGAGCAGTAGGTGCATAAAGCCAGAGGAGTCCGATGAGATCTCGGATAGCTTGGTCGCTACAGGGGTGTGCAAAGTCAACTTTTTCAATTCGAAGCGAACTTGAATCGAATATATGAAATATTCTTGAAGCAGGATTGAATATTTTTATTTAGTTGTTTTATGGTTGAAAAAATATTATATTTTGATGATTTATGTTACTTTATGCACTAAAATGACTTATAAAATGTTTTAGTGTACATTATTGTTTATAATATTTTGTGTTACTCTTACAAATCAAGCTATTATCACCACATGCAATTCAATTTCTTCAGATTTTTTTCATACTAATATTATGTTGTAATGTAGAAAACAGCTCAGAATGGCTATAATCGAACATAAATGGAGTATTTTCGTCGTCAATATTTTTAATTGGCGAAGCTTTAAAGCCAGAATTTGTTTCGAAGCTTTGCACATCCACTTTTGACCTAAAAAAAACATTAAAAAACATGCTGTAAAGTTTGACTTGTTCATTAACATGGTGGCTTCAGACAGGGAAAAGTCAGGGAATTTTTGGATCACAGAGAAAACAGGGAAATGTCAGCAAATTTAACTAAAAATAACGAAAAGTCAGGGAATTAAAAAATATGTCTAAAATTATCCCATTAATTTCGCAACTAAACACTAAAACAAAAGTTAATAATACCTAAATAAAATAACATTTTAGTTTTTTTAAGTACCTGATAAAATCGTTTATGTTTAGTGGATACAAACTTTTTTTAATGTGTGATCAATAATAAATAAAACATCAAAACCATTAAAATTGGAAAAAAGTAGTCAGGGAAAATTGAAAAATATTGCCTGGAAAACCTGGAAAAGTCAGGGAATTTTGTAAAATATGTTTTGTAGTCACCTTGATTAAATAAATGTTAATTATCTTATCATCATCATTATTAACTGTCCTTCCACCATTCATCATCATTTATTTGCTTCCATTTCTCTCATCACACTTGAGCTTATCTGCTCGTCCAGTTTCTTTCTTGGTCTTTCTTGCAACATTTTCCATTCTCATTACGTGACCATACCATCTCATCCTTGATTCCTATACTCATTATCATCATAATTATCACCACCACCTGTGGCTGGATCCATTTACTAAAATTTCTCCTCTATCCTTCCATCATTCTTCCTCCTTTAATCACTTTCATTCTTCTTTCACTTATACTCTCTTTGTGTTGTCTGCTCCTTCCATCTCTTTCTTAGCTTCCTCAACTCTCATGTTAATTATCTTGGAGTTTTTCATATTCATAGATGTCTTCTAGGTCCCAGAAATGGAGGATTACTTCTCTAGATCGAGCAGCAAGTCGGTGACATCCAACCACACCTTGAATCGTTTGAAGACCCCTCGTCTGGCGCAAGGGCGGTTGCAGCATCTTCTAGGGAAAATTGAACCGTCGCACAAGAACGCTATAAATTCCCTGTGCAAAGAGCACGAGTCTCAGTTCCACAAGTGGATGTTAGCTCTGAGGTGAAACTAGATATTAAATATAATTCACAACAGGGAAATCAAACTTTTGGCACGGATAACTTTGGTTAACGAGGATTCGTTTAAATATGTCATCTCTATCAACTGTTTCGAGCCTGTGGCTGGGACAATTTAATGTAATTCCTCCATTTTCCTTTGTCTTTCAACCTTTCATTCTCCTTTATTTTAGGCATATGAAGCTATGACAGGCCTACCAAGTCGGCAGTGGAAAATAATATATCGCTTGAATAAAACACTGACCCAGACCACAGGCTGAAAATAGTTATGGATGTAAAAAAAAATCCTTTATTTACTTTTGTTCTTTTCCTTTCTCTCACATCTTCTGTTACATCCTCATTCCATTTCTTTCATGGTCTTCCTTCCAGTCTTTTCCCTCCAAATTTCAACTTCATCATTCTCCATAGGAACTTATTTCCCTTCCATCCTCGTTACATGACACATGGATATAGGCTTGATATTTTAAATGGGACCTTGCTTTCTGGAGACGTATCACTGAAGGAAATGTCAGTTTGTTCTAAAAAAAAAAAGTTGATACCCCTCATCAAAATTAGGATTGTGTGCGTAGGCATCTTTCATTTCTAATTTAGTTTTATTGAAAACATTGAGTTTTAGTCAATTTATATGAATGGTCCATTCATGAACCATGTAATCAAACATACATTTTTAAGAATTATGAATTTTCATGGAAAAAGTTAGTATCAAACAAACATTTAAAAAAGCCAATTAAATTAAACCCTCTTAGATGGTCGCATGGTTTAAGGCACAACTATCGTAATAGACTTGACAGCCGATGATGGGGGCGGGGGG
>CABFVX010001052.1:17329-48617 GCA_902151425.1 Timema shepardi | reverse complement strand
TTTTTTTTTTTTTTTTTAATTTTTCTACAGTACTATTATATCTATTTAATTACATATTATATTCTGCTTAATGCACTTTATTTCATTATTAATAATAGATTTGCGTCGATTCCACTATTTTACAAATCCAAATATCGAATCTGAATTCAAATCTGGAAAAAATAATGATCACAAGAAGAAAATTTAAATATTATAGAATAGAAAATACAAATAGGAAAAATGTTAACTTAATAATACTTAGAACCGCGTCTTACTACCCATTCGGGTTATACTCTTAAGTACTAACTACACTAATGGGTTAGAAATTAGGAAGGTTGAATATAGAGAAAGTAAATCCACGTTTGCGTGGAGGAAGAGTGGAAAACCATGTTCACCCAAGCGAGATTTGAACCTCAATATCCCTGTTCTCGGCAGCCTAGCTCAACATAAAACTAGTGCGTTAGCTAGCTATGCCACAGAGGCGGGTACGAATGTTAACATTCTTTCTTATAATCCATTAATTATAACATTCATAAATACAGTTAAGTGTAAAATTTTTGGTCTGGGTTTGGTTTGGTGGGGATTGTTTAGTTTTCCTATAATTATAATGAGTTCTGAACAACTAACAAAAAGTATTATAGCTCTAAAACAAATTTCACTTGAAAAATAGAAACAATTTTTTTTTAAGGATTTGAGTCTCGAATTCAAAATTTTCTCGATACCTCGAATATATTTTAAGGATTTGGGGATCCCATCCTTAATTAATAACATTAAATTAGTAAACATTTCTTTCGTAAAGGCCATATTTACTGAGGTATGGCCTTTTCCATCTGATTTTATGTCTTCTTTAAATGGACATTTGTGGAAATAGTGCCTTTTTGTTTTGTTTTTTTATCAATAATTAGAATATATTCAATATTTTATATTTTCATAATTTTATTTTAATAATAACTTAATGTATTGTGCTTAAATTCGAATTATCTTTTAATGTTCTTGAAGAGTTTTATCTTGAAAACAAGAAGCAACACTCGGAAACACTACAAGAATGTAAGATTTGGTCACACCTTTTATTGCAGGCCTTCCCTTTCGTGACTTGTACTGGCAGTGCAGGGATTCACTACTAGTTAGCTCAGACCTGGCGCTGCGAGCTCAACTGACAGAATTCCTAGATCATCACCTCGTTAAGTATCGACGCAGCATAGACGGATCGGAACTGCTCAACATCCCTGTGGATCATGCTACTCTTACACAATTCGTTGATCAGCAAGAAAAATGATTGACTATAAAGCTAAACATGTTTAAGAATGAGGTGGCCCAATGACTAGATAATTTTATAATAAAGGGATTTGATAAAACAAAAGAAAAATAAACTACTAAGAATAAATTTGATGGAGAAAGCCCACCTAGGGAAAGAGGAAAAATGTGGGAGGAATCCAATGCAAAAAGGTGACATCTTCTTCCTTTCTTCTGTCTTCTATAGTAGAAGTAGTCACACACATCAAATTTATTCTTAGGAGTTTATTTTTCCTTTTTCTTTAGTTTTATCAGTTTCCTTTATTATAAAATTATAAAGCTAAACAGTGATATTATCTTGAATGTTTCCAAATATGATATATTAAAATCAACAAATCTGTTATGAATGTTACAAATAAAAAAATAATTGAACCATTGACTTATTTCAAACCAATTACTTGATTTTTAAATGTTACCAAACTCACCAAATTAAAAACACTGTGTTTGAACATGAGTTTAAAAATAGGATAAAAGATAACTCTTGTTCGCACACAGTGTTAAGGACATTGACTTTTTCTTGGAAATAAATCTGACTCTGATGAAGATGTAGCTTGGCCAAAATAAAAGTAAACACCAAGAATAGTCTTTACATTTATCAAGAACTTGAAATTTATAAACTTAACTTGTTTTTATATAGTATTGAGCCTTACTGCCCGTTTGGAGTGTACGGCTAAGTACTAGCTACTATATAATGCGTTAGGAATGAGAAAGGTTGAATTTAGAGAAAGTGTACCCACATTTGTGTAGAGGGGAAGTGGAAAACTATTTAGGAAAACCCACCTGACTTGTATTGAGTCTTGATCTCGTCAGCATCACTAGTCTTGTCTATTGTAAGAGTGACGCCTTAGACCATGTGACCACTGAATCGAGTAAAATTAAACTTAACCTAACCCTTTTGGTACCAAGCCTATAAAGGATTTGTCTGAAAATTTACACTGCCAGTTCATGAATTTTGTAAGGCTGATTCTTAAAAAAAACTAATTGTTGTTTATGAAGCTATTTTTCAAAAAGCTCTATCACTTTTACCTGCGTGCACTGTTCTATAGTACTATAGCAGGGGAAATGTTCTTGTTATAGTGAAATAATACACTCTTACCCTATCTATTGAGCAAGCCAGAACTAACACAAATCTAGAAAGCTGATCAGTTCAGCTCGTGGCATTAAATGAGAAATAAATATAAATATTTTCTCAACATAAAATACCACAATTATGTGAACTCCTATTCAACTTCAGTCTTCACACACCATTACTAGGTAATAATGAAGTATACCGAATGACACTTAGACCTGCTTCGGTGGCTGCACGGCCAAAGGCGTCACTCTCATTTTAGACCAGACTGGTGATGAAAAGAAGATCAGGGTTTGAATCCTAGTCGGTTGTACTAAGGGTGGTTTTAACTCTGTGCATATGTGGGTACACTTCCTGTAATTCAACATTTCTTGTCTCTTAATTAGTTAGCATAATTAGTATTTATCTGAACAGGTATACATTATCTACGGTAAGCGAGATAGTGACTTTTATCAGAAGGTTCTTAGTTGCGAACGTTGGCTGTAAGTAACGAATGTCAACCTAGTTAGAAATAATTAGCAATACATTATTACTATAAAAATAATAACAGTAAGGCTCTCCATATCCGTGGGTAATACATTCCTAGATCTACTGCGGTTACATTAAATCGCTGATAAAACCGAACTAGAATATACTGTGATATTCATGTAACATACATAAATATGGTAAAGTTTAATTGATTAAATTATTCACAGTAAGACAATACTGACATTAAATAAAGTACACTATGTGTACTGTACACTGCGTTGTACTTAGTTTTCTCCATTCTTATTGCAATGATCACTGATAATGATGATGAGTCAAGTAATTAATGTACATCTTAGGAGTGGTTGTGCTGCTGATAGTATGGCCATCTCTTGCTTGGTATGTGGTTCGAAACTTATAAACCACGGATAACTGAAACCATAAATACTGAATCAGTGGATATTATATTTGGAAGAAGGTATCGGAAAGGTGGACAGAAACACATAAAAGGGGGACGAACACAATATGGCCTTTACAATGAAAATAAGAACACAGTTCACACTTTACACTGCTGCCAATGGACAAAGAGGTAATGGATGTCTCTTAAAGAAAATTGATCGTCACCGACCTAGGTTTCATTTTGTTTTTTGGTTTTCTCTTTTAGGAAGTTGCGTTGCGCGTTTCACACTCCTCCCTGATGAGTTCCGATAGAATGAAACCTAGGTCAGGGGATTGGGCGGTGACGATAAATTTTCTTAAGAGACATCCATTACCTCTTTGTCCATTGGCAGCAGCAGCAGTGTAAAGTGTGAACTTTGTTCTTCTTTTCATTGTAAAGGCCATATTATGTTTGTCCCCCTTTTATATGTTTCTATTCACCTTTCATATACCTTCTTCCAAATATCTTAGTGGATAAAACCAAGCCTAAACCTAACACAATTGCTTTCCTATCTTAGAATGACCTTACATTATTTTTAATTTTATATCACATAATGGTATCTAAACATTTATCGAGTTATGCAAACATTGACTTAATTTTGAATAGTCACAAACTTTGGCTTCGGGTAATAGAACTCGGCTAAACCCAAGCTGCTGCAAAATAAGCGCAAAACTGACTAATTCATACCAAAGAAGCCACCACAAAGTCAGCGCATGTATAGACATTACTGCACCATCTGACCGTAAGTACTATTTTTAGCACGATGTTTTACTACCCATTCGGGTTATACCCTTACGTACTAATTACGCTAATGGTTTTAGGGCTTAAGGAGGTTATAAATATATGTAGTGTACCTGCATTGCGTGGAGGAAGAGTGGAAAACAATTTTGGAAGAACCACCCTTGGTGCACCCGATCGAGATTCGAACCTTGATCTCCCTGTTATTGGCAGTCTAGTCTACTGCAATAGTAGAGTGTTGGACGATGCGGCCACCGAAGAGGGTGACAGTAAATAATCTTTCTCAAGTTACCCGAATCTCTATGAGTGCTATATATTCGGATAGCATTATAACAAATTGATATTTTACTGCCATTTTTATGATTTACTATATATCCTGATGCAGTTAGTCCACAATAAAACCCACTCATATCCTGCTCGTAGATTTTTGTTATAAAACAAAATAGTGTAGATGGCATTGTAGGACTTTTTAACACTGATTCTTGCCATTTGAGAATTCTAAGAGTACTTTTAATGTGTATATTGTTGGACTTTAAGTAACCAGTGGCTTTAGTTCAATGATGGCTCCTTGGTGCTGATGAATCCACAGTCTTATCATACTCTTGACTTAAACTATGAGGTAAGAATGACCCCGAGCATATGATGACTCCTGGTTAACTCAGTGGTAGAGCATTGGTAGACTAAGCCAAATCTCTTGAGTTTGATTTGCATGTCAAGCTACTAGAAATTAGTATTAATATGCTTAATTATACTATATCATCAATAAAAAGTGTTTCAAACGCTTCTAATAGTTCCAGCCAATGTTTGGAATAAAGAACTTTCAGAAAGTTGTCACATACATTTCTACTGTACAAGGACATAAAAAGGTAGGTCACTGGACACCCCTGAGGTTTGTTGGGGTCCACAGATACATATAAAAACCTAATGTTTAAGTTTTTTTTACTCACTACAGTTTTAATTGTATATGCCATCAACCAAATATTAGTTTGTGAATATTTTATCTATTCACCTTCAAGATACACCTTGTAAAACCTCCGATTGTAAAATTAGCTCTGTCAACATTTCAAATACTGTTACCCAGGCATTAAAATGGTATTGAAAAACAAAGGACGTTTCCCGGAATTAGTCGAGTAAATGGGGTCTGAGAAAATGAGCCAAACATTTCTGTTATCGCCTGTTAGATCCTTCTTAAGAAATCTCCCTAAGAAAAGAGCAGCTTAAATAACAGAACAACTGTCAGAAGTGTAGTTTGTGGTTTATAGTATGTTTACTACCCTTTGCCCACCCATTATCTCAACATATCTACTTACTCAAAACGTTATTTGAAAACTATGAAAAGTTTGAAAGAATGAGCGGAAGAGGGGGCGTCCCGACCCTCTCCTCGAAAAATGAACTTTCTACACGCGTGTTACTGGAGATGGAGACTAATATAGAGCTCAATGCACAGCTATATTCGAACCAAAGTTAATAAACATCCATAAGTTTATAAGGTCGTTTACTTAGATAACCTATCAAAAATTATAATGTTAAAACAAATTAAATTAATTATTGAAATTACAGTAGAAATTAATGTTGTGAAACTGGATTTTAATCTATAATGTTTTAAAAACTATAATACATTGTTTTAAAAATGTTGTTGGGATAGTTAACGTACACTTTCTGAACTATTTGATTATATTAGAACATATCTAACGAACTTAATTCTAGAAAACTCACAAATAAAAATACAGCCCACCAGTTGTTAATTCACTACATTCTATTAAAAGGATACCCCATATATTTATTATTTTCTATTTATTTACTTTAGTTTACCCAAGTTATAAACTTCTTGATTGTGTTGTGTATCGAACCCAGGGCCTTTAATTCAAATGCAGATACTCTATCGACCAGAGTATATGGACACTGCGGAACTGCAGCACCCCCTATTTCCACTTGATATTATCAATAACATTTAATATAATGAGTCCTTTTTTCTTTAATTTTTTAGTTATTTTTGTAGTACAATATATATTCCTTAAGCTTAATGTCAATACTTCAGTAGCCATCCCCCAGTTTATGAAAAAGATACAAAAATCTTTGTATGGAACTGTGTGCTTCACAGTGCCAGTGATGTGGTGTTTGACTTGTCATAGGAGGGTTGGGAAGGAAGGCGGGACTGCCAGTTAGAGAGAGCACTGTTGCTCTCGCAGTGCTCTGGCGTGATGGTGGAAGGAAGTTTTTTTAATTCAGCGTTTGTTGTGCTTAAAAACTGTGTACCATATTCTTGAATGTGATAAAGTGTAGAATCAGATTATTATTCTGCTTCCAGCTATTCTATTTGATTACTTTTTTTTTCGGTTCTTTTATTTAACAGAAAGACTAAATGTGCTTGCAGTACTTTCAACTGATAAAAATTTCCTCAATTGTCATCCAGAGATCAAGGAGAAAATTATTGAACTTTTTGCGCAAATTAAAACAAGAAGAATGGATTTCATTTTTAAATGAATATATCAACCTTGAACTGTAACAATTTTAGTTAAAGTAAGTAAAAAAGTTTTTTTTTGTTAATATTTTATCAAGTTCCTGAATAAATTTTCTTTTTACATATGTTTTTTTCCTTTTACACAATTTTTAAACAAAGGCTAAACATTTTCTGGAGCAGCACCCCCACTAATTTTAGCTACAAGCCGCCACTGTTACCGACTCGGATGAGGTGTGGGATTAATGTTAAATTATTGTGTTCTTATTTAGAGCATGATATCATTTCAAATTACCTCTACTCAAATTGGAAATTTGTTGTTACTTTGTTTTCAGGTTCACCAACAAAAAAAACTTAGAAAATTGAACTTGAAAAATCAATACCTTCTTACTTTAGAACAAGTTTTAAATAAAGAATGATTGAACTTATAAAATAATTAATAAATTTATTTATGTATAGTTTTTCAAAAAAATATCACTAAATATAAAAACTACAACTATCTTTCCCAGAATTGCCATAACTATAAAATAAAATTCTTCTGTACAAGGTTTGAGGACTAAATATATGTTTGGTGTCCTTCATCCATATAACAAAAATGTCATTATTATGTTTAAGGAAATTATGATAGTAATATATACAGCTAGAAAATATTCTGAGAAATGTTACCACCACGAATAAGAATTCGCGTGACACGTAAGACGTCCTCAGCATTCAGTATTTTATTTAAAGTTCTAATCTATTGTCCTGAATTTATAGGCATGCTCTATCAAATGAATGTCCTTGACTTTCTTGTACGCATGTAAAATAAATATAGGAAAATTTTATGTTTAGTGAAATTTCCAAAGGTACGGCACTCTTTTAGGGAGCTAAAAGAATCATAACACAATAGGCCTACATCTAAACAACTTTCCTTTGGCAAGTTGCAAATGTCAATGGTATCTTTTGCATTTGTTTGCTCTACTTAACTGATTGGAGTTTTATGTTATTGAATGCTTAGGGCGCAACCACTATTGTTTAAATAATTTATATGGAAATCATTTTCAGATTTTGGGGCCACCTTGTGTGGTTATAGACCTAAATAATTTTATTCACAGCTATGGTTCGTTCCCCAGGATATATAAACCGTGTTGAATAGGCCTAGAATATGGATGTGAACTAAAATAAGGGTTTTGGTGACTTCGTGATCTTCTCTCAACTGGATTGCGACCTATGCACCGATTTCTATGTTTCGGTAAGTTTTGTTCCATTCTTATTATACTGCTTTTACATTATAATAGGCCCACTTTAGGCAATATTTTTAAACTCTTTAATAATAAACATCACTTTTACTTTAATCACTCTAACAATAATGTCACATCTAAAAGTAGTTTTCTCTGATAAATAAAAAAATAAATCACAAAGGAGCCAGGTATAAATTTTAAAAGGAACACTAAATTTGCAGAGCTTGGGGTAGGTTAATTCCTAACCTCTGAATATATGGTAGCCACACATTTACAATATTGCTTTTGATAAGTTGTGAATCTCTTCGTTTGACACACATTTATTTACCGAAATGATTATTAGAATTGAACCCCCAACCATACCAGTTTTAATTTTGGTTTTGGCAAGAGTTTTAATACAACAAAATTAAATTAAATAACCTACAAGCATTTAGTCAAAATCTAGCAGTCATAAAAAATAAAAACACTTGATTAATTGATGCACAATCAACAAAATGACCAAAATTGGGAAAAAGGCCTAATTGTGTGTGTGCCATTCTGAGTGAAACATAACTTATAAAAATCATTTAACCAAGAAAATATTTATCTAAACTCATTGAATGTTTAAATCCCAAACTCAACAATTATTAAACTTACTATTAGTTAACAAGCAGACAAAAATTACTGCAAAGGAAATCAATAACTTTTATGACATAATATTTTATTAATAATGTGGGCCCCTAGGCTAATAATTACATTATAACTAGATTTACAAATTAAGATTAGACCTACAGAACTATGTCTATGATATATTTTACTGTTCAGATGTCATTTTTCTTTTAAAGATTATGATATTTAGATGCAATAGGCCTATTATAGTCGTAATTAACAAAAATAACAGCTTAGCTCCTTAATCTATTATGACATGCGCATAATATTACAATCGTCATTGTACTATTGGCAGCATAAAGCCCTCTCGAATTGAAATATTAGTGAATAATGACCCTGAAGGGACAACTGGATAGCTCAGCGGTTAAAGCTTCAGCGTACTAAGCCAAAGATCCTGGGTTTGATTCTCGTGTCCGGGTGTCATTTTTATATTTTATGATATTTTACTGTTTTAGTTAGGTATTCTAGCCTAACATTTAGCTTAATTGTTTAATAATGTTCTAAAGATGTGTTGCTTTGTATGAAACAATCTTCTAAAGATGTGTTGCTTTGTATGAAACAATCTTCTATGTAAAAAAAAAAAAGAGTGAAACATTTGTTTCTTAAACGGTTTGAAATATATAGGTGCAGTTACTTCAATCTTTGATCTTTGCGAGCAATGATCCGGAAGCATGTGCACCTGTACCAGGTGGATGGATAGGTTTAAGTGCGCTCATAAGAATTTAAACTGTACTGTCTTTTCTTTTTATATATTTAACAAAGATTGTAAAAAGAAATTAGTTTAGAAGTGAACTCTGAAAATACTGAGTAAATGATCACACACAGAGAGCACAGATTTAGGCCAATAATTATTATCTTTAGTGCTGTAGGCCTACCATATTGCGTATTACTATCTATTTGAGCCATACGTTCATTAAGCTAATGGATTAGGAATGAGGAGGGTTGAATTTAGTGGAAGTGTCCTCACATTTGTGTGGAAAGAGAGTGTGAAACAATTTAAGGAAAAAAAACCCTCAGTATACCCAACCGGGATCGAACTTTGAACTCCCTGTCATTGGCATTCTAGTCCATTGCGATAGTAGAGCCTTAGACCATGTGACCACCAAAGAGAGTGTCGATTATTTAGAGATTACTGTGACCAACATAATTATAATGTTCTTGGTTAATGAGTTTAAATATTTAGGAGTAATTTTAACTAGCAATAACTTATTAGATTGGAAATCAGGGAAATGCATTCTATTACTAGATCAGTAAGTTGTTGACATCTCACCTGCGGTCAAGGAATGTAAAAATAAAAATATACAAAACAATAGTTTTACTGGTTGTTCTTTATGGGTGTGAAACGAGTGTGGACTGTATAGAACTAGCTCAAGATAGGGATAGGGTGTAATGAGGTGGACTGGATAGAACTAGCTCAAGATAGGGATAGGGTGTGTTGAGGGGGACTGGATAGAACTAGCTTTAAGTAGGGATAAGGTGTAATGAGGTGGACTGGATAGAACTAGCTCAAGATAGGGATAGGGTGTAATGAGGTGGACTGGATATAACTATCACAAGAGTGGGATAGGGTGTGTTGAGGGGGACTGGGTATACAATAGCCCCATGACTTCTTTGGTGCTGACTGACAGCTCACAGCTGAAAGCTGACGGCTTTGAAAAGCTACCAGACCAAATTATGTATCCCTACGCCGAACCATATGATCTGCAAAAACATATGTTTAGCAGCTGTCACTTCTGACAGTCAAAATTTAGGTATATATCTAAATGTTGACTGTCAGAAGTGAGCTGTCAGTTAGCACCAAAGAAGGCATGGGGCTACTATAACTAACTCAAGGGAGGGATAGAATGTAATGAGGTGGACTGGATAGAACAAAGTTAAGGATAAGTGGTGTACTTTAGTAAGTGTGTCATTGGAGTTCCTAATGCCTTATGGTAAGTAACAACAATTGTTTAAACCAGATATAGAAAGAAGGTTAGATAAGAAAACTTAAAAACTTTTATCACTATGAGTCACTCCATTAAATATTTTTGCTTGTGAATCCAACTGCAATTACATTGTTTTAAAACAACTACAGCTAAGTATTTTATGAACAACATAATAGTTCAGCACTGCTAGACTGACCAAGGAATCCAATGTTCACATTACATGCTTAGTATAGGTCCTACTGCTACAGAAAGGGAATTTTACTGTAATGCAATGTTTCACACACACGCATAAACACACAAAGGTATTGTAGTATGAATATCTACCCAAATATTTCAAACCATGCATAATTCTACATTAATCAATGCATTATATATGTTGTAAGGTACCGGTACTCACTATTTATTTATTTTAAAATCAAATTATAACGCAATAGGCATATATTTTAACCTAAAACAATCTGAACCTTACGGATATATGACACCAAAACTACTGCTGTGAGGTAAATTAGGGTATTGCTCATATAACCAGATGATTATATACCTGAAATTTAATATATATCCTAGTTATTGGAGTGTAGTTTTAGTAATTTAATTTCTATAATTTATCAGCTTGGGTGGCTGCATGCTCAAAGGCAGGGCTTTTTAAACTTTTTCTACTCGTTTGATTTTGAATTAATTTTCGTTTTCTGCTGATTCTGCTGTTGCCAAATTTTTCTCAACCCCAACATTCAGTTACGCAACCCCTCTATGGGATCGCAACCCACAGCTTACGAAGGCCTGTGGTAGGGTGTACCGAGTTTGGTTATTCCTAAATAGTTTCCCACTTTCTCTCTACACACAAATGTGGTTACACTTCTTAACTTAAGCCTAATTGACCGAACCCTGGTGAACATGGGAAGTATTCCTCTTTCGAGAAAAATCCGCCTCTACCTGCCGGTAATTGAACTTAGGACCTCTGTGTCAGTTTCCAGGGGCTGCAACGAGGCCGGTTAGATAGCACAGTAAATACTTTAGAACAAAAGATAAAATATTTGGTTGTTTTTTTCATGGCTCGCTCATACTATGACATCCTTAACAGGATACTTCCCTTCATGCATAACATACACTTTCCAGATAGTTATTCTCTTTAATGAAAAACGCTATTAAAGGACTTGCATTGTATTAATTTTATTAGTCCTGTGTAGTTGATTTAATTAATAGTTTCATTGTGTTTAAGTGGAATGTGTTATCAGTTATCTGTCAGTTTTAATGAACACTTGTCGGTGATAAGCATAGTTTTAAAGTGTAACACAACCTAGATCAAGCCCCATTCTCACAATGAAGGTCGCAAACTAAATATAACCAGCATTGTTTAAATATTTAATCTAATGTATCAAATTATATGTGGAGTAATCATTTGTTTACACAAGCTCTTGTTGCCTTGAGTCAGCATTTCATTCTTCATTTGGGTAGGTGTGGGTTGTGGCTAATGCTTATTATGATTAATTTTGTTTGGTAGCATGGTCTAAGTTGGAACTATTAACAATAGATTAGACTGCCAAAAGATTCGGGTTTGAGTCCCCTATCATACTGAGGATGCAGTGGCGGCTCGTGAATAGGCACTGCTGAACTGCAGCACCCCTCTATTTCCACTTGATATTATCGATAATATTTAATATAATGAGTCCTTTTTTCTTTAAGTCTTTCTTTATTTTTGTAGTACAATATATATTCCTTAATCTTAATGTCACTACTTCAGTAGCCATCCCCCAGTTTATGAAAAATATACAAAAATCTTTGTATGGAACTGTGCGCTTCACAGTGCCAGTGATGTGGTGTTTGACTGTTGTGCGCATGCGCACATAGGAAGGGGTTGGGGAGGAAGGCGGGACTGCCGGGTAGAGAGAGAGCACTGTTGCTCTCGCAGTGCCGGCTCTGGCGTGATGGTAAAAGGAAGTGTTTTTTTTACTCAGAGTGTGTTGTGCTTAAAAACTGTGTACCATATTCTTGGATGTGATAAAGTGTAGAAGAGTGTAGAGTTAGATTATTATTCTGCTTCCAACTATTCTATTTGATTCATTATTTTTTTCGGTTCTTTTATTTAATTAAAAGACTAAATGCATTTGCAGTACTTTCAATGGAGAGAAATTTCCTCAATTGTCATTCAGAGATCAAGGAGAAAATTATTCAACTTTTTGTGCAAATTAAAACAAGAAGAATGGATTTCATTTTTAAATGAATAGATCGAGCTTGAACTGTAACAATTTAAGTTAAAGTAAGTAAAAAAACTTTTTTTTTTGTTAATATTTTTTCAAATTCCCTAATAAATTTTCTTTTTATACATGTTTTTTTTTTCCTTTTACACAATTTTAAAACAAAGGCTGAGGATGTCTTTTTCCTCAATAGTTGTGTACAATTCTTTTGAATTCAACTTTCTTCATCCCTAAAACATTAGCATTCCCCCATCATCCCTTGTGCAGTACCACTGGAGTTTATCAATGGAAAAGTTATTCATCTAGGTTTTTATATATATATATACACACACACACACCAAAATTCCGGTTAATCCACACACTTATCGAAAAATGAAGAAGAAAATTAAGTCAAATGAAATATATTTTATTGATTAACAAGCTCAAAGTTAAAAGAGAATAAGTAAGGAACAGTAATATCTGATAATAAATAGTTCATATTTAACTGATTGTATTCAACATGTGTTTTCCTGTAACTAGAAATAATTACAGTACATATTACAAGCTATACATCAGTCAAATAAATGAACATGTGATTAAACTAATTCAACTATAATTTAAATGTTGTGTAAATAATGTATGCCCCTCCCCTCCACCCCCCGCCCCATATTCTACCACTTAATCCGAAGAACAAGCAAGCTTCGGTCCCAATTAGTTTGAATTAACAAGGTTTTAGTATATTTACTAGTATTAAAATTACTAAGACAATTTTAATATATTCATACATCAAGCTGTGTTATCTGAAGCTGTCACATTTGATAGGTATTATAAATAACTATAAAATAGCAATATTAATATAGTAAATTGTTATCAATGTTGACTGGAAAAAAAAAATGTTTGAATTTTCAAAACTGTTCGTCTAACCAAATATGGCTGATAAAAGTTAAGACTTAGATGAGTTGATCTAGAAAAATTGATGAATAAATTAAACAGTTAAAAAAAATCAATCCTCTTTCCAGTGCTGGTTATCAAAAAGTAGTAATGGAACAAAGATACAGATAATACTTATATTATTCTACATTACCATTACATAACCACCTCATAATTTGTTTGGCAAATGTTAACCTATTTTTATTTTTTTATTTCACAACATATCTTAAGTTAAGAACATTGGCCGTACCATACTATATTGTATCTTAAATTTTTGTACTAACCCTCCGGTGCACACCTACAATGGCCTTACACGCCCACAGACTTTGAATGCGCTACTGTACTAATGCAGTTTTTGGTTGATTTTGCAATGTTTTTGGTACTTTTATAACATTTAAGAAACTTAATATTAATTACCCGCCTCAGTGGCGTAGCTGTCTAACGCGCTTGTCGTGTTGAAGCTCGACTGCTGAGGACGGGGAGATCGAGGTTCGAATCTCGGTCGAGTGAACTGGGGCTGGTTGTCCCTAAATGGTTTTCCACTCTCCCTCCACGCAAATCCGGGTTGAATTCCTCTAATTCAACCTTCCCAAGTCCTAATCCATTAGAGTAATTAGTACTTAAAGCGTATAACCCGAACGGGTAGTAAGACGCGGTGCTAATTATTATTATTAATTTTAAATGATTATAGCTAGCTTACATAGTAAAAAAAATCCCTTTTGATTTTCTTGCAATTTTTTTAAAAGTCTATTTTATGAGTCACATTTTAACCATGATACAATTTATACGATTAACTGACTTATAACTTTACTTATAAACTAACTTGTGATTACAAAACATTTTCATACATTGAATACAATACAAAAGTATTAACAAAACCAATGAAAAAAAAATAGTTGTGGTTTAAACTAAAACCTCAAAGATATACAAACTAGTTATTATTATTATTATTATCAGCACCGTATCTTACTACCCGTTCGGGTTATACGCACTTACGCTAATGTGTAATGGTAGGGTGATTGTGAGATGAAATGGAGGACCTTAACGTGGAATCCGAACCACGGTGGAGGCCTGGCATTCCCCACATTCACAAGATGGCTTGTCAGAGGTGAAGGAAGGGTTTGGTATTCAGATAAATCTTTGCCGGGACCGAGGATTGAACCCCGGCCGCTAGCACAGAAGTCTGACACCTTACCCCAAGACCGCCAGGTCACCCTACAAACTAGTTAGATTCTTTGCTAAGTTAAAGCGCCAACTACCTATTCATGGTCAAACTTATTTTCATTTAGGTCCATTATTAGCATCTTGTTGTTATATTCAGAGCACACATAAGAAACAGCGTGTCCCAAACATACACACTTGTTGCAACCTTTGCACTTACACTGAGTTGGCCTTTTTTTTAAAATTTTTTTTTCAATCACAGAAATAGCATCTTTCTCGTATTCCCTCTTCAACTAGTCTGACTTCTGGCTGAAGTTTCTGCTGTTGAGTTCTCAAACGCAAATGGCCATTCAGAAACTCTTTAGCAAGTATTTTCCAAAAGTCCATCCTTGCCTAAATGATTTTCCCCTCTTCCTCCATGCAAATGCATTTCCTCTAAATTAAGCTTTTGTAATCCCCAACCCGTTTGTGTAATTAGTACATAGGCGTATTTACCCGAACGGATAGTAAGACGCGGTGCTTAAAAAAATATAAAATATATCTAATCAAATTTAGATGTGAATCAAAGCCTATATCTCTAATCCAAATTTAAATCTTCAAATCTATATAAAAATATTACAGTTTTAATTAAATTGAAAATATTGAATTAAAAGAAAATGTTGTTTGAAGGTCGGTGGAACTGATAGATACTATTTGGTTTGTCATGTCTTTTATGTCGTAAACAACAAAACGAGCACTTTTTTATCCATAAATTATTAATGCAATTTTGTTTAGGTTTTTTTTACTCTGCCAACTAGACAAGTCTATATTAATTCCTTTTACCAATTGCTAGACATTTTTATTTGGAGTTAAGGTCTTTATCATTTTATCCGAGATTCTTTATTGACATTTTAATGAACTTCGAATCTCATAGGTTTCAGGCATCCCATCTCTAACTAATTTTCAAAATAAAGATATTTCGTTTATTTTTTTGTTTGAAAGATTGGGAAATAATTATAATGTAGTCATACGTCAAGTGCTCTTCAGCTGTACATTTTGATATATAACATAAATAGCTTTATTTATGTGTGGTGTTTAACGTGCACTTTCTGAACCGACTTATTATATCAGCACACGAGAGTTTCTATGAGCGAGAACGAAAGGGCCAACCAATTTTGTCTTTAAGGGTTCTTTTACTCGCCACAATCTACACGGGACCGACAACTTTACTTGTCCTCCGAAGGGAGTTGTGCATCAGATTTTATCGCTCCAGAAAATCCGTTGACCCCTGCTGGGTTTGAACCCACAAACACCAGGTCCTGAAGCAAGCACTTTACCTTAAGACCATCTATGTCGAACTTAAGTACCTAAAAATAATATAGGGCTGGTAAATAAATGTGTTTTTGAGTTTTGTAAACCTTTCTTCCCGCCAGAAACTTAAATTCTCTTTTTAATGTGTTTGTATCTGAAACAGATCTGACCCGAACTACGCACAAATCTGACTGATAGTCACTTGTTTTGTTAATTATCCGCCATGATAGTGCGTCGTTCCCACGGCTCGTGTACTCGGCCCATGATCTCCGGGTCTGTGAGCTGCCCACACTAGCCGATAGGTGGCAGCGAAGGCGCCTCTTCCCTCCATTAGTTGATTACACTCGCGTCGCGATGCCCTATATTAAATAAAGCCGCCGCACTGCTCCAGTCCGAATCGGATCGACCACATTATAGGGAAGGGGAGGGGGGGACTTTTCTGGTCGTGTTTATTTACAGTGGGTGTGCTCTTGTGACCTCTTTGCTAGACTCTGAGAGCTCGTGAGCAGAGAATAGAACAACCTGTCCAGCTTGTGAACAGAGAATAGAACAACCTGTCTAGCTTGTGAACAGAGAATAGAACAACCTGTCTAGCTCGTGAGCAGAGAATAGAACATCCTGTCTAGCTTGTGAGCAGAGAATAGAACATCCTGTCTAGCTTGTGAACAGAAAATTGAACAGCCTGTCTAGCTCGTGAGCAGAGAATTGAACACCCTGTCTAGCTTGTGAACAGAGAATAGAACATCCTGTCTAGCTTGTGAGCAGAGAATAGAACATCCTGTCTAGCTTGTGAACAGAAAATTGAACAGCCTGTCTAGCTTGTGAACAGAAAATTGAACAGCCTGTCTAGCTCGTGAGCAGAGAATTGAACACCCTGATGACCTCAAAACCAGATAATAGAATATCCTGTCGATATCACAACCCAAATAATAGCATAACTGAATACTAATAGAGCGGGAAAGCATTTAAGGAAAGACAATCACCCTCACTAGACTCTACCTGGATTCAAACCCCAACCTCCCCGTCATCAGCAGTCCAGTTTAACATGAGAGTGATGCCTTAGATTGTTCGGCCACTGAAACTGACTGTGGCAAATTAAACTAAACGTTTCTTCTGAAGCAATATTTTATTTCTATAAGTGAAAAATTGTTTTTTTTTAAATAAAGAAAACACAAATAATGATTGACCTTTACTTGTGACCCACCTTAAGGCCATTTGATAGTTGAAAAAATTGTACAATTTTAATAAGCTTGTAAATTATAAGCTATATATATTTTGATTTAATGATTTTAAAGCATCACATTTCATGAGTTTTAATGGATCACGCACGCTTGATAGTGAACCCGCATTTGCGTTGAGGAAGAGTGGAAAACCATTTAGGGAAAAAAACTAAGTTCACCCGACCGAGATTCGAACCTCCATCTCCCCGTCCTCAGCAGTCGAGCTCAACACGACAAGCGCGTTAGCCAACTTCGCCACCGAGGCGGGTATCATATTAACATTAATATAAATATTTCATTGTGTACACCTCACATTCGAATGTCTAGTTTTACTATATTTAAGCCCCATACATTACTTTATCTTAACATTGGTACTAAAAAAAAAAATGGCAAGTTTGACCTTCCATAACTCATAAATTGTGATGATTTGACATCATTAAATCACTATTTATAGCTTGTAATTATACACTTGGGGGGCTGTCCCTAACTATGTCACACTAGTTTTTCTATCTCCCCCTCGTTCCACATTGTCACAGTTTTTTGACCCGCGCCCCCCTTTTTTTCTAATAATAAGTCACAATAAAACGCACCCCTTCCCTATTTAAATTGTATTTTTTTAATTATTGTAGAACCTACAGTAGCCCCATGACTTCTTTGGTGCTGACTGACAGCTCACAGCTGACTTCTGACAGTCAACATTTAAGTATATACCAAAATTTTGACCGTCAGAAGTGACAGCTGCTAAACACATGTTTTTGCAGATCATATGGTTCGGCGTAGGGATACATAATTTGATCTGGTAACTTTTCAAAGCCGTCAGCTGTCAGTCAGCACCAAAGAAGCCATGGGGCTACTGTACATAAACCTTTTATTGAAACGTGTTCTCCAAGCTCGAAGATCGAAGTCGATCGTTATTTGTTTATACGCGCGCGCAGTCGGGTTTATTAACATAGAACATTGCCGGATACGCTTAATCGTAATGTGACGTCACGCATTATCCGACTCCCCCTTGTCATGATTGGCCAAGCCGAGACCCTCTCTAAATGCGTACGTAGTCTATGGACAGCCTCTTGTTAAAAAATGTTGTAATACAATTTTTTTTTAAATTGTTGAATGACCTTAAGCATTTAGAGGAAAAGTTTGTTTCATTCTTAAGACCGCACTAAATTCCATCACTTACTTGTTTTTGAGAGGGTTCTATAAATACACGCGATGTGGAACTCGCCGGGCGACCTTCCACGCGCGCGGCTCGGATATAGGGGACCTCTTGCTGCCGCGTTCCAGGGGATAAGCTGGAAAAAGAAGCACGGGAAAATTATCGATATTTTCCTTTCGATAATAGTTTTTTTTCCCCGACACTTTTATTGATATTAGTACTCACATTACGGTATCGAAAGAAACAACTTTTTTTTTTGTTATCCAACTCATGCTGGGATTGAATGTTTTACCCAGGTGGACTGTGAAGGAAGAACAAACGACAATATTTCTCAATTCTCACTCATTCTCTTTTAGCTCATTATAATTCAGAGCGGTTCTTTCATCTCTGTTTATAAATACAATCTGATGCCTGACTGGGGTGAGTGACGACCCTTTTCTTTATCAACGAGTCACGGTCAACACAAACTGAATAAAAGAATCTTTTGTTGATTTCAATGAACTTTTGTCGTCTCAATGAATCTCCAAGCAGACGAAGCGCAAAAGTTTATCTGCCTTTCGATACCGGTACAAATTACGCTTATCGATACTATTAAGGTATCGATATTTTTTCATCCGATACTCTTAATGAGTACAGTATCGATACTTGTATTTCGATACCACATCGGTGACCTGGCGGTCTAGGGGTAAGGTGTCAAACTTCTATGCCGGTGGCCGGGGTTCAATCCTCGGTCCCGGCAAAGATTTATCTGATCACCAAACCCTTCCTTCACCTCTGACAAGACATCTTGTGAATGTGAGGAATGCCAGGCCTCCACCGTGGTTCGGATTCCACGTTAAACTGTAGGTCCTCCATTTCATCTCACAATCACCCTACCATTACACATTAGCGTAAGTGCGTATAACCGGAACGGTTAGTAAGACGCGGTGCTAATAAAAAAAAGATACCACATCAATAGGAAAGAGCGACTTGGCGATAGGACGGAACATTATCCCTATTGCAGCTGGTCCGGTTTGAGAACACCCCTCAACACGAGTCAGGAGTGATCACCTCTCGCCTAATATCACAGGGTTCGCGTCTAGCATTTATTCCTCTACCCGCGACGTACATTCAGTTCGCCATGAACCGATTCTCTGGATCGATATAAATCAAACGCGCTTACGATGACCGGTATGACCCCAAGGCCGGGGTTGTCGAAAGGTCGATCGCGAGATACCTGCGGTGGTATTTTCGGAAGCTCGCGAGGGGGATTATTTATTCCGCAACAGCAATTTACATCGCAGTATCGGGGAGTCTTGAGGTCGTTTGGCAAAACTGTACGCATACCCATATCAGCCGATACACGCGAAGATTGTCTCGGTCTTCTTTACGTTTTTGAGGTTAAGATTAATTTTATGGAGGTTCCCAAAGAGGGCGGTTTTGTTAAAAAAAAAACAATCCTCCGTACATCCGACAGGTATTCAAACTCTGATCTCCCCGTCATAGACATTTCCAGTCTATCACGAGAGGGACACCTTAGTCTCAAGACTAGCGGGTACATTTTCGACATTTAAAAAAAAAGGGTGACCTGGCGGTCTAGGGGTAAGGTGTCAGACTTTTATGCTGGCGGCCGGGGTTCAATCCCCGGTCCCGCCACAGATTTATCTGATTACCAAACCCTTCCTTCACCTCTGACAAGACATCTTGTGAATGTGGGGAATGCCAGGCCTCCACCGTGGTTCGGATTCCACGTTAAACTGAAGGTCCTTCATTTCATCTCACATTCACCCTACCATTGCACATTAGCGTAAGTGCGTATAACCCGAACGGGTAGTAAGGCGCGGTGCTAATAATAATAATAATAATAATAAATGGTTTACTTTATTTGTGTGCCATTGGATCTGTGTTTTCCGTGGAGGGGGATTGGAGGGCGGGAAGGGGACCGCACCAATTGATTGTTTATTGAATTAAAGTCTGATTGTAAGATAACTCGCCCTCAATCATCCTAATATCAGCCGCGGCTGATGCCAAACCCCCCCCCCCCTCACACCTCGTGGAGAGGGTGAGGTGTGTGTGTGTAATATAGGCTGTGACCGCGTTCCCCCTCCCCTCCCCTCCAAGTGTCTGTAAGTGGCACATTAGGTCAACCGGCAGGGCCTGTCTGCTAGTTACATGGTTTACTTATTGTTTGATCACTTTCACTCTCACTTTCATGTCTTCTTTGTCCCCCACCCACCATCTTTTGGTGAAGACAAACCCACCTTTAGTTTCCCTTCTGGGGCGCCTATACAGTCCAAGTTTCTTAGAAACGGCCTTTTTTTTAGAAAATATAAACATTTTTTTTTGCGTCCGAAATTGATAACGTTTTACAATATTAGTTGTGTTATTTTATAGATATTGATAATATCTATCGTGGCAGTTGCAGATAAACGTGACTTGCCGTATGAATACGTGAAAAAGTAGCTCTAGTAACTTTTCTAGCTACCCTCCTTGGTGGTGTAGTTGGCTAACGCGCTTGTCTTGTTGAGCTCGACTGCTGAGGACGGGGAGATCGAGGTTCAAATCTCGGTTGGCTGAACTGGGGGTGGTTTTTCCTAAATGGTTTTCCACTATTTTTCTCCACGCAAATGCGGGTTCACTTCTTCTAATTCAACCTTCCCAATTCCAAATCCATTATAGTAATTAGTACTTAAAGCGTATAACCCGAACGGGTAATAAGACGCTGTGCTAAATATTATTATTAACTTTTCTAGCTGTCTTATAAGGTGTGTTCTATGAAAACTAGTCTGTACACATATTGCAGAGCTGATCGCGTCTCACTACCTGTTCAGGTTATTCTCTTTAGAGGAGGTATACCCGAATTTGCGAGAAGGGACAATGGAACCGATCTCCTTGTCGTCGGCAGTTTAGTCTAACGCCTTAGACCTTGCGGCCACCGAAGTTGGTAATTTCCTAATTAAATGCATCGATGGGCACGAGGAGTAGACGTAATTCTAGTTGTCTGGTGACGAAGGGGTTGGGTCTCGAACCACGACCGAGTGTACGGATTTTTCTCCCCCTTCCCTAAATGGTTGCCTACCCTCCCTTCACGAAAATTAGGGTACATTTCCTCCCAGTTATACCTTCCTCATCCCTACCCCTTTTGTTTTATCATTCAACTATCCTGGTATTAAAAAAATAAGATAATTTTGGGGAAATGTAAACACAAACTTGTATTTGCTCGTTCCTTATTAAATATTCAAAACTCGCTTAGGTGGACGCATGTTCTAACGCTACTCTCGCGGTACACTAGACTCCTGGTGACTGAGGTTCGAATCTCGGTTGGAAGTATAGAGTTTTTCCGAAGTGGTTTTTTCCACTCTCCTTCCACACAAATGCGGGTACACCCATTATTAATATAACCTTCTGAATCCCTAAAACCACTAGCGTAAATAGTACATTAATGTATAACCGAACGGGTGGTAAGACGCGGTGCTAAATAAGATACTCAATATCGCGAAGCTATCTTTATGTTAGAAAAATTTGATTTTTTTCTAACTCCTAATTTGTCATTTTATTAACATTCGTATCCGGAGGAAGCGTGCAATTTTGTATATTTATACATTTTTGTATATTTGCACGACCTCCTCTCGTATACATAAAAAACATAGCTCCATATTATGTAACTGATAATGATCATATTTTTAGGTCAAGGTTGTACCGAGTAGGGGACAAACTCCTACCCCCTTCTCCTCTTTACACTCCAAAAGTATTATTAACCATTAATTTTTTTTTTGTAATCTTGTTCACTGCCTAGCTTATTGGATTCTAATCAAATTCATAACTCAAACAACCCCAATTATGTTCAAAAAACAACTTTAAATTGCTTCAAAAAGGATTTAATGTAAAAACAAAAAAAGTAATCTGCTGTTGTCGGAATTTGACCACAAGCCACGGCGGATATTCCCTTAATCCCATTCATTGAGTCTTCTGGTTCTGTTACAGAATAGATGTTCAGTGTAATCAAGAATTCAATGATCACTTACAAACGTGCGCCATCTTCCCCTATTTTGAGCTAGTTCTATCCAGTCCACCTCATTACACCCTCTCTCTATCTTGAGCTAGTTCTATCCAGTCCACCTCATTACACCCTATCCCTATCTTGAGCTAGTTCTATCCAGTCCACCTCATTACACCCTATCCCTATCTTGAGCTAGTTCTATCCAGTCCACCTCATTACACCCTATCCCTATCTTGAGCTAGTTCTATCCAGTCCACCTCATTACACCCTATCCCTATCTTGAGCTAGTTCTATCCAGTCCACCTCATTACACCCTATCCCTATCTTGAGCTAGTTCTATCCAGTCCACCTCATTACACCCTATCCCTATCTTGAGCTAGTTCTATCCAGTCCACCTCATTACACCCTATCCCTATCTTGAGCTAGTTCTATCCAGTCCACCTCATTACACCCTATCCCTATCTTGAGCTAGTTCTATCCAGTCCACCTCATTACACCCTATCCCTATCTTGAGCTAGTTCTATCCAGTCCACCTCATTACACCCTATCCCTATCTTGAGCTAGTTCTATCCAGTCCACCTCATTACACCCTATCCCTATCTTGAGCTAGTTCTATCCAGTCCACCTCATTACACCCTATCCCTATCTTGAGCTAGTTCTATCCAGTCCACCTCATTACACCCTATCCCTATCTTGAGCTAGTTCTATCCAGTCCACCTCATTACACCCTATCCCTATCTTGAGCTAGTTCTATCCAGTCCACCTCATTACACCCTATCCCTATCTTGAGCTAGTTCTATCCAGTCCACCTCATTACACCCTATCCCTATCTTGAGCTAGTTCTATCCAGTCCACTTCATTACACCCTATCCCTATCTTGAGCTAGTTCTATCCAATCCACCTCATAACACCCTATCCCTATCTTGAGCTAGTTCTATCCAATCCACCTCATAACACCCTATCCTTATCTTGAGCTAGTTCTATCCAGTCTACCTCATTACACCCTCTATCTTGAGCTAGTTCTATCCAATCCACCTCATTACACCCTATCCCTATCTTGAGCTAGTTCTATCCAATCCACCTCATAACACCCTATCCCTATCTTGAGCTAGTTCTATCCAGTCTACCTCATTACACCCTCTATCTTGAGCTAGTTCTATCCAGTCCACCTAATTACACCCTATCTCTTTCAGGTCCATTCTCATGCTATCCTCCCATCTGCGTCTAGGTCTTCCCAATGGTCTCTTTCCATTGGGTTTGTCAGCCAATACCTTTACAGCACGTCTAATACTACACATTCAACCCGAGAGCTTAGATATACCCTAATGAGGTATCAGAGCGAACCCATACACAATTATTAAAAATACTCTTCTACAAAACACGGAATCGAAATAGGGTCCCTTAGACCTATGATCGATCAAGTCCTATCAATTCTTAACCCCGGTTTACCTGAATACTGTATGGATACTACGTGGCTTTGCGTTTCTCTGTCCACGTGCGTGTATCTGACGAGGCGAAACATTGAGTTATAAAATTGTAAAAATACAAACTTTTTTACGTTCTAGCATTGATTAAATTTTGCTCCATTATCATTGACATTTCATTAATATTTTTTTTAAATCGAAATTAACAATCGTAGTTGACATAATCTTACATATAAATATATGAAGATTATATTTATGTTTAAAAAAAGTCCCTCTCTATCTAAATTAGATCGATATTAGGGTGCACCTCATCGGGCTCCCCAGAAAGCAGCAAGATGTGCCCTGCTAAGTGGGAAGTGACGTAAGTTGGCATGGTGTGGGTTGGTTTCCTGGGTAACTGCCTACTTGTCGGCGGCTAACGATGATCTGGCGTCGGGGGTCAAATGAAGGACGGTTGGTATCCGGAGAGAAACGAGTTTGGTTTGAGGTTTTTTATTTTTTACTTTTTAGCACCGCGTCTTACTACCCACATGGGTAATACGCCTATGTACTAATTACTCTGATTAGTTAGGGATTAGAAAGGTTTAATCTAGAGTAACTGCACCCACATTTGCGTGGGGGAAGTGGGGGAAAACAATTTAGGAGATAACCTAAGTACCTCTTCACCTCTTTGTTCTCCTATTGCCGTACAGCTTCGCCCAGTAACCTTATAAACCCACTTGATTTATGGCGTTTAGAAATTTCTGCTCGACTATTCTAGTGCCTAACTGGATAGCGGAACGCATCGAAAGATGACTCTCGGGTACATTTCCGACCTGGGTTGTCTTGAGGTAAAGTGTTCGCCTCAGGGCCCGATTTTCGTGGTTTCAAACCCAGCTGGGGTTGACGTATTTTTCTTGAACGATTAAAATTCCGTAGCACAACTTCCTTTGGAGGGGAAATAAAACCGTCGATTGTGGCGTGTAAAATAACCCTGGAAGGTATGTGGAAATATCTGTCCGGCAAAATATATATATACTCCACTCACGGTAAGAATTACGCTCTGGGTGACCTGGCGGTCTAGGGGTAAGGTGCTGGCGGCCGGGGTTCAATCCTCGGTCCCGGCAGAGATTTATCTGATTACCAAACCCTTCCTTCACCTCTGACAAGACATCTTGTGAATGTGGGGAATGCCAAGCCTCCACCGTGGTTCGGATTCCACGTTAAACTGTAGGTCCTCCATTTCATCTCACAATCACCTTACCATTACACATTAGCGTAAGTGCGCATAACCCGAACGGGTAGTAAGACGTGGTGCTAATAATAATAATAATAACTACGCTCTGAAAGCTCTTTTTTCCTACCAATATTCTACTATATAATAGATTTCTGGTAGGGAAAAAGGCCTTTCAGAAAAAAAATCCTACGGTGAACGGACTTTAGGTCCTTTCGTTCTCGCTCATGGAAATTCTAGTTAGCTGATATAATCAGTAGGTTCAGAAAGTGCACGTTAAATATACTTCAGATAAAAATAAAATAAATCAGGTACATTCTCGAAAAACAAATAAATTGCGCCTCCCGATGGCCAATTCTCACATGGATGGTCCCATTAGAGAAAATGTTATATAAGATGTGACTTGTTTTTATCTGTAGTTCCTTCTAATATCTGTTTGTGATGTGAAGTTCGCGAACGACTGAATCGTTGGACTGGGTAAATGAACTGAATCACTTTGAACTATTCCTAACAATGAACAGTTCTGCCCATCTTTAAATTATGTTTAGTTAACAGCCCGCTTGGAGCGGTACGCAGAAAAAAAGACGGCCAAGCTTGTATAATCATGTTTGACGCTGACCGAGAGGCCGTGGGTTCGAATCCAGTTCAGGCACATGGTGGTTTTTTTTTTAAATTCCTAGGTGGTGTCCTACTTACTCTCCCACGCAAATGCGGATACACTCGGACAAAATTCTTCCTTACTCATCTTTATTAAAATAGTCTTAACCATGCGGTTAGCCCGAACCGACACACACACACACGCGCGCGCAGATACATACACTCATACACACCATACGTACAGTCATACACACCATACGTACAGTCATACACACCATACGTACAGTCATACACACCATACGTACAGTCATACACACCATACGTACACATACATACTCATAGACACCATATGCACACATACGTACTCATGCACACCATACACACTAATACACACCGTCATACACACCATACACACTAATGCATACACTCATACACACCAATACACACCCTCATACACACCATACGCACACAAACACACACACACGCACAGTTTTTTTTAAATACAGGTTATGCAAACATCAAACTACTCTACAAGAAAACGCACTTATACTTAAAAATTGATTCAGAAAGTTTAGTAAAAGTAAATCGTAAACATAATTTCTTTCTTGAACTTTGGAAAACTTTTACTAACTTTACTCTTAAAATCTACATCGTTAGTTAATGAAATTCCTCCTGCCAGATAATAACTGGCAAACTTTATCTGGTATAGTCGGTTCCCACCAACGGTGGCCTTTCTGACCGTCAGAGATTTTCCATTCTCCTCGCCAAATATGGTTTTGCCACACAAAAAAACCCTGCAAAAACACTGGCCTATTCTCGCGTCCCCTCCCAACTTAATGACGTCACTCTCGTGTTAGACTAGTCTACTGGTGACGGGGAAAACGGGGCTCGAATCCCGGTCGTGTGTACTGAGGGTATTTCCAAAATAATTGATTACTACACATACGCGAATAACCTCAACAGGAAGTAAAACGTGGTGCTGATAAAATAGGTTGACACTAGTCACTTTCAGCCAATATTCGCCATCAAGAACCTTCTGCTGTCGCCTACCACCTCTCCTATCGTAGATGGGGTGTAGAAAGTGCCCAATGGGGCATTGTGTTTGTCAACCTTTATTGTCGTTCTTTGAGAGTATAAATATTTATTCTGAATTCATTTCCAAACCTATTTAGGCCCGACATTGGGCAACTCTTTCAGAAGAGAGGTCTTTCTCATTATTTCATTGGACACTGGTATGTATGTATGTATGTATGTATGTATGTATGTATGTATGTATGTATGTATGTATGTATGTATGTATGTATGTGTGTATGTGTGTATGTATGTATGTATGTATGTATGTATGTGTGTATTTATGTATGTATATATGTATGTATGTGTGTATGTATGTGTGTATTTATGTATGTATATATGTGTGTATGTATGTGTGTATGTATGTATGTGTGTATGTATGTGTGTATTTATGTATGTATATATGTATGTATAGTATGATTTTGGTAGGAAGAACAGTAGAAGTTAGTTACTAAAGTTACTAAAACAATTTTAATATATTCATACATCAAGTCATGATATTTGCAGCTGTCATTTTTGATAGATATTATCAATAACTATAAAATACCACAAATAATATTGTAAAATGTTAACAATGTTGGGCGCAAATAAGTATGTTTGAATTTTCTCTACTGTTCTTCCTACCAAAATCAGGGTGTATGTATGTATGTATGTATGTTTGTATGTTTGTATGTATGTTTGTATGTTTGTATGTATGTTTGTATGTATATGTGTATGTGTTGTGTGTGTGTATGTGTGTGTGTATGTGTGAGTGAGAGAGAGACAGCTAACAGCAGAAAAAGAAAAGAAAGAAAAAACAATAAAGGGAAGTAAAATTGAGGAAAAGGTTCTTCATTGCAAAACATTATCTGAAATTGACCATTATCAACCTATAAGAAAATAACAATTATTTTCTTAGTAATACTATATTGGCAATAAAAATTGTTATCATTTAACTGTTTTTAATTTAGTTGAGGTATTTAACGTGTACTTTATGAACCAATTTATTATATCAGTACACGACTTATAAACTAACTTAAATCTAGAACATACACAACATCCAGTCCCCGGCCGTTAATTCATTACTGTGAAAGGGTAGCCCCACATTTTACCAATGATAAAATTTTATGCCATGCTGGGAATCGAACCCGGAACCTTTAGCTCAATAGACTGACACCCTAACGATTGGGCCAAAGTGTCGGACAATTAAACGTATTATCAAACCATTTTAATAACACTTCTCTAAGAATTACTTTATGATTGGCGTTTTAGAACCTTTTTTGAAAGAACAAAGAGAATATACACTAGCCACATGACTTCTTTGGTGCTGACTGACAGCTCACAGCTGACTGCTTTGAAAAGTTACCAGACCAAATTATGTGTCCCTACGCCGAACCAAATGATCCACAAAAACATGTGTTTAGCAGCCATCACTTATGACAGTCAACATTTAGGCATATACCTAAATGTTGACTGTCAGAAGTCAGCTGTGAGCTGTCAGTCAGCACCAAAGAAGCCATAGGGCTACTGTGTTATTTTTTTTTTACAGTTGTGGTAACAAAATTTATTATAAACCATTAAGTTATAAATTAGAAAGTATCATCTTGTTAAAACTGGCCACCAAAATAAATTTGTTTTATTACTTAAAGAGAGAGCCATTACAAAATATTAGTTTCAAGTTAGTAGTTAAGTTTCTATTTTGTAAACATCTGTGCATGAACACATCCTGAAGCAGTTTACATGACGTCATGAACCTCCCTTGTTTCGGCTTGTTCGCCATATTAATTTACGAAGTGAACGCAGCATTTTTTAAAAGCTCTCGTTTGAAAAGCATTTTTAAGTGAACCACAAAAGCCACCGCACCGCGTCCATAAAAACAACAACATCCAAACCGTTACATTTTCTTAAGTTCGTGTTTAAATAATGTAAAAACAGTCGAAACATATAATTACGCATACATTGTTTGTTGGGAAGTTTTGATTGCAAAAAAGTGAGAACTAACTACACAATTTTGCAAATTATACGGTTTGGCGAATGGATATATACAGTAGCGCTTCAATAATTCGGCCTAGTTGGGGATCGACCCAGTCCGAATTATCAATTTGTCGGGATTCTCGAAGTATCCATAACAAAAAATTTTAAAATAAATAAACACGGGTTACTTACTAAAACTTAGTGTTAATGTAGAAACATTTTCACGCTAATTAAGCAACGAATTTACACATTTTTTGTGGTTGCTAAATATCACAAATTCTGAAGGAATATAATAAGGCGAAAATTTAACAACGACATAAAGTATCCAATTTATTATTATTATTATTATTATTATTATTATGATTCAAACAAGGGTTGAGTTGCGTTTCTTTGGCGGCCATGTGTATGATATTGATTGATACCACTGTGGTTATTTATATATATATTTTTTTACGATCCAGATAATCGCCGTCCGTAGTATCGTAGCTCTACTGTATCTGGTAAGTTTTCGTAGCTGTCAGCGACACCACCCTTCCGACCATGTGTGTGTGGACTCTGCAGCAGTCTGTCCAACCGACCGACCTATATGCACGACCTTGTGTGAAAGAGGTCACGTGGCTGACATTTGTGAAAGAAATGTGTGCTAGATGCACTCCACGTGTTGTTTGTTATACCATGGCTTCATATATAACATATGGACTTCCGCTGACATAATATGTTCTCGGTGGTTATAATCGTGGCCTGGACTTTGATGACATATAAAATGATTTTAAACTTATTATTTAGCACCGCGTCTTACTACCTGTTCGGTTTATACGCTTTAAATACTAATTTCGCTAATGGATTAGGAATGGGAAGGTTGAATTAGAGGAAGTGAACCCGCATTTGCATGGAAGGAGAGTGGGAAAACCATTTAGGAAAAACCATCCCCAGTTCACCCGATCGAGATTCGAACCTCGATCTCCCCGTCCTCGGCGGTCGAGCTTAACACGACTAGCGCGTTAGCCAACTACGCCACCGAGGCGGGTGATTTTAAACATACAACAACAACAACAACAACAACAAAAGACCTACAGATTTCAACAAAAACTCGTAATGATTGCACACGGCTAAACCGAATACGCACTTTACAAATATAAACTAGATATAATTGATGGTGATCCTTTAACAACTTAACTCTCGCGCTGTTTTTTTATAATATTGATTTACAAAAAGCGGCTCCAGAAGTAATAGCTACCCCCTCCCAACGTAACCACTTACAGCTTAGTTGCAGTTCCACCAGGAATGTGTCTTTTACAACCAAACGGGCAAAGTTCACTGCCTCCATTAGGTATATTATCTGTGTGAAGAATAAAAATATGTTTCGAGTATTTCTGCACTTATAAAATATTGGTAGTATTTAAATATATACGTATTCAGTAAAAATTCTTAAAGTTTATTTAAAAATGACCTATAAAATAACATTTTCACAACCAGGCAATCTTGAGCAGAACTTATAAACTGTGTTGTAACCATAAAAAATATTACTTGTCATAAAAATCTGGTGTGCGCGTCTTACTACCCGTTCGGGTTATACGCTTAAGTACATAGTAACATATACACTAATTACACTAATGGCTTATGGGATTAGGAAGGATATATTTAGAGGAAGTTTACCCACATTTTAGTTGAGAGAGAGAGTGGAAAACCATTTTGGAAGAAACTACCCTCAGTTGTCCCGAGCGAGATTCGAAACTTGATATCCCAGTTTGACGTCATATACCCTACCTCCACTTCGAGGAGATACGCTTCGTTTGACCACCTTCAGACACTAGTTTCGAGACCCCTGCCTGGTTTATAACATGAGACGAGTGTGGGTGGGGAACTTGGGCCTTGTTCTTCGCCGTGTGTCGAAGTGAGAGGCCGCCCGCACGTCATATGTGTGTGGCAGGTAGTCTGGCGAACAGGAAGGAACGTAAATGTATCTTTTTTCACTTCTATATCACTGCCTATAGATATATGAAGAATCCCAATTTTCATATTAAGAATCTTTCTTATCCAACAGGTACTAATTACAGTAGTCCCATGACTTCTTTGGTGCTGACTGACAGCTAATAGCTTTGAAAATCTACCAGACCAAATTATATATCCCTACGCCGAACCATATGATCTGTAAAAACATGTGTTTAGCAGCTGTCACTTCTGACAGCCAACATTTAGGTATATACCTAAATGTTGAGTGTCAGAAGTCAGCTGTGAGCTGTCAGTCAACACCAAAGAAGCCATGGAGCTACTGTAGCTCACCCCGGGGAGAACAATGACACCCAAAAATCAGTGATGTTTAGTCAAAGACCACAGGGAGATGCACGAAGTTAACATCTACCTTTAGTAAAACCGACAAACGTTTATTTCTAAATCAGACCGCCAGAGTTCAGGTGTGTCACTTTTCTCTTGATCCGATTAAGCAATCATTTTACCATGAAAAGTGGCCGCGCGTGGTCTAACGCGCCACTCTCGCCAATAGACCAGACTTCCGTTGACGGCGAGATCGCGGGAGGGGTGGGGGGAAACTGTCTTCCCACTTTCCCTCCACGGAAATGTGGGTACGTTTCCTATAAATATAACCTTCCTCATCCCTAAACACTATTAACGTAATTAGTACATAGGCGTATGGTAAGAAGCGGTATTAAAAAGAATTAAAAACGGTAGCTTGATAGTTGGAACAGTCACTGTCTGCCGAAGAAGAAAAATGACGTTTCCGAATAACTGAATTTAAAGGCTTTCGAATAAATAAATGTTACGGGACACTGCACAGACTTTCTCGCTCATAAACCTACCTAAATGTATACTTAAAACTCGTAAGATATGTGAAACGAAATAATCTACGTTGTTATAGACATAAAATGGGGG
>CABFVX010001052.1:0-16437 GCA_902151425.1 Timema shepardi | reverse complement strand
GAGGGGGGGGGGCGAGTTAGAAGGATGTGACATACTTTTTTAGTTGGGAATTTTAGGAAATGATCAGGGGAAATCGGGGAAAAGGTCGGGAATTTCATTGGTCAAGTTGAGTAGACGCCATGGGGAAATTATATTGGGAATTTTTGTTTGTAATCTTAAACAGTGTCTAGATAGGAATTTTAATCAAAATTGTCAGAGTCGATTTTGAGAAAATCTATTCTCTCTTCGTTCTTAAGTAAACTGCCTTTAATTTCAAGGTTTGATAGATAATTTTTAGGAACCTTATTATAGTCCTAGATACCAAGTTTTGGACCTATCGATAAAATATTTTCTGTTATAGTCTCGGTAACAGAAACATATGACATCTTAAAAATCAACTTTCTCGGGTTTCGGGAATCATGAAACGTTGACATACATAAAAAATATCGAATTTGATTGATTTATTATGCTATCACAATACTTTCTCTACCCGAGGGGATTGTGAGAAAGTAAAAACAACAACTAACATGGGCAATAAAAGTGACATAACTATTACAAGTGTGTTAATTAATAAATAGTATATTATGTTGATTAAGGAAGGTGACTCAACTAAAAAAAAGTGTTACTTTTATTTACCAAATGACGTCAGCATGATAGCAAGAAATGATCTAAACATTACCACTCGTGTATTTTATAACAGTACCTACAGTCCATTTTGTGGTCTCTCTAGTGGACTGATTTCCTGGCTACAGATACAGAGGTGTCGGGTTCGATCCTCAGCGCTTACAGCTCTATCTGTGAAAGGAATTGTTCTGGAACAAGATCAAACTCAGGCCTCTTTGAGGACAAAATGAGGAGCTAATTGAATAAAACACATATTATGTTGGCAATATCTTCGCCAACGGACTCACGCCATGGAGTTTATGTTAAATAAATGTTCGCGATTTCGATACAACTTTTCAAATTTATTTTTCGTTTTTGTAATGATCTTAAGAATTTCATATTTAAAAATAAATTAGTTTCTCTCCGACATACGTTGAAAGTAGCTCTAGTAATTTTACTCTCAGGTATATCATTTCATTATAATTTATTTGAGGTATTTAACGTGCCCTTTCCGAACCGACTGATTATATCAGGACACGATAATTTCTACGAGCGAGAGCGAAAGGGCCTACCAATTTTGCCGGGAAAGATATTTTCATATTCCTTCCAGGGTTCTTTGGCTTTACTTCCCCTCCGAAGGAAGTTGTGCTTCAGGATTTTTATCACGCAAGGAAAATTCCGTCGACCCCGGCTGGGTTTGAACCCACAAAGATCGGGTCCCGAGGCGAGCACTTTACCCAGAGACCACCGAGGTCGACGTCGGAGATATCCATTGGTAATAGAATTGAGGGGGGTGGGGGGGGTTATAAGTTTGCTTGCCTCTAGACGGAGTGAATGCGGGAACCTGCGAACATCCGATTCGATCGTGTGTCTCGTCCTCTCTTTCTCTCGTGTGCACCGACCTTCACCCCGCGCGGCAGTTAGTCGATACAGCCAGCCACTCCCTGTTCGAGCAACAGCGGTAGGGGAAAGTGTTCGAGAAGGGAGCGTGGTGAATATGCTCCTCTTCTGCCCGCCGTGTCGAGGAAATGATCTGCGATATCAATCCGCGCGCCGGTTTTAATCCATCTCTCCCTCCGGACTGGTATGAAAAGTAAAGCAGGTAAATAGGTAGGATCTCTCGTGAGCGGCCTTGGGCCCCATACTCCATGCCCGGTCAAGGCGACACACTCTTGGTGGGACTCAACCGAATGGCTTGACACACAAATACTAGGACGGACGAGCGTTGATTTTTGGGAGGGAAGGTCTCGCCCTTCCTCGTGTTTTGGAGGAGTTGACGGCCGTACTCGTAGTCCATGGTCGCTGGTATCGACCAATCTCCCAACAAACATGTCAGTGGCTGCATTGTCTAAGAAGGCGTCAGTCACTATCACAATAGACTAGACTGCCGATAACGGGGAGATCTGGGTTTGAATCTTGGTCAGGTGTACCAAGGGTGGTTTCTTCCCCTGTAAATGGCTTTCCGCGCAACTGCTGTTATACTTCCTCAAAACTCAACCTTAATCGTCCCTAATATATTAGTGTATTAGTACATAACATAACACGGACGGTTAGTTAGTGAATATGGTTGGAATGAGATATACAAGAAATGTATGTGGAAACACTCGTATGGACGGAGTCAGATGAATGGGTGCTATAAGAGTGTGGTTTGAAAGGGAATCCAATAGGACAGTGTGAAAGACCCGTCTTACGTTGGTTTGCGCCTGTTGAGAGGATGAGAGTGGCTCGAGTGACGAAGCACATATATGAAGGTAGAGTGTGTTAATCAAAAGAAAAGGGTAGGCCATGTAAGACGTGGCTAAATGTTGTAAACAAATATGTGAGAAATAGAAACATTCAACGTTTTAAGAATAAAAGAGCATGTATTACTCGGTGTATGGATGTTGTTGTTGTTGTTATTATTATTATTATTATTATTATTATTAGCAACGCGTCTTACTACCCGTTCGGGTTATACGCACTTATGTGCAATGGTAGGGTGATTGTGATGATGAAATGGAGGACCTACAGTTTAACGTGGGATCCGAACCACGGTGGAGGCCTGGCATTCCACACATTCACAAGATATCTTGTCATAGGTGAGGGAAGGGTTTGGCAATCAGATAAATCTGTGCCGGGACCGAGGTTTGAACCCCGGACCCCAGCACAGAAGTCCGACATCTTACCCCCTAGACCGCCAGGTCACCTTTATGTATGTTGTTGAAGTGAAGGGAGTATGCAAGGATAGGGAATTGTGGAGAAAGTTAGTGAGGATGGATTAGGTACGGAGGGTTTTTTTTTTTTAGTTATACGCACAGTTTCTTGCCTACCCCGCTAGGGGACAGATTGATTAGTTATGTATGTTAGTCGTGGTGCTTAAAAACACACACACTTCTTCATACAGTCTCATACGTCAAGCGGGCTGTTAGTAATAAGGATGGAAGGTCAGCGTGACGAGGAATCCGAAACACAGGCATGTTATTACAAATACTATGCTCGTTAATCAACCGCTCATTAATCATCCTCGTTACCTGAGTACAAGGAGGACAAGGCCACGAGGGTGCGTACTGGGAGAATCTGTGCAGAGGAGGAAGTGAACACCGCTCCAGTACAGGGAACGAAACGGCTAAAAGCACTGTTAAGGTTATACACTTATGTACAATTCAAATTGAACTTTATCTACTCCCCGACTTTCTTTGTTTGCCAAATTTAGTTTTTTTTTTAATGATAAGACTGGGTGAAGTTTCCACACATTTCGTAACGAAGGACAAGACTAGACCTAACCGATTATGTAAGCGTGGCAAATGTTAAGTTCTTCTGGAGGTAACCTCCTCTGTCTTGATTTCGGGCCAGGACCCGGTACTATGGTGCTAATGGTTCCCCACTCGTGTTCACATGAGCTGGTGTATGACTGAACTGCAAGCTGTAATTCGCGAACTATTCCCGAACACTGAACTGTCTTATCCGTCTCTACCCTCTTGTGTGCACTCTGCAACGTATCTATGGGGACGAGATATTCCCACCCTGGTGTAATTCTGTATGTGTTCACTCCTAGTGAAAGTTGGTCGGCGACGGTTGGCAGGTCTGCTTCCGGCTGCATTGCTCTCCGGAGTTGCGCCGCTGTTCCTCTAACCCGGGCCGTGTGTCGGGAGAGTCAGGGTCGCCTCGACCCCCAAAATATATCCGTGCGCTACTTTCCTCTCGACCCTTTCAGAGCAGCCATACTACGACCCCGTCCCCCACTCCGCGCGTCCCTATTTCTTCAAGCTTGTGGAGGGGAGGTGACGTTACCCCTGGGGTCTTGACGGCCACGTGATGTTTGTGGAGGGCGAGTGACGTTACCCCTGGGGTCTTGACGGCCACGTGATGTTTGTGGAGGGCGAGTGACGTTACCCCTGGGGTCTTGATGGCCACGTGATGTTTGTGGAGGGCGAGTGACGTTACCCCTGGGGTCTTGATGGCCACGTGATGTTTGTGGAGGGCGAGTGACGTTACCCCTGGGGTCTTGATGGCCACGTGATGTTTGTGGAGGGCGAGTGACGTTACCCCTGGGGTCTTGATGGCCACGTGATGTTTGTGGAGGGCGAGTGACGTTACCCCTGGGGTCTTGATGGCCACGTGATGTTTGTGGAGGGCGAGTGACGTTACCCCTGGGGTCTTGATGGCCACGTGATGTTTGTGGAGGGCGAGTGACGTTACCCCTGGGGTCTTGATGGCCACGTGATGTTTGTGGAGGGCGAGTGACGTTACCCCTGGGGTCTTGATGGCCACGTGATGTTTGTGGAGGGCGAGTGACGTTACCCCTGGGGTCTTGATGGCCACGTGATGTTTGTGGAGGGCGAGTGACGTTACCCCTGGGGTCTTGATGGCCACGTGATGTTTGTGGAGGGCGAGTGACGTTACCCCTGGGGTCTTGATGGCCACGTGATGTTTGTGGAGGGCGAGTGACGTTACCCCTGGGGTCTTGATGGCCACGTGATGTTTGTGGAGGGCGAGTGACGTTACCCCTGGGGTCTTGATGGCCACGTGATGTTTGTGGAGGGCGAGTGACGTTACCCCTGGGGTCTTGATGGCCACGTGATGTTTGTGGAGGGCGAGTGACGTTACCCCTGGGGTCTTGATGGTCACGTGATGTTTGTGGAGGGCGAGTGACGTTACCCCTGGGGTCTTGATGGCCACGTGATGTTTGTGGAGGGCGAGTGACGTTACCCCTGGGGTCTTGATGGCCACGTGATGTTTGTGGAGGGCGAGTGACGTTACCCCTGGGGTCTTGATGGCCACGTGATGTTTGTGGAGGACGAGTGACGTAATCCCTTTGTACTGTCAGCTAAGTGATGCTTGCATGTAGGGGATTGTCAGCAAAAAGAAACCCATTCTAGCTGAAACAACAAATATCACAGTTAATTTATTCGTAAACAGTTCTTGACGTGTTTTTTTTTCGTCACCACGTCTTACCCATTCGGTTTGTACGTCACAACGATCTAAGATTTGTTTTTAAACCAACCCGTATAGGATAAAGTTCAAAGTGATGGTCGGTCTATAGAGTGCATGGCGCCATAAATAACGTGACGTCACATGGGCATAGCCGTCATTCTCGGCAGGCTTTCATGTAATGGGGCTAAAATCCCAACCCTATTCTTCTCTCTTCGTGCAAATGCGAATACATTTCCTCTAAATGTTATCTTCCTTATCCCTGCTGCACTAGGCCATCGGTGTTAATGTTTGTTATCATGTGGACAAATTATTATCTATAGAGGATTTTTTTAAATTTTTAAGCGTGAATGGTTATAAGTAAATTCGTGATTTTTAAATTTATTATTATGTCGAAACTTATATTTATAATATTAACTTATATATATATAGATACAATTAAGTTCACTTGACCAAAAACAACAAGTTACACAAAAAAATGCGTGATAGATCATGAAAATTATGGTTAAATGTTAGGCCTACCTATTTATAAATAATTTTGTGCATGGTGATGATACATAACTCAAATTGAACAAATATAACAAAATGGAGTCTACATTTTATTTATTAACTAAAACACAATTCACAAAATATAATCAAGTTGGCCGACTATCTTAATATTTGGTATTTTTAATGTCTTAATCATCGAGATTCGAATATAGGTCGGGTGTATCGAGGGTGGTTTTCCCACTCTCCCTCCACGGAATGCGATTACATATCCTCTTAATATAATATTTATAATCAATAAACACATTAGCGTAATTACTACATAGGCGCATAATTCGAACGCTTAGTAAAACGCCGTGCTAAAAAAAACTGTACATTTTGAAACCTAAATCAAAAATAGTAAATTTGTACTTTCTTCCTCCATTAGACTAAATTTTAGACTTCCCCCCCCCCCTCCCTCGTTTGGCTGCATTTATTATTAATACAGTAGCCCCATGACTTCTTTGGTGCTGACTGACAACTTTGAAAAGTTACCAGACCAAATTATGTATCCCTACGCCGAACCTTATGATCTTAAAAAACATGTGTTTAGCAGCTGTCACTTCTGACGGTCAATAATGTAGGTACATACCTAAATGTTGACGGTCAGAAGTCAGCTGTGAGCTGTCAGTCAGCACCAAAGAAGCCATGGGACTACTGTAGTAAGGTTTGGTTGCCTTGGAGGACAAGCCATTTATAGTTTGGCCAATATCTTGTGTACATGGAAACAAACAAATATTAATAATAAAACAAAAAAAATTCGTTTCTTTAGAAATTATATCTTAATAAAACTGATAGTCCAAAAACCAATTCTGTGTAGGGAGCACTCACTCCCGTCTCTAATTGTAAGACAAAGAAGATTCGCTTGACGCTGCAGTACACGAGATTTGTAATCCACGGTCGTCGTTCGATACCAGTTATGTGAGTGGGGATCGCTCGGTATTTTCTTAACTACTCTACTTTTTGATGTGTTGTGGAGTGAAATATGATAATGGGTTAAGCCGTGATTACACACACACACACACACAGTTATGTTTCCATCCCGTTTTATTAGGTCAAAGGCGTGGAAGTCTGGAATGCCGATAACGGGAAGATGGGAGTTCGAATCCCGGTCGGGTCTACTGAGGGTGGGTTTGAAGGCCTACAATATGCTTATAACCCAAACGGGTGACTAGCCGTGGTGACAAAAACAAAAAAATATAAAAGATACATTAGTAACATCATCAATTACTTCTTTACTCTGACAAACCCGCCTCGGTGGCGTAGTTGGCTAACGCGCTAGTCGTGTTGAGCTCGAATGCTGAGGACGGGGGAGATCGAGGTTCGAATCTCGGTCGGGTGAACTGGGGGTGATTTTTCCTATATGATTTTCCCACTCTTCCCCCACGCAAACGCGGGTTCACTTCCTCTCATTCAACCTTTCCAATTCCTAATCCATTAGAGTAATTAGTACTTAAAGCGTACAACCCGAACGGGTAGTAAGACGCGGTGCTAAATAATAATAATAATAAGCAATAATAATTTACTCTGACATCTTGCGTAGCTCTAGCGCTCTCTACCTCAAGAGCGCGTGGACGATACTTTTAAGGGTCGTTCGTAAACCACGTAACGCTTTTTTCTTTCTTTTATTCTTTCCTCTAATTCTAATGCTGTATGTTACTTGTGTTTCATTTTTTTTAATCAATCTCCCTGAACTCTTGGGATAACATTACTAACGTTTATTCATATATTTTTTTCTTCATAAACTGGTAGAGCAATAAATTGACTTCCATCCTCAAAATGTTTCAATATTTGAACGCAAATGGTGGCTAGAGCTAAGGCTGACACTGTCTAGAGTTTGTAAGCATACCCTCCCCCCTCCCCCCCATTCAGTACTGTCCGAGAATCATTGGGATGGCAATAAATCTTGATTCCCACGTTTGCCGAAAATAGGGAGCAGAATCTGCTTGAGTGACGCAACAATTCACAAGCTTTATGCTGACCCATGGTGCATCGCAACGCTAACTTAAAACAGCTGATTATCAACATATTTCATTTTCTAGTAGATATATATATTCTAGATCATTCTCCCGACGGATGTTTTCAAATTATAGCGCTGTGTCGTGGCACAATCCAATACATCGATACACATGCTTTACATTAACGGGTTATTTCAAATCTCCTCACAACATTATAACGATACCGGATTGTATGTGATGATGCGTGTGTGGCTGTGTACCCGTGAATGGCCCACGGTTGGGCATCGATTATAACGATACCGGTTTTTATTCATGATGACGCGTGTATGCTTTACCACGCACTTTGTATCACACGGCTATGACGATCTGATTGTATGTATTTCTTAATGTAGGATTACTTATTGGTAAAATTGTCGAAATTGGTAGAGACTTAATGCTGTACGCGATTTATTTTGTTTATTTCACTTTCACTATCGTAAAATTGACATTAAAATGATATAGTTTTTGTTAATTTACGAACTGATGCGGAGAGCCAGAGCTAGTGCTGTTACAGACTGAGATTTTCTTTTTTACTATAATTATCCGTGATATTACTATGTTTATCTATATTTCTATACGCACAAGCTGCTCATATATGACCTACCCCTTGCTTCTTGGACCCCTTGTCTTTGGTGTCAAAACTAACTGATAGAAGAACTACTGGCAACCTGATGTTGTGAAGGCTAGCTTCTTATTAGGTAAAAGCAGCCTGCACATCACTTGATTTTTAAATATCACGAAGGGAGTTTTTTTTTAAAGAAAGAAAGTTTTAAAAGGTATTATATTATTATTAGCACCGCGTCTTACTACCCGTTCGGTTTGTACGCACTTACGTTAATGTGTAATGGTAGGGTGATTGTGAGATGAAATGAAGGACCTACAGTTTAACGTGGGATCCGAACCATGGTGGAGGCCTGGCATTCCCCACATTCACAAGATGTCTTGTCAGAGGTGAAGGAAGGGTTTGGTAATCAGATAAATCTGTGCCGGGACCGAGGATTGAAGCCCGGCTGCCAGCACAGAATTCTGACACCTTACCTCTAGACCGACAGGTCACCTAGTAGATATATGGTAGAGTACTGTGGTAGGAAGAATCGTATTGGCACTTGTTTTACTACCCGTTCGGTTTAAACACTTATGTAGGATACTAATCACCCCATTGGTTTTAGGGATCAGGTAGTTTATTTATAGGAAGTGAACCCCCATTTGCATGGAGATAGAGAAAATGAAAAACCATTTTGGAAAATCCTTCCTCAGAACACCCGATCTAGATTTGAATCTTGATCTCCCCGTCATCGGCAGTCTAGTCTACTGAATTAGTGGCGTGTTAGACCATGCGCCCACTGGAGCGGGTAGTATCATTGTTGAGCGCAAAAAAAGTTGTGTTCTTATTTTCTTAAATTTACTTCCTACCAGAACCCAACTATACTCATATCTTGCCATGAAACAGCTGATTAAAGCCACGGATAACGCGGTGGTGTGTTGGAAACTACTCCTTCCGTGTCACGCCGCGCGACAGGTCATACCTCTCGCCTCACGCATCCCTGGACGTTGTGTGGTTCCATTCCAAGGGCTCTAAAGACTGTCCTTCCATCTTCACTTCGGTCTTCTAGCAGGTCTTCTCCTCCCTGGAGGTCTTTCTTCCTTGCTACTGTAAGCCCACGGCTTCTTTGGTGCTGACTGTACAGCTCACAGCTGACTTCTGACAGTCAGCATTTAGGTATATACCTAAATTTTGACTGTCAGAAGTGACAGCTGCTAAACACATGTGTTTGCAGATAATATGGTTCGGCATAGGGATACATAATTTGGTCTGGTAACTTTTCAAATCTTTTAGTTGTCAGATGTGAGCTGTCAGTCAGCACCAAAGAAGTCATGGGGCTACTATATTTTGACAATTCTATATTCTTGCATCCTGTCAGTATTTGGGTTCCATTATTTCCTACGTGGAACTATTCATTCAGTGGTTGGGGTTGATTTAGCAAGATTTTCTTTCGTTCTCTGTCTAGTAGCAATTTATTAGTTATGTTCTTACTTTCTCTGTCTAGTAGCAATTTATTAGTTATTTTTCTTCGCACCTCTGCAACTTCCAGCTGTTAGAATATAATATACATTTTCTTATAATATCACTAATTACGACCTATCAAGGTTATGTTCATCATTCCTTTTTATAAAGTAGGCCGACTTGATTTATTTGTGAGAACAGACGACTTAAATCTCGGTGAGTTCTTTTTTATGACAGTAGTTTTACTGCCCAATCGACTGAAAATTGCCGCGATATCGGCAAGTTTCCGGCCTCTGATAAGAAACATTAGAGTAAGTTTCTGGATGCAGTTGTAAAGGCTATATTGTTGTTACCAGTGTTGTAAAGTTGTCGCTCGGATGCAGTGGAGAAACGGAGAGTCCCGACAGAAGCCGAATGGATGCTACGTGCCGCTGAGACTAACTGCGAGGAACAAATCAATACCGTCTCCTTTTCTCTCCCCTCTGTCAACTTTTCTTTCATTCGTTGAACCCTCCTTTAATCCTCTTCCTCTCTATTGCGTCACCTTTATTTCCCCATCACATTCTTCCTGACTGGAAGAAACTTTTTGGAAAATCCAAACATATTTTTTTCGTTGTCAAAGTTTGATATTAACCCGCTCCGGTGACCGCGTGGTCTAAGGCGTTACTCTCGCCACGAGACTAGATTGCCCATGACGGGTAGCTTGAGGATAGAATATTGGTCGGGTGTACTGAGGGCGCTCCCCCCTCCCCCCCAATGGTTTTCCACGAACATACGAGTAGATAACCATCCTTGCATATTCCCTGCCATTCAAAAACAAACACCGTATCATATATGCTCTTTAATTCTCAAAATTCTTATTGTTTCTCTTTTTCACACATTCGTCTACAACATTTAGCCACGTCTATACATGAACTACCCCTTAATTTGATCCACACACTCTACCTTCATATATTTGCGTCGTCACACGATCCACTCTCATCCTCTCAACAGGATCAAACCAACGTGAGACGCTTCTTTCACATTGACCTTCTAAAATACTTCTTCAGCACCCATTCATTACTGACTCCGTCCATACGAGCTTTTACACATATTTTTCTTAGATTTGTTTTTTGGAACCTATAAAATAACACTCGCAATAATAGAAAAATATGGTTACTTTTCATCACTAAAAAAAGTCTGTATTTTCCAAAAGTTCTCACCAAAATCCTACTTTACTTTACAAACTGAAGAAATTTTCTGTGAGCTATTTCTAGCGCGTAACTCCGTAATAAATGTCGTGAAATGTCAGATACCATCATCAAAGGAGTCGGTGACCTGGCGGTCTAGGGGTAAGGTGTCAGACTTTAAAAATGTAGCCTGGAAAACTTGGAAAAGTCAGGGAATTTTGTAAAATATGTTTTGTAGCCACCCTGTGGATCGCTAGCGTACTAACGTGACATCACATCGAATGACGTGGAGCGTTCAACCCTGATTCTAAAACACAAGTAAAACAAAAATTTATCGCTATATACGGTGGATTGGGTACTGTTTATGTGAGAGATTGATGAATTGGGCACCACCGATTCGATTAGAAGGAATTGTAAACAGGTGGAGTGATAGAATATTAACTAGAAATGAATAAATTATTAAATCACCAGCAGACTATATAGTTCAGCTGAACGTTAGATACTCCATACAGTTTGTCCGAGGTAACATTAATACTTGGTGAGAGATGGAGCAAGGTTTGGGGGGAGGGGGGTACTACTACAAGGCAGCAGTGCCCAATCCACCTTTGGAGGGAAATCGTGCGACTAGTGATGCCCAATCCACCTTTGGAGGGTAATTGTAGTGCAAGGTAGCAGTGCCCAATTCACCTTTGGAGGGAAATCGTGCGACTAGTGATGCCCAATCCACCTTTGGAGGGTAATTGTAGTGCAAGGTAGTGGTGCCCAATCCACCTTTGGAGGGAAATCGTATGGCAAGGCAGCAGTGCCCAATCCACCTTTGTAGGGAAATCATACGGCAAGGCAGCAGTGCCCAATCCACCTTTGGAGGGAAATCGTACGGCAATCCACCTATGCCCATAATGAGTCCATTCTGTATTTTTTGAAAACCGCAACAAAACGCGCCTCATGACTTCCCTCATAAATGTGTTCCTTTTAGATACCTTTGTACATAAAAGGGTTGCACGCGTGATGAACAAAGCCTTTTAGTGTGGAATGCTCAAGTTTAACAGAGTGTACGCGAGTGGTCTTGGCTGGGGGAGACAGGGGGGAGCTCCCACGCCGTCCAGTCAGTCATCAGGTGACGTTTTCCCCCAAAGGGAGATCGTGTTTCATCTTGCGCCCGCCTGTCTTCCGGGTCCTTCGTGCACTACAATAAAACACTACCTTCACTCTCCGGCCTAGCCTACATCCGACAAGGTCGGTACACTGTGCAAGACAAGGTTTCATCGGAGCCGCCGGGACTGTTTGTACGGCGTATCCTGCCGCCGCGCACTCTACAACTACTCGCGGATTGAGTTTGTCCTCTACTAATGAATTCCACCGATTTCCGTGTACAGGTGTGCTTTTCTTAAACTAATTTAAATTAATTGGATTGTAGTCGTCTCCAAACGGACAGTGCCGTAATTACAATTATCTACAACCTGTGTGTTGATAGTAATTAAATTGCCCTTCGGTTACCATTAAAGGTTGCTAGCTTACCTTGCTTGTTTCCACTATGGCGTAGCTTTAAAGATAGGGCCATGGTGGAGTCCGTCAAGGTAATACTTCTAATCTTTCAGGGTAAACGAAGTGTAGATAATACTTCTCATAGTATTTTTTTTATATTCGTTTCACTGGATAATGCCAATAATAAATAAGGTACATTAAGGCGGAAGTTTGGGGAACGTTAGTTATGAGCAGTATTTTTTTACAGTTTTTTTTATCAAAACTTTTTTTTGTCAAAAGAAATCAAATAATTATCCAGCACAAACACAGAGTTTAATATTCTTCACACGGTGATATCAACAGTTGTTGAATATCTGTCAAGGGTGTCCTAGAATTTAATGACATTCTTTTATCTTCATTTAAAAAAGTTCCCCATCTAATGTCACTATGCTTTTGACAGATATTCAACAACTGTTGATTTCAACATGTGAAGAAAATTAAATTTTATGTTTCTCAAGGTTTGATTTATTTGGGCAAAAAAAAAAATGTTTTGCTATATTATTATTATTAGCACCATGTCTTACTACCCGTTCGGATTATACGCACTTACGTTAATGTGTAATGGTAGGGTGATTGTGAGATGAAATGGAGGACCTACAGTTTAACGTGGAATCCGAACCACGGTGGAGGCCTGGCATTCCCCACATTCACAAGATGTCTTGTCAGAGGTGAAGGAAGGGTTTGGTAATCAGATAAATCTGTGCCGGGACCGAGTATTGAATCCCGGACCCCAGTACAGAAGTCTGACACCTTACCCCTAGACCACCAGGTCACTTTTGTTTTGCTATAAAAACTGCATAAACACTTACCTTTTCTCGCGTTAGCTGAAGGTAGTGAACTCACGGATAAAACCAAAGTTAAGGGGAAATAAGTCGGAATGAGTGATAAGTACTCGTGGCTGTCTATGACGGTGTGCATTGTTACACTTCATGATGGCTATACGAGCGGGGAAGATCTGGAATTATTTTTATATCAGATAATTGAACTAAAAAATACACGAAATTTAAATACTTTTCTGTGAAAAATCTTAATTATCACCTAAACACTAAAATAAAATTGAGAGATTTTGGTTTCTCGTGTGTTACAAAATGCATCCCCTATAAATGGTACTTTGTTAACATGAGTGGTTTTAGAGCGTTTGTTTTTTTGTTCACACGTAGACAGCGCCTCAAATAAAATCCAAAATGTGTATTACTTTAAAAACATATAAAAATGTTGAGGAAAAGTACAGGGCTGCCACCCGCCCGGAAAACAGGTAAATGTCAGGGAATTTGGTTTGACTTGAAAAAGTCAGGGAATTTCTCAAATTTCCTAAAAGGGACTGGAATTTTAAAATATAGAATCAAATTTTCGAAAGTGTTTTGCTAACGACCTATTTTTACGTTAATGTTTTTATGATTAGTAATTAAATTAAAATTGCGATCTAATTTATGAATTTCACAGTGAAGGCTATTGCTATAATGTGGCTATAATGTGAGTTCATGTGTAAACATCAGCGCATGCGCCGTGGTCACTGTTCTAGTTGTGAGAAAGCGTCTACACAGACTTCAATATGACACGTAATACGCATGCGGGTATTTGATCTTTTGTATTCTTAGTTACAAAATAGTGACAAAACGGTGCTTTATTATTATTTTATATATTATTTGTAAATTCATTTCTTAAGAATGTTTTAATTAATTAAATTACGACGTTATAGCAAAATTGTTTACCTAACACACCAAAAGCATTGCGAATTTGCATTTTCAGTTTAGTGACCCTTTCTTTGCGCATGCTCAAATACAGATTTCTTTTAGTGTTTCTCAATCCTAAAATTACATTCGTACGGTATTTGTTTTGAAGTCCAAAGCGTTGCCTCCCAACCTTCCCCCCACTATTTACAACTATAAATAAAATGTTTTATCTAAATGTGTGAAAAGCATCGCAGTCCAGAAACAAACTTCAAATAAACAAGTAAAAAATAAAATTTACTTGTTCATTATGGAACCAGGCCCTAAAGTTTTTTAAATCTTTAATAAACGTGGTTTATCATTAATTATGGAGTTGGGGCATATACTACTTGCATTGCATTTAATGACAGGAAGGTTGAGGTTTGAATCCCGGCTAGGTGCACTTGGGTGGTCTACCCATTCTCTCTCCATGCTAATGTGCTACCTTCTCATTCCTGCCACATTATATTGCGTTTTTGGAATTATTATATTTTTGCCTGGAAAACCTGTAAATGTCGGTGAATTTCCATGTTAAAAATTGGTGACACCCTGAAGTAGCTGCTAGCTTTTTAAAAAAAGTAACAGATTTAGTCACTCTCGGAGTAAAACTGGAAAAGGGTTAAATAAAAATAAAATTAGAAAAATTTGTATGGAAAACTAGGAAATTTTATAAAATAATTTTTTTAGCCACTCTTGAATAAAACTTTTTAGTGACCGATTTGATTAAAACTTTATTTAATTTATATAGATTTTAAATTGCGAAGAAAAAAACTATAGTTTTTTTTTAACAAATGGTGACCTGGCGGTTTAGGGGTAAGGTGTCAGACTTCTGTGCTGGGGTCCGGGGTTCAATCCTCGGTTCCGGCACAGATTTTTATCTGACTACCAAACCCTTCCTTCACCTCTAACAAGACATCTTGTGAATGTGTGGAATGCCAGGCCTCCACCGTGGTTCGGATTCCACGTTAAACTGTAGGTCCTCCATTTTCATCTCACAATCACCCTACCATTACACATTAGCGTAAGTGCGTATGACCCGAACGGGTAGTAAGACGCGGTGCTAATAATAATAATTTTTTAACAAATCCGGGACATAAGTTGTGTTTCGAGAATGAATGGCCGCCCCATGCGGTACCTTATCTCTTCTTCTCACCGTCCTCCAGTTGCCAGGACAGTGTCGTGATCGCTCACCTAACCAGTCATCGATCCGGGGACTATGGTTGAACATCGACCGGTGTCTCTTTATGTCCACTAAGCCCGAGACGCGTGTCAACGCAACCACGTGTCGTGGGACAAACCAACACACGTGCTGGAGAAATGATATGGGAAGGCCCACGTGGTTTCAAAAGCACATTAATATTCCAATTCTTACCCGCTTCGGTGGCCGCGTGGTCTAAGGCGTTACTCTTTCGGACCATATTTTACTGCCTAAGACGTGGACTTTGGCGTTCAATCCCGGCCGGGTGTACTGAGGGCAAGTTTTTCCAAAATTGTTTTCTCCGCAAATGCGGCTACACTTCTTTTAAAATACACCTTCCTAATCCCTAGCACATTAGTGTAACTAGTACATAGGCTTATAACCAAGACGGGTAGTATGGCACGGGGCTAAGTAAAACTATATTATTTTTTTTTAGAAGAAACTAAATACTTTTTTTCCTTTCGGCATTGATAACCACTGCCCGGACTTTTATGACGTAAAGATTATAAAAAAAACCTCAAAATTCTTTAAAAAAATGATTTTTTTTGGTAATGCTCCAAAAATATAGGCATAAACTCTTAATGAATTCACACGACTAAATCAAACACCCACTTAACAAATGTAAAATGCAATTAAATGCCTTTCACTACTAAGCTCTTGCATATTAATAATTATAACATTGGTTTACAAATATATTCCTCAGAAGTAATAGCTACCCCCTCCCAACGTAACCCTCTCCAGCCTAGTTGCAGTCTCACCAGGAATGTGTCTTTTTACAAGTAAACAAGCAAAAAGGATACAAAGTTCATTGTCTACATTATCTTCTCAGTCAGACAACTGTGATACAAAGTTCATTGTCTACATTATCATTATCTTCTGGTTCCGACAACGGTGTGGTGGAAAAGTGAATGTTTTAGTATCAATTACATTTGTATGATATCCATTGTATTTAAACATATAGACACTACTTATTCTAAATAAATGGACAAAAATTATTAAAAAATGCCGTGAACCAAGCAAGTATGGCCTAATTTTTTTTTTAAATGACCAAAGCATGACCTTTAAAAAAGTTTCTCCAACCATGGATGGGGCCATGAACAGAATTTATGTACATATCAGTATTGTTTGTGACGTACAAAAAAAAACATGTAGCCTACTCAAAATCCGGCCTCTCTTTTTAATATTACCCGCTTCGGTGGCGTAGTTGGCTAACGCGGTAGTCGTGTTGAGCCCTACTGCTGAGGACGGGGAGATCGAGGTTCGAATCTCGGTTGGGTGAACTGGGGGTGGTTTTTCCTAAATGGTTTTCCACTCTCCC
>CABFVX010001051.1:184078-196980 GCA_902151425.1 Timema shepardi | reverse complement strand
TCCATATATGAATATACTGCCTCTTTCTGAGATGGGTATATTGTCTCCATATATGAATATACTGCCTCTTTCTGAGATGGGTATATCGTCTCCATATATGAATATACTGCCTCTTTCTGAGATGGGTATATCGTCTCCATATATGAATATATTTCCCCTTTCTGAGATGGGTATATCGTCTCCATATATGAATATATTTCCCCTTTCTGAGATGGGTGTCTGCTTAGGTACAGGAACCAATTATGGAAAGCAAATATTAAGCGTATCAGACGTCAGTTTTGTTGCTAACTTTACCAAAATAAGTTCTCTCTGACCTACTAAGAAAAAGAAATTGTAACTTTTTTTTCTTTTATATATAAATTAAGTTGAAGTCCATCTAAGGTTGATGACACTTGGCTAAAGTCATATATATTCTTATGTATCCATTCGCCAAACCATATGATCTGCGATACCATAATAAGTTGAGTTGTTGTTTCTTTTGGCAGTAAAAACTCTCACAACAAACAATTTGTTGTTCTTAATTATGAGTCGATTTTAACCATTTTTACACAACTGAAACGTGAACTTATGAAAATAACCGTTTGGGTGTTGATATCTATTGTTGCCACAACCGTGAAACAAAATACATAATAGTTTTATTATTTCAATAAATTTTGAAAAATCCAAATACTATACAACAATCCTTAGAGAATTATAATTACAAGCCTTTATTAACACTTTTGTTTGAGAATCTGGTATTACTTAGAAAACATTCATATGCACATAAGTTAACATTAGTAACTTTTAACCAATGGTTGCAATAACAATCTTCTGCTAGCGTTCAATCAGCGCCACTTCTTCTGTAGATGGACTTGACATGTGTCACTGCCCGAGCTTAAGATTACGTTTTGGAATCTTTCCTCAAATAAAAATCAACAAATCACATTAACACTATACTTTGTCTATGTTAACACCTATTTTTGCAATTTTCATCCTAAATTTATTGTATAATAGAAATCTATCAAACCCATCATTTTGATTTATTCCACTCTATTTTTTTAGCGTGTCTTTTTATGACACCTTAGATAGGTTGGTAATTATTATTTCTACTACCAATATAGGCGTCCTGGCTTTTATTTCCGGCATGAGGTAAAAAGTCATAATCATAGGAATTGGCCTTTAACACAGTTTCTCAGTGATAAATAAACGGCCATGATACTGGGTGTTGTGTCATAGCCTAGGATTAAGTTAGATTTTAATTCGTATGCTGGTATAATCAGTTTATTCCAAAAGTGTATGTTGTCCCTAACAATAAAAGTTAATACGCCTACAGAATCAACATTAGAGGTATTACCTGCATGTGTGGTGTTTATTAAATAGATAATGTATAGCTTAAATAAACGGGAAAAGCTTAGGGGAAAAAATAAAATTTACATATCTTTTTATTGTGGCGAATAATTAATTGACCAATCTTGAGTGGTTTTAATGTCTTAAAGTTCTTTAAGTATGTTCTGCAATGTGATAGCATATTCATTATTTTTGAAAGGAAAAAAAGTTTTTATTTTCTGAATAAACTCTCCAGGGTGACAAACAGATGAAAGCTTTTATCTATAACGAGTTGTACCCAGGGTAAACACCGTTCAAGGGCGCGTGGTCCAACGCGCTACTCTCGAAGTAGGCTAGAGTGCCGATGACTGGGAGACCTAGGGGTTTCCAAAATTGTTTCCATTCTTCATCCACGCAAATGTGGATACACTTTATATTAATATAACCTTCGTAATACCTAAAACTATTGGCGTAATTAGTACATAAGCGTACGGCACGCGGCACGCACGCGGCGATAAATAATAATAATTTTCTTTCGTGTTAAAATCACAAGGTTTGTAGTAAATCCCAGCGTAAGTTAAGGGCGTTTTGTAATATTTGTGCAAATCTACAGCTCAAAATATTTTTTTTCTTAAGAAACGTCAGCCACTTTTTTTGACGACACATCAGGAATACTATCTTAGTTGCGTCCATACATTCACCGTCCAATGTAAATTGTACATGGATTGCTATTTCTTTATTGAAAATTTGTATAGATCATAATCCTCGAATTTTTTAAAAGAAAATTTAAACTAGTTTGGTAGAACTTGAGAAATTGTTTTAGAAATAAAACACACACAAAAAATGTTTTTTTTTTAAATTGTGGTTTCCCCTTTTAAATATTTAAGAAATCTTATGTTTATGAAAACATCTCCATTTAATATAAATATTAAAATAGATAGTGTCTAGTTCCGGGAATTGTTGTAAAAAAGAATCGCTTCACGTTTTAAGTTATTATCTATTTTGGGAAAAAGGGGCTTACCAACATTTTAGTCAAAATTGTGTTAGAGGAACTAAAACGATTATACAGGTGTTCTACAATCTACATGATAGGGGGAAACAGAGACTATCATAATAGTATATATTTGTCATAGTTTTACATATCAAGAACACCTATACAATTATAATCATTAATAATATTAGTGATAATAATAATAGTATAAATATTTCATCGTGTGCATAGCAAATGAATATTTAGTTTAACTAAATTTCAGACCCATACATTAACTACTTTACTTGAACAATGATATGTGAAATCCATAATACAGCAAGGTTGACTCATTTTAACTCGTGAACAGTAATGATTTGAAATCATTGAATCATTATTTATAGCATAAAATTATACCACTTGTTAAAACTGTACAATACTTTTTTATGTTTGAATTACCCTAAGATGAATAAAATAACCAACCATTTAAAGAAAACTGGTCATATTCCTTCACAACATAATGATCTTGGGAGATGATTTAACACGGGCTATAAAATAACATTTAAAACGTGCCGATCGCTCATCTCTGGCGGGGTTTTTATCGGTCAAATTTCTTGTGCGTGTATTTAAATATACTCTAATGATAACTTGGTCACGCGATAAAGCAATGTATGAGAATATTACCATTTCATAACGTTAGCCTCTCACTGAGACTTAATTAAACTAACGCGTATACAAGATCGAACTTTTATCAAAAGATAGAATTGCTACGTATACAAACACATTTGCTAGGTGCCCTTGCGGTATGCTAGGGCGGAGGAATAGGATAAAAGGAGTATCTATTCCAGCAGATCAATTGAGTGCTTTAAGTGTAAGTTGATTGTAATTATAACAATTTAATTTTGGGTTGTTAATGTAGGTATAAACTCCGTTTACTCTACAAGCTCACCTCACTGGGTTCCACTTTTGTGTACAGTAGCCCTATGGCTTCTTTGGTGCTGACTGACAGCTCACAGCTGACTTCTGACAGTCATTATTTAGGTATATACCTTAATTTTGACTGTCAGAAATTACAGCTGCTAAACACATGTTTTTGCAGATCGGCGTAGGGATACATAATTTGTTCTGGTAGCTTTTCAAAGCCGTCAGCTGTCAGTCAGCACCAAAGAAGCCATGGGCTTACTCTAGCACATAATATAAGGACATAATGTAGTCAGGTAAAACCCATTGGTGTTAACGATGTGTACATTAATAATAATAATAGTAATAATAATAATTGTGAGGGCTAAGGTTGAGTTATAGTAGTCTATATAGAAATAACTTTTAAAATATATAAAAAAATAATTTATTTTAGTCAAATATTGACGTCCTAAACCATGTCTCAGTCGGTAGCGAATCTGTCTACCGAACCAAAGGTCCTGGGTTTAATTTTTGGCATAGCACAACAGATTATCGTCGGTGAAATTAAGGCTTTCTCTTTCATGGTGATTAATTAACGTCCGGGTGACTGGGTGTTTATTATACAATAAAGTGAGTTTATTAGTATTTTTATGTAATAACATGTAAGAAATGATGGAAACGGTTGTTGGTAATAGAAAAGGCACTGAGACCGAGATTGTTTAAGAACCTGAATAATATGTATTTATTTTTTCTGTCGATTATTTGTTCATTTGAACTATTTAAAAAGGTTGGATTATTTTTTTTGCCACTGACCCCTCTCCACCCCTATCCCTAAGTCTTCCTAGCGGACACATCGTTCAAAGTCCAAGAGCCGGTCCTGTCTTAAGTTAAGTAATGTTTATCATTCGCTTGTTCCCTTTGAAAGAGCGCTTTACTAACCCCCAAAACAAAGAAAAACACATTTACTAACAAATTAGGGTCATTAAGTGTGTATATCATCTTTAATGAGTGGGATTACGTTGATCTATGAATTCATTAATGAAATAGTCTGTAGCGTGTGCTAATATTTAATGAAGTATTATCGCTGTAAATCCTAAACGTGTACCCTTTGCGGCTTTCCCTTGGTAACAGATTAACATTATACGTACATGTATGACCCTATTATTATATAACGTGCTCTGAACAAAATATTTACCTAAACATTAACTATACACAACATTGAACTACGTTTTAGAAATGTTGCATCTATCTTGTTTTTACATTTCTAGTAGTTGCCATAACAATCTTGAGCAACTTATTATTTTTCAAACAATTCCCTTTGTTTAGTAATAACATTAATTAGTTTACCTCGGTGGCCATAGAATAGAAATCGCGCCTCAGGACCCGATGTTTGTGGGTTCAAACCCAGCTGAGGTTGACGTATTTTTCTTGAGCGATAAAAATCCGTAGCACAACTTCCTTTGGAGGGGAAGTAAAGCCATTGGTCCCATGTCTTTTGTGGCAAGTAAAAGAACACTGGAGGGTATGTGAACATATCTTTCCTAACTAAATTGGTAGACTCTTTCTCGTTCGCTAATAGAATTTTAGCGTGGAAGGCAATGGAGAGCCACCGCACTTTCTGAGCTCCCTTAGTACATGGTAATTCTACCAGATGGAGTAGGCAGCATTAACCAGACTAAGGGCTTAGTGGATGCCCAACGCCAGAGGGATAGAAATCACATCAAACCAACCTTCGGGTGGTTAACTTCAAAGAAAGACTAACTAGCATAAACTCGCTTCGGGGCTACCGCATGTTCTAAGGCATTGGTACGCAACCCTTATGTGGGTGCGAGAAGACCACACGCCACCATAAACAGTAAATAAAATAAACGTTTTTATCCTACTTCTATCCTCTTTTACGTTCACGTCGAAATTTTGGCGCCCTATAACTGTTTCTAAGGCGGTCAAATGTCTATAGTCAGTCATTTTATTGCACCTAACATCTGCCCGCAGGATTACACAGGCTACCTACATCTTACCTAAAAGGGGTTCTTCGTATCCTCTTTTGTCATCCACAAAAAGAAAAAAAAAAGAGTGACTTTTAGATAGCTCGAAACCCGAAATGGGGTTCATACCACTGGTTTAAGGCGTTACTACTCTTGCAATATACTATATTGCCAATGATGGAGAAATCTGGGTTCGAATCCTGGTAGTGTATATTGAGGGTGGTTTTTCCTTAAATGGTTTCACACACAAATGTGAGTACACTTCCTCTAAATTCAACCTTCTTTATCCCTAAAACATTAGCATAACAAGTACCCTACACATATGCATATAACCTGAACAAGTAGTAAGAAACGGTGCTGAAATAAACCTTAGCATATAAACAAAAATCTTTTATATTATTTTACTAGTAATTTTCCTCTGTCTTCATATAAAAATTGGATCGTACCGTTTATATAATATACTGTTATTTATTTAAGGAATTTAATGTGCACTTTCTAAACCGACTATATCAGCACACGAGAATTTCATTGAGCGAGTGTGAAATGGCTTACCAATTTAGCCGGTCAAGGTATTTATTTATATATACCTCCCAGGTATCTTCCACAAGCCACAAACTACATGGGACTGACGTTTTTACCTCCCCTCCTAAGGAAGTTGTGCTACGAATTTTTATCGTTTAAGAAAAATCCGTTTACCTATGATGGGTTTGAGCCCACACACATTGGAGCCTGAGGCGAGCACTTTACGCCAAGACCACCGAGGTCTACTATATATAATAGAATATACATCCAAGCTGATCATATTATTATGACGTAGTTTTGTGATCGATAAGGGCAGGCGCACAGTGAACCTTCACGATGTCGTCTGTCCCGCCAGGAAGACGGAAGTTAGAGAACCCACACACACATACACTAAGTGGCTGGTCACGGCGCACGGGCTAACCAACCAGTGAGTCAGTCAGCTGTAGACCTACCTCCAGGTGAAGTAACGCGATGTTGTCATTACTGTAGTCAGTACCGCGACCTACCACGGGACTGTTGGGTGTGGGCGGCGACACCATTCCGCTCTCTTACAACCGAAGGGACTTTTATTCTCGACCTGCGTGCGACTTTTGGCTTCATCGGATGCGGAAGGTTTAATTAGTGTCTTATTAAGAAGAGTGGTTCGTGTGGCGGAAGTGTTGTAACTTTTATCGTCTGGTGCCGGTGATAAATCGTACGTTATTTCAGACATTTCTCGGAAACAACCTTTATGTTCTAGCTACTGACAATTGTAATTTTTTTTCTTTTTCGGACGAAGTTGAGGATGTAGCCTTGTTTTTTGTAATGTTTTCTTTGTTGAATATGTGTTTGAGAGGTTGACAAGTTTTTGTGGCAGACGTGGTTTCAATATCAGATCATATAGACAACAGAACTAATACATAAGCAAAGTTCGTACGTGTGTGAAACGTGTTGTGTTTAATTTTTTCCCCCGAAGAATTCTTAAAGCCGTGTTTGTTCCTGTCATCCTTGGATTTTTTGGTAAGGTTTGTAGTTTTTTTGCTCGTCCTCAAATTAAAATGGTTATGATTTATGAAACCTGACCGTAGGCTAGAGATTGTTTTGATTACAGTAAGGTTATACTAATTGTTTTTATAGTTTTGTTCATGCTTTTCGTCTTAACACTCGTCTGAGGGTGACCTGGCGGTCTAGGGGTAAGGTGTCAGACTTCTGTGCTGGCGGCCGGGGTTCAATCCTTGGTCCCGGCACAGATTTATCTGATTACCAAACCCTTCCTTCACCTCTGATAAGACATCTTGTGAATGTGGGTAATGCCAGGCCTCCACCGTGGTTCGGATTCCACGTTAAACTGTAGGTCTTTAATTTCATCTCACAATCACCCTACCATTACACATTAGCGTAAGTGCGTATAACCCGAACGGGTAGTAAGACGCGGTGCTAATATTAATATATTAACACCCGTCTGGGTAGTTCGAACACTTACACTAATTATGTACGGTAGAATGAACAGGAAACTTACCCGCATTTGCGTACGGGTAAGGGGATTCATAATAAGGTGTAGTTTTGTCATTTTTATAACAACACTTTTTTGACTAAAATAAATAAAATATTTCGTTAGTAGGTATACTCTCTTTACAATTAAAAATATCATTCCTACCTTGCACGCTAGCCATAGTGTAAACCGTCAAGGAAATACTGATACCTTTCAGGTTTAACGGAGTGTACGATTAGTTTAATTTTCTACTCATAGAAATCTCATCCATTCTGAAATATTTGTTTTAATCATAGAAGTAGATAAAAATAGAAAGTACTTGTCAAATTCCGCAATACCCTTGCCCAATATTCTAGAACTTTTGAGAAATATATATAAATATAATTAAACTAAGTACTGGCCTATATACTCAAGCGATATTTTATTTGTTGTGGCCACAAATGCTTCTTGTTTGCAAGCAATACAACTTACACCTTGCAAGGACGCTATATCCCTGACCATCCCGTCATCGACAAACCAGACAACACCAGACTGTTGCCTTTGCATGTACACTGGTGTTGTACGTTTGCTAATTTCTAGTTAGTACCTATATATTAAATGCCATGTTTGGCGCTATGGTAGTGTATCTTTAGAGAAGAATTAGACATGTCATAGCTCTGGTGCACACTTTTGACAGTCTAACCTCGCGCAAGTCTTAAAAAAAACTCCTAATTATGGTTGACATTTTTTGTTTTTCGAGTATTAGGGGTGCTGTTATAGGATAAGTTGATTTGTAATTTAAGAATCTGTCTAGAAGGCTAAATTATGATTCAACTATTCTATGCTATTATGCATTTTTGTAACTCTCTGAACCTATGTATCAAAACATGACCTACAAACAAATTGCTTAGCTAGAGATTTACTAATTACGATTACGTGTTCATAGGAAGAGCCTTATCTGGCAGTTATGAAAGCTACTAGATCTACTTTTACTTATTTATAAATCAAACTATGCAATATTATTATTATTATTAGCACCGCGTCTTACTACCCGTTCGGGTTATACGCTTTAATTACTAATTACGCTAATGGATTAGAAATTGGGAAGGTTGAATTAGAGGAAGTGAACCCGCATTTGCGTAGAAGGAGAGTGGAAAACCATTTAGGAAAAACCACCCCCAGTTCACCCGACCGAGATTCGAACCTCGATCTCCCCGTCCTCAGCAGTTGAGCTCAACACGACTAGCGCGTTAGCCAACTACGCCACCGAGGCGGGTAACTATGCAATAAGCAGCTATCATTTTTGATAGACATTATCAGTGTATCACAATAGCACAATATGATAAAATGTCATCAATTTTTGCTGTTATTTTATAGGAAACCCTTCAATGAAAATGTAACCAACTTAACCAAGGAAAATACAAACATATTATACCCCAATAAAGTACGTATACCTACTAATTATATAACAGAATAAATTTGTACACAAATATTGAATATATTTTTCAGACCCATTTCGAGAACAGCATTGTGACGCTCAAGATGTAAAGAGAATGTTTTGACACTTGTAAAATGTCTGAGTGAAGTTTATGACCTTGTCCGCACCTTGAATGAATCTCCCTGCGAGTGCTTGTATGTCTTCTAATGGTGAGGGTAGAGTCGCTGTGACGTCACTCACGCACGTGTCACGCTGGCGTTGTTGTGTGTCGGTCGGTGATCGAGGCCGACAACATTACAGTCAGTTCCTGAACAAGTGAGACCGCGTTCCGATTCAGCTGACCGCGACTTATCGAGATACTTGTATCAGCCCCGCGTCTTACTATCCATTCGTGCTATCTTCATATCTATACTAATGGGGAAGATATTAGGGGGGAGACGAAATGTATTTGTATCTGCGTGAGGTGACAATAGTGGGAAATAATGTAGGAGAAATTACCCTCAGTATACCCAGTCGGGACTAGAACCCCGACCTCCCCGTCACGGTAAAACCTGTATTTTGACAGAGAGGTGCCTTAAGGTGGGAATGTAGGGGACGTGAGAAAAGGTCAGTAGTTTTGCAGTTTTTGTACCAAAACATTTCTTTGCTCAAAATAAACTATTATTTATTTAGCTCTGCGTATTACTACCCGTTCAGGTTATACGCTTAAGTATTAATCACGCTAATGGGTTATGAATAGGAAAGGTTGAATTTAGAGGAAGTGAACCCAAATTTGCGTGGAGGGAGAGTGGAAAACCATTTAGGAAAAACCACACCCAGTTCACCCGACCGAGATTTGAACCTCGATCTCCCCATCCTCGACAGTCCAGTTCAACACAAAACAAGCGCGTTAGCTAACTACGCCACCTAGGCGGGTCAATAAACAAAATAAATTAAATATTTCTTCATTACGACCAGAGAATTTAATTTTCTTAACATTGTGATGATCAACAGTTGTTGAATATCTATCAAGGCTGTCTTGGAATGTCAAGAAAACTTTTCCTCTTCATCTAAATTTTATTTTAGATAGTACCACTCTGCTCATGACAGAGCTCCCGCCAAAATATTCTCCACACAAAGTGTAACTTATACTTAAAGTAAACAAAATGCTAACCTGCAAACAAATTGTATTATTTACAAAAGTGTCACAATATTATAAATGGATTAATAGTGAAAAATAATGTGAGTGGGCCAGTAGTGCCTCAGTAGTGTGCTTGGGACTGCACGTCTTGCTACTGCCGGGATTCAAACCCAGACTTCTTAGTCATTAGCAATAAGTATCTTGTGAATTTTAAATAGCAATATCCGAGCAGTGATTATCAACCAGTGCGTCGCGAGATCGACCATGGGTGCCGCAAGATTTTGAGGGGGAGAAATTTTAAGAAAATATATTAAAGAAAACATATCACCTCAAAATAATGAAAACTGAAACCGAAGAGTTTAATTATTCATTGTTTTTCTGAATTGCACGTACCACGACACACGATGTGGGACAATACTCTGTACCTTGTATGACTACATATTATTCATTTTTAGTGATCTTATTGTTGTTGGTTAGTGTGCTAGCTTAGTGATTTCCAAAGCTATGTTACTCTATAATAACTGTTTGTGTATTTCATTCAGTGTGTGTGTGTGTGTGTGTGTGTGTGTTATTTATTTATTCTAATTAACTCACTAAGGGAGTAAGTAAAAATGTGTATTTTAATTTTAAATAGTTAATGAATTAAAACACTGTTAGTTGTTTAATATATTACATTGATATATTCTAATTTGGATAAAAAAATACAAAATGTGAAAAACAAAACGCTTACGAAAATTCTTATAAGGGCACCACAATATTCTAATCCTCTTCACTAGAGTGACGCTAGTCTATAAAGGATTGAAGTCCTGATTCAGAGACCATAAATAAATACATTTTTAAAATCTCGTCTTACTACTAGTTTGGGCTATTCACATTTAATTGCACTATTATGGTAGGAATGAGGAAGCAAGGATTGAGTGGAAATTTACTCGAATTTGCTTAGAGAAAGTGGAAAACAATTCAGTAAATTCATCAGCAGAACACCTAGCCGGGATTCGAGCCCAAGCGTTCCCGTCACCATGAAATTGGACCAGGTGAGCTTGACGTTTATGCCGCGTGCTCACAGATACGGGTGACACACATGTTATTCTAAAGATAATTTACATCGTTCTTTGCCTCTTTTTGCCAGAAAAAATAGTACCAATTTCATTATTGCAATTTTGTTCTTAATATTCCAATAACCAAAGTTTCCATTTATAAAAATGGATTGCTATCTACCAAAGAATATTGTTAAAAAGCTTGCAGTCATATTGTAACCAAAGGCAAATATTTTAACTTTATTGAAACATTTACCCATAAATCTTCTATACATAGCACTAAACCATTTAGGTTTAAGCAGATTTTCTCGTCCATACAATTTTTAGCCACAAAAAAACCTTAAATTTATTGACTTTTAATACAGAAATAAAACTTTTATTTGGAAGAATCCAATAATTTTAAATTTATTTCAGAAAGTTCGCGTTAAATATCCTAACCTTGTAGAGTCTTAGTGTTTGGACAGCCTTTGTTGTGAGTTATCGTTTACACCGATGACACATAAGCTGTTATCAAGGAGCAGGGGCTTACACCAGTCTTATCGTGATGGTTGTGTTATCACTAATATTAATTCAAGTTTGTCCAGATAAACCCGATTGTAGAAATGTATCTCTTGGCATTAACCGCGTCTTTCATGGTGGTTCGTGAATTCCGTGAGCTGTGCTAAGAAACATTCGTTTTAATTTGCTTCGCTGCTGTTGAAAAGTTGTGTATTGTTCAAACATGAGCATGACACGTACTTTTTAAATCGTGACATTTAAGAGAAGTTCGCTATTGTTGACGGCATTGTGTTCTCAAGCTCGGACCGTGGTATGTTTGTGTGGATTAATTTACTGACCTTGCCATTATTCATATAAATAACTACGTGTTTTAGTAGTATTCACAATCCTGAAATAGTAAAACACTGACAATCCGAACCTCTACTATCAGAATTGCCAACTAACTTAATCACACCAAACAAGAGCTAAGCCCCTTCCACTCTTTTTCAACAGTTATAAATTATATTTATTCATTTTTCATGTATTTCATATATATATTTAAAGTTTTTGATAAGATTTTCATTGATTCGATTTTTCAAATTTTCTATCACGAATTAATTGGGATTTTCTGCGTTCAATTTTAAGTCAAATTTATATAGGAAGAACCTGATCTGATATATAGAAAAGTTGTTAGATCTACTTTAACGTATTCATACGTAAAATCCTTCATTCCACAGCTGTCACTTTATATAGTTTCTACTTATACCTATAAAATAGTTATACTAAAATCAAGTGTTATCAATGTTGATGGAAATAAAATCTTCCATTTTCAAAAAGGATCATATTATTAAAATCGGAATGTACACACTGATTTTGTGGTAGGAAGGAAGATCTCAAATACCTTTTTTCCCCCTTTTTTTTAGTTATATGCGGGAATGACATTTTAACTGTGGGAAATAACGAATGAAACTAGGAAAAATTTTAAAATAATTTTTACCTTAGACATTTATTTCTTAGGTTTATAATTTTAGTTCAAACTTATTCCAATCGGTTCAATCCCGGTCGGGTGTACTGAGAGTGGTTTTTTTCCTAAATAATCTTTCTCCACGCAAATTCGGGTACACTTCCTCTAAAATCAAAATACCTCATCCCTAACCCATTAGCGTAATTTGTGCATGAGTGTACAGCCCGAATGGATAATAAGACGCGGTTTTAAAATAAAATAAAAACTCTTGAGCTAGAATTATATTTGTATCTAAGAAATGTAAGTTTTTTAACTATTTTACTTGAAACTCGGTTAAACACACAAAACATTTCCTTCCTAACATTTTGATATTTATTTTATCACGCGTGTATAGTATTTTGGTGAACAATGACAAAGTTTTAAGAAAATGCACCAGGTGTAGGGGTGCAATTGCAGTGACAGGGTAAGACGGTGGGAAGCAAGCTGGACATTTGCCGCCTTTCCTACAAAGATCGTAAATCATTAAAAAAAACACTTTAAACATATTCATTACAAAGTAAATATAAAAATGTGTCGAGTGAATAGACTATATTTTAAGACCAGTCTTACGATGTGATATTCAAAAGGTTATACAGTTAAACACATTTAAAGTAGCCTACCCCTAAATTAATCAATTGGGGGGGGGGGGGGGGTTAAGGAAAAAAAGCTTTTATGCACATTTTTCCTTCCCCTGTCCC
>CABFVX010001051.1:158327-184040 GCA_902151425.1 Timema shepardi | reverse complement strand
GGGTTAAGGAATAAAAGCTTTTATGCACATTTTTCCTTCCCCTGTCCCACCTCAACCCCTCTTTCCCTTAAATAAATTCCTGGGTGCGCCACTGTCTTAGTGAAACTGTACAAACCCAATTTCAGAGTGTTAATTTGCTTGCCTTGTAGGGAATTGAGCGTATAACCCTTTTAATGATTCTCCGTCTGGTCATGACTACAGTAGCCCCACGGCTTCTTTGGTGCTGACTGACAGCTCACAGCTGACTTCTGACAGTCAGCATTTAGGTATATACCTACCATCAGAAGTGACAGCTGCTAAACACATGTTTTTGCAGATCATATGGTTCGGCGTAGGGATACATAATTTGGTCTGGTAACTTTTCAAAGCTTTTAGCTCTCAGCTGTGAGCTGTCGGTCAGCACCAAATAAGTCATGGAGCTACTGTACAATATCCTGCGTATGAGACTGTACTTTGTTGGTAATTGAATCAACCAGGGGTCGAACCTGAGAAGCCGCAGGTCAAGTGGACTTGTAGTATATAGGCCCTTCTTCAATTATTATTATTGAACCGCTGAAACATTAACTAGATGGCACAGCTCTACTTTTGGACGGCATCCCTTGGTGCCCGGGAGTAAGCGTAAACTACTTCTGGCCCAGAGACTGAACGCAACAAACTGGGTCAGTGGTGCATCCAGGAAGGAAAGGGGGCAAGCTTCGCTATAACCTCTTCCCCTTAACATCGCAAACCATTAATTTTAACAAACGCTTACACATATTAATAAAAATATGACCGGTCTCAGGGTATAGTGGTTAAGAGCTCCCGATTGCTGACCTTAGAGGTGCCGGGTCGAATTCTCGACTGGTACAGGGGGATTTTTCTCGAAAGGGGGAACGAATCCAATGGTTACCAGGATTTGGTTAGTTAGGCTTTAGTTAGTTTAAGATTTGTATTTGCTTTACACCGTCACAGTCACTATCATCATCCTCTCACCTCATCGGGACATGGAAGGGGACCCCCACGGAAAGGATGCACGATTGGGGCGTCTCCTGGGCAACGGTACATTAGTACTGGCTAATCTTTCAGAAAACTGGGCTACAGGTTGATGTAGCCAAGACCAAGGACGCTCGCAGGATTTTTATCCAGGGGGTCAAACCGGGGGGCTTGAAGGGTATGGAATGCCCCCCTCCGTCCCTATGGTAGAGGGAGGGAATTCATTAAATTGAAGCCTCAAAAGAAGCTTTTTAGGACAATCCTTGTCTCTTGAAAATAAGATACAACATAAGAAATATGTTTCAAACTTCTAATATTTATACAACCTCACAATCTCATGGGCTATTGCCCCCCCCGACCTTCCCCTGCGCGTAGCCCCGACCCAGATACATTATTATTATTATTACTAAGAAAAATATAATATAGTGCACTGGAGATGTAGTGAATTATGACATAATAGTCGAATGACCTACACACATTAAATATTCTCCTAAAAATCCCAATTGAAATTCAATAAACGTTTGGTTGCCTCCTTACCCCAAAGAAAATGTCCCGGAGCGCCACTGAACTTGATTGATCACTGTTGGTCATAATCGTGCTCTGATGCTGCCTGAAAGAGAGAACACGATATCAAATTAGGTCGTCGACACTATAGGTCACGCCCGACACGCTATGATTATAACTTGATATTAATACAACGGTTTGATCGCTTTGTCTGCGTTTCGGCTTTATACATCCAATTTTAATATAAACAGCCTTTTAGAAAACACAAATATATTTCTATCCGGCCAATATTGATAACAATTTATAAAGTTATTAGTGTTATTTGATAGGTATTGATATTATCTATCAAAAAGGACAGATGAAGATCATATAACTTGACGTATGAATATGTGAACATTGTTTTAGTAGAGGAAGTTTTGTAACTATCAAAAACCCTTCTTCCTCTTTGAATCTGCCTTTTATGTACCATTATTTTTCAAATTGATACTCCCGCCTTATTATTATTATTATTGTTATTGTTACCGCGTCTTACTACCCGTTCGGGCTATACGCACTTACGCGAATATGTAATGGTAGGGTGATTGTGAGATGAAATGGAGGGACTACAGCTTAACGTAAGATCAGAACCACGGTGGAGGTCTGGCATTCCCCACATTCACAAGTTGTAATTAATACACGTCTTGTCAGAGGTGAAGGAAGGGTTTGGCAATCAGATAGATCTGTGCCAAGAAAGAGGATTGAACCCCGGTCCCCCAGCATAGAAGTCCGACACCTTACCCCTAGACCACCAGGTCACCTTTTCCCGCCTATTTGATTAACATACTTTGTTATACACTAATATATGATGTTTTAATGTCAATCATTTTAGTATGCAATATTGCATACCCCTAAAACTAATCTTCAGCCTAGTTCAAAAGGATTGGGCTATTTCATAAGGTCCACTTTCGCCGACGTGCGTCAATAAAATGAATTCACCAATGGAACGTTTATAATATATTTTCCGAAAGAGATAGCTGAGATATACATATATATACAATTTGGCTTTAATTGAACTTATTACTGGAGCCAAAAAACTTTGCAGTTGTCCGTTGATTTGTGTTGGTGTGTATACATTTATAAAAACCCTATACAGATCACATTTAAATCAAATGAGCTCAATCCTTTTATATTAGCATTGTCTATTATCACTCAGAATATAACCCTATTGAAATGCATCCTAATTGGATAATCCGAAGCAGGATTTTTCGTCGAAAATCTCGTTTTAGGCACACACAAAAAAGGGGAATGGGGGGATGCTGTGCACTTTTGGTTGGTAGTAATTTGGATAGGACCTATATGTAGAGCTAATCGGTGAACTAGACACCAGATAACAGAGGTCATGGTGATACTTGAACCCATTGTCCTCCCATCTGTTACCCGAACTACTCATTGAACCACTCAATGGTAGATTGTTCGGGTGTAGGTTAGGCGAGGGGGGTATGGGGGGGGGGGCTGGCGGACAGGAATTGGAGAGGAGCGGGGGTTAAAATCAATATGTTTAAACAGCGAACATGATAGTAGTCTACATTCAGGGCAAAGTAGGTGGGGTGGGAGGGTAATGGTTAATGTTATTGACAGAACCATCAAGAGCCATTACTGACCTGCAGTCATTGGAGCTCTCTTCCTAACTCATCCCCTCACAACACATCTAGTAGTTTCTAGAGAGAAAAAATAGTTGTCTCGTCCCGTGGCTAGTATTTCTTGTTTGTTTGTTTATCTGTATGGATGTTAGGGTAGGTATACCGCAATGATGGATGCAAAATCCCAGTTAAGGAGGGGGAAATGAGGTAGGAAGGGGTATAGGGACAAGCGGGGTTCCGTAAAATGGTACAGAAAGAGAGGAGTGTTTTCGTGGATACTCTTGGAGGAGTAGTGTATATTCCATTCACGGTAGGAATTACTCTCTGAAAGGTATTTTTTCCTACCAATATCCTGCTATATAGTAGATTTATGGTAGGGGAAAAGGCCTTTCAGAAGTCAATTCCTACGGTGAATGGAATATAGAATGTTAACAGCTCAAGAGATTTCGCAGATCATTGCGAGCGTTGGTGACAGGTGTAGATAGGAAGGGCTGTGAAGTGTTAATATAAATTGATAAAGCCAATAATAGTATCGTGTCTAACGAAACACTAAATAGAACAAACCTTTTAAAATATTCCTCATAAGCCACCACTTGTCGGTAGATCTTATTATTGGTTGGGCGAGAGTTGGACATACATTAAGATGGTAGTAAAGTATGTTTGCGAAGCCGACAGATGGCGTGGGCCAGCTGCGTTATGGAAACTCTTTCTAGGCCTCCGATGATTCAGCAACAGGTTTGGCAGGTTGGCCTTCAAGAACAGTTTGGGTTTGGACCGGTTACTTATGTAATACACCACACATTAACCGCTACAGTTCAATCTGAAGAAAAGGCGGGGTTTACCTGCTAGGGCAGTCTAGGCTTTGACCTGTTGTCTTTACAATGGCGGCATGACATATCCATAGGGTGTGATGGAGTGTGCCCTACTACTACATTATCCCCATGGCTTCTATGGTGCTCACTGACAACTGACGGTTTTGAAAAGTGACCAGACCAAATTATGTATCCCTACGTCGAACTAAAGGATCTGCAAAAACATGTTTCACAGCTGTCACTTCTGACGGTCAAAATTTAGATATATACCTAAATGTTGACTGTCAGAAGTCAGCTGTGAGCTGTCAGTCAGCACCAAAGAAGACATGGGGCTACTGTAAATATAAATGATTGTTTCTTTACTAAAGCCTAATGCTTTAAACTGCTTTAATCTGCTTTAATCACACCAGGGTAAATGTTTTTAGAACAGTTGGTTGGATTAGAATACATTTTTATCATGCCAGAAGAAAGGGTGGCCACAGTCTGGGAAAATATGGAAAAACTATAAATGTCAAATTTTTTTTGTAGCTGACCAGGGAAAATGTAATATTTGATGGTCAAAGGAAAGAAAAGTTTTTTTTAAATCATTCAAATCTTTAAGTTTGGATTCCTTTGACCACTTTTATTAATTTCAATGTGGTTTGAGTTTGGGTAATTAGAATGTTTTGATGAGGAAATGTCTGGGAATATCTTTGATTAGAATTTGTGACCACCCTGAGAGAATGGCAGCCTTCCCCATACCCTGCTTGCTTTCATTCCTTATCCCCACGTCCTAGACTTGACCAAACACTCTAGTCCACGTGATTATTTTTTAGCGCTGCCCCCTCTCCTACCCTTTTTACCTTTTTTGCTTTTTTTCTTCTTTTTATGAAAGAATTTGAAACTAATGGGAGGTGGTTTTAGTAAAATACATAAAATAGTTTGCACTTGACGAACATTTTCATTACAGTTGCACTTTCATCAACGATTTTAATGTGCAAACAACTGCTTTTGCTTAATTGGGTTTACCGCTGTTTGAACTACTGCCTCAAGTATCGTGCTGTACCATGTTGTTAATGTATGTGCACACCTGTGAGAAGCGGTACTTCTTTATTCATAGCATGCACTCTACTTGAGGGAAGTAGAACACCACGCTCCTTAATAAAAACAATATGGAAAATAAACACCTTGATTAACTCTTAAATGTCTCATTTTGTTGACTAATGTAATATTAAAAGGGCTTATTCACTGTTTTATCATATATCTTATACATTCTTTAAAGTATTCAACAATTTCACTGTTTGCCATTATAAAAAAATTGCTAGTAAAATTCCAACGTTGTTTCTATTACCCTGAAGCATTAATAAAATGCATTTCCTTCCTCTTAATAAATCACAGGTAGTGTCGATCTGCTGGTTAGTGAACCCTTTTATTATTATTATTATTATTATTATTATTATTATTATTATTATTATTATTATTATTATCATCATCATCATCATCACTGCGTCTTGCTACCCATTCGGGTTGTACACACTTACGCTAATGTGTAATGGTAGGGTGATTGCGAGATGAAATGGAGGACCTACAGTTTAACGTGGAATCCGAACCACAGTGGAGGCCTAGCGTTCCCCACATTCACAAGTTGTGATTAATACACATCTTGTCAGAGGTGAAGGAAGGGTTCGATAATCAGATGAATCTGTGCCGGGACCGAGGATTGAACCCCGGACCCCAGCACAAAGGTCCGGAACCCTTTTGACGTCACAAAAATAACCGAATCTACTTTTATGCATTTATATACTTATAGATGGTATTCTGCAGCTTTAATTTTTAACATAAAGTGTATATTTTGACCTCTGGAAGCTAAGCAATATGGACCTCTTCTCAATGTTTTCCATTATTTAATAAATTTTGTGTAAACGAATAAAGGTGCGTTTAAGGTAAATATAATAATCATAGGCGCCGACTTGTACGAAAATATTGGGGGTACTCTAAAAAGTGGGACTGGGGTGGTATAACATTTGATACGATACGAGTACTGTCACTAACCAAACTATAATGGAAACATGTTGATAAATGCCTGGTTGTTCCATGTGTGGCTAGAGCTACCAACTTAATCACGCTTGCTTACGTATCAGATGGCAGCACCTTCCATTGATGAATAGCTCTATTTACGTACTTCTCAGAGAAAATGTATTTATAAGTAGTTTACATATGACTTATTTTGTAAATTAAAAATATTTCGAAAATGGCTTTAACATTTTTGCTTAAATTGGATACTTATATATAGGCAGTGTTTTGCATGATGAATAGCAAAGGCATCAAAATTCCGGTTCTGGGGGAGGGGAATCCGGACCTCCTTGGAATTTGATGCACCCCCAATAGGAAGGTCCATATGAAAACCTTTTTATGCTAGAGGTAGAGTAAAATTTTCTCTTGGACCCTCCCCTTGGAAAAATTTCCACGCCATTTGTCGTCACACCCGTGGAAAACACGAGGAATTTTTTGTGTCTGAATTTTTTTATAGAAATACTTGTATTTATTTGGAATTTTTGACATATAATTGCAAGATTTAACAACCTTTTTTTTTAATAGAATAAGTCATAATTAAGAACTTAGCTCGTGATATAATCTTTTATAGAATATAAAGTATTCTGAAGAACTAAGCACAAACACATGTATTATCTCTTTTTGCATTATGAAACAATGGGTTGCATGAAGACCGGCTATATATCCCCATAGAGCTCAAACAATTCAGTTCTAAATACCAATTACATGAATTTACTTTAGTCAATTTTATGATACATAATATTCCCCTATAAACCAAGTTGTCTGATAACTCCTTTTGAAAAACTTGAAAATACAATAACTGTTGTCTTTAGAAAATAATGTCAACCCTAAATTTGTTTGATTTTGTCCTAATAAAGATGTCCCAGTTGAGAGTCTGTGTGTTTGATCTAGTCCACGCCACTGCATTGTGTTGTTACTTTGTTTCAGAAGTCACGGGTGCCTGCAGACTGATGGCACTGTGGTACTGCGGCTGGCATCAGGGCAGGGTGAAGAGCTCGGTATGAGCTCCGCCATGGTTGCTCAGGCCCTTATTAGCAACAACAACACCGAAACAACCGCCGACTTTCATATCAATAACAACGAGGACCCTTCACCCGGCGACCTGGCGCTGCTCGCAAAACTAGAGGAGGCCAATAGGTAGGTGCCTAATGTGGTTTATTTGATTGGCGGTTCCGTACAGAGTTATATGGATCTTGTGTACTAGAGAGTAAAGCATGGAACTATTCACATCTTTCATCAAAAATTGATTCTTTTTCTCACATTTCCTTTGCCCACAGCTCCAATAATTGTTTTAGTTCTGCATCTTAATTACAAAATATACATTGTTTCTCATATTTTTTGATTCATATAATTGTAACTTTTCATAGATAGTATTTTCTTTATTAACTTACATATCTACCTTAGTTGTACTAATATTATTAGTTTCCCACAAGGCGGTGGAGTCAGTCATAAGCCATTTATAGTGAAGTTTGAGTTTGTAGAAAGGTACCAACTCAGACTCCAAAATGTGCATAGTTATATGCATATTTACTCTCATAGGATTTTAGAAAAGTTTTTTTGTTCATAAGTTGTATTAAAAAATATATTTTACGTTCTATGGACCTAAGCAGCCTGATGGCCCACATAGTGGTGATGAAATACCCTGTGTTACCATTTTATTATTTTTAAATCTCAATGTATATTAATTAGTAATATATTTACTATAATAAATTTATTATTACTTCTAATTAATATACATTTTCCATTGATAGAGGAGTTGGGAGTCAGACAGTAGGAAAATAAAGGAGTTGGAGTCAAAAGTTCAGTCTATCGGCTCCACAGATATAATGACAATAAATGTTTGAAAATTATCATTTCAGACGGATGTAAATTATTTGGTTTCCAGGTATTTGTTATTTTTGGTTACGGCAATGCCTCTGAGTGATTTAAACTTTCCAAACTAATTGGACAATATAAGAAGGGTAAATTATTTGCAAATACACATCATTTGTATTCGGAGAAGATGGGAAAGTTCATTGTGAAATAAATTGCCCATCAGTCTCGAGCTTACTAACACACACATATGTTCTTTGAATGCTAACTATGATAGCATTACTTTTATTTTGTTGAAGGCTCATCGAAGCCGATGCCAAATCATTGAACTCACTGTCTGGGAACAGCGGGCATTCGCGAAAGAGCTCTGACACCTCTCAGATTTCATTGACATCTGGTGAGTATTTCACTTATTCTGATACATGTGCGATATTTACCAACACACGCGACTGAGCATGCAATCGAGCAGGAACTACAAGTTAAGAATACACCCAGTTAATTTGGTGACTTAGTGAAACGAACAAAACCAAAGTGCTTGGCTCTTTCCGTTCATTTTGTTTTGAACAACACAGTAACCAGATCGGCACTTCTTATCATGGACTCTCTAATATATTTCAAATTGTGATTTATGAACTTTTCGTTGATTTAATCATGTTGCTAAAAAGAAGACATATTTTTCTTTTGTTATGTAAGATGCAGTTTTTCAAATAACTTCATTTTAATTACTACTACAATTTTTCTTTTGTTGTTTCAATGTATAATTTATTACAATCAATAGAGAATTTATCAAATGTAATACATTTTTGTATGCTCTTGCACAAGACATTTAAAACTAAATTTTATCAGTATTATTTTTCATACCAAGAATAACCTAAAATACTTTGTGTTTATAAAGTGGTGTACACTTCCACTGAACTATTTTATCATAAATTACGAATGAATTAGCTAAATACATTAATACTTTGCAATTTCTTATGACTCACATTATCTTGTACATTAAATATGCTTAGTCTTTCAGAAACTTTTTTTTAACATAACCTACTCATTTTATAATCTTAGAACAATTGATTGGTATACTATTTACATTTTGTTGTTCTTAAAAAATATTGCTGCTACCATTTATAGGAACTAGTTTTGAAAGTTATAAGTTACTGAAAAGTTTTTTATATATCTATATATTTCATGACATGTGGGTTGCAGCTGTCACGTTTGATAAATAGTATCAATACATATGAAATAATACTATTAATAAAGTGAAATGATATCAAATTTGACCCCAAAAAATTATGTATTTTTTTTAAATCCCTTCTTACCATAACCTTCTTTGTTATTCAAAATATGGGAGATTATTTAGGGCAACTTATTTTGTTGGAATGAAGTCTGGAGAGGTTTGTCTTTTGTTACTTCAGTCAATTTAGTGTTTAAATATATATAACTTCCATGTCATCTCCTATAAGATAATCTGTTTCTGCCTTCCCTTGTGTTAGATCTTAATGCTGCCTAGTTATATTGTAAGTGGTTTGAATCATGTCAAGTTATGATGTTTGTGCCTAAAACAGGGACAAGCTCCAGTCAGGAGCGGACGGAAGATGGGGAAGAAGACGCGTGGACTTTGTGGGGGCGTGTGTCCAATGATTGGGAGAACTTTTGGAAGAAGAGGAACCAATTTGTTCGGGTGAGTCAGACCATCATGTACAGGTGGATAGAGTGTTAATATTTGTTATTTGTTCTTTAACAATTTTACCTCGGTGGTCTTGGGGTGAAGTGCTCACCTCAGGACTCGATGTTAGTGCTTTCAAACCATGGGATCAACAGGTTTTTTTAGTGATAATAATCTATAGCACAACTTCCTTCAAAGAGGCAGTAAAGCCGGTGGTCCCGTGATGATCTATCCATGTAAAAGAAACTCTGAAGGTATGTAAAAATACCTTTCCTAGCAAAATTGAGAGGCCCTTTCACTCTCGTTCATATAAATTCTTGTTTGCTGATACAATCAGCTGTTGTAAGAAATGCACTTTAAATACCTAAATAAATAAAATTCTTCTACAAGCACTGAATACTTTCAAGACCTATTTAATTTCAACCCAGATCGTGTGTGCAGGTGTCATTTTTTCACATGAATTTTGATTATTGTTGTGATATAAGACATAATTTTAATAAAATATCAATTAAATTGGAAAAAAACAAACTGAGCACAGTAACCAATTTGGGAGGGGGAGAGTTATCTTTTCATTTCAATGCAATTTGACCTTGAACTAACAAATTTAAAAACTTCACACACCAAGTCTATGGTAATTATGTTAACATTTACTGTTATCAATAATAGTGTCTCTTTTATAATAGATTTAACATTTTTTTGAGTAGTCACAAAACTAAATGTATTGATTGTCACTTTCACCAGCGAGAGTAAATCATGCCTCGGTACAATATTAAATTTACATTAGTTTAACATGTACTATTATGTTTAGTAAGATTTCATCCTCACATGATATTTTGTGTGCACCACATATTACTATTTGGTATCTTCACATATTCACACTAAAGGTAGGCACTAGGCACACATTGGGTAGGTTGTCAAAACTTTGGGAAGCATAAACATTATTCTTAGGAAAATGTTTTGTATCGACTAAATATGTTTTGATTTATTGCGATTTCCTGCCATTAGAGTATAGTTTGGTTCTCAACAAAACATAACAAATCACTGGCATAGCAAACAGTTCCTATTGTTAATTTTTTTTTGCTGCCCTCCAATTCTTTTTTTGTTTATTCCAAAACTTTTCAATGATATATATTGTTCGTGGTGTTCCTTTTAAGTAAAACTATATTCAAATGATCTAGGTTCAATCAATACAGCAAGATTGTATGTATCCAATTCCATCTCAAACAAAAATCATTAACATTAGACGTCAATTAATCACTTGAGACTGCATTTTTAACACTAGAGACCAATAGCACGCACATGATATAATATAACAGTGCTCTCTCCATAAAATGTACAGCCGGGTGGCGTTATGAAGTAGCTGGGTGGGGGCAGTTCAATACTTCACAATAATATAAAATTGCTTACATTTTAGCCGGGCATCCAGTAGATCCTGAGGAGAATACTTCATTAAAGAAAAGGCTGAGGCGTGTGTGGAAACTATTTTTTTTTTGTACATAAATCAAGGGGTCTTGTTTTAGTGTTTAGTAGTAATAAATACATTTATCATGATTTATTAATAATACAACTCAATAAGGAAAACCTCTCTTCGCTTTATGAGGCAATTGCATTATATTTGGAAGAATAAACAATATGCACAAAGTATTTAAGAATATATTGTAAAAAGTGGCATGAGTCACAAACAAGCAAAAAAAAAGTTTTTGCTTCAGTCTATTTTGTCTGCACCCAGTCCAAGCGGGTAGAGAAGAGTAAGGTATAATTTAGAGTAAATATATACAAATTTGCTTCGAGAAAGAGTGGTAAACCATTTAGGAAATAGCACCTTGATACAACCAGGGTTCAAACCTTGCTACCCCTGTTACTGGCAAACCAAATAAGCTAACACCTTTATTGGTTTGGGTATGATCATTTTAATAGGACAAGCCGATTATTTTAAGAGGACAAGCTGACTGTTTTTATCGAACTTTTATTTTGTATAGGAGTTCATTCCCTTTTTTCAACCCATAGTGATAAAGATATAACTTAGTTGTTATTTACATGTTTTATTTTACAACTTTATAATAAATTTAGTGTTAAAATATGTACATTTTAAAGTGCTCTAATATTTTACTATATCTTATCTAAACCCTGTTCATGGTAGGAAGAGTGGTCTCAAAGGCCTTTTCACCTTTCAGAATTCTACTATACACCAGTATTTTGGAGGAATAAAGACCTTATTACATTCGTTCCCACCATGAACAAAGTGTAAATTATTATCTTCCCTAAATATAATTATAACATAATATGTTAGTTTATACCTCTTAATCCCCACACTCCTTTTCCACCTCTCTCAACCGGGCGGTCTTGTGGGGAGCAGAGGAAATCAGGTGTGTGGTTGAGTAGGTCAGGAGTGTTGTGACAGTCACTCCGCCATCTATGTGTGACTGTGCACTTGCGGCTCTATATTTAAACAAGCGAGTTAATTTGGTCGGAGGAGGGCCAAGCATAGACCGCTTGGGTTCATTAGCTTGGTTTGTGAATAATACGGAAGTGTTTGGAAGTATGGTCTCAGGGAATGGCTGTCATTAAGTGTGCTTATGATTACTGTGATAAGCTTTTCAAGAAGAAGAGCAAGAAGCGAGAATTACAGGTCCCTTGTTGGAATACAGCCAATACTTAAATGTCAAGTAGACAAATTTGGTAGTGGCAATATTTTCAATGTGTTAAATTTACTTACATTCACTTGTGTAAGCATTTAAGAAGATTGAGACTTTTCATACGAGATGATAATTTATAGTAATGCTTAATACATAGTAAAAACTGTGTTTTGTTAACACAAATAAGTTATAAAGTTACAATTTTTCATAATTATTTTTGTAAATATATTTTATCAAGTATTCCATATTATTTAAATTTGCAAGTTTGATCAAGGTGGGATGAAAATGAAAGCTACTTAAAGTTTGTATATTTTCAGTTTCTAGGACACTAAACTTATTTTGGCCAAAACATATAAAAATGTCTACAGTAGATACATTTAGTTTTAATTTTCTATGCATAATAATCTCATCAGTTATTGAATAGGTCATGGACATTGCTTAATTTGACTTTAACTTTTTCTCTTAGTTTAAAAAGAGAATGATTAAATGATGTGATGTTCTTGACAAATATTTAAGACCTGTCAAGACCACTATATGTATATAGCCTAACTAAGCCAAATGTCTTTACTGAAGCAAGTATTTGTTTATTTTGTCTGATTTTTTTTTGTCACTAAGAACTTCAAAAATTGACCTTAACTTGCATTCCCTTCCATCCAACTTTAAAGAATATCTTGTACACTGTCAAAGGAAACAAACCAGACTGTAGATTTATCTCATTTAGAAGGTATTTTTACTATATCTATATGCATTTTTTAGGATCTTGTCAGAAAAGGAGTACCACATCACTTCCGTGGTATTGTGTGGCAGCTGCTGTGTGGAGCACACGATTCCCCAGTCAAGAAACAGTACGCCGACTACATTAAGGCAACGTCGGCGTGCGAAAAGGTAGGTAATGCTGTGTGACCACCTCTTTTAATAAACCTAGCTCAAGCACCATTTAATCCACATTAGTGATTTTTACCATTTTTAACTTGCTCTTGAAACGACAATTCTGACAATATTAAAATTCAATTTTAGTAAACTACCAGTTTAGAAAAAAAAAAGCTGCAAGCTGGAAGATAAATTTTAAAAATTGCATGCATTTATATATATTTTTTATCTTGAAGAATATGTACCTATAATTCACAATAATATTATTGGTGATTTGCATTTGATTCAATATCACACATGAAGACATCTTGCTGTAGTCATAGATTATCACTGAATGCTAATAATCATTTAAGCAAAGAATAAATCCAGTCATTACTCTATAGGTCTACCTCAAGGGGCAGTTGAAGTACTAGAACTATAATAAAAATAAAAATGTGAGATATTAAGGGTCTTAATTTAATTTTATAATATCTACTCTCGAATTTCTATAGAAATTTCAGTACCATCAACTAGCCAATGTTCATTAGACCTACAGCAAAGCATAATGAATAGTTTTATACAAATTGCACTAAATAGGATTATCATTAATCATTAAATGAAATGAGCACCGACATACATGAATTCCTTTTATGGTCATAAGACCTTGATTGGACCAAAATCAAATCCTAAAGGAGGAGTAGCCAAAATTAAGGTTTTCCCTGGCAAATAATTATTCTTGAGTTGGTTCTGTTACTTGAAACAGTCTCTAAAGTAGAATATATAAAATGATAGATTACGCGTTGTATGGTCTGCCTATACTGTTTTTGTCAAAGTAAATTTTCCATTGCACTAATTCAGGTGTGTTTGCTCAGGTGATTCGTAGAGACATTGCTCGGACGTATCCGGAGCATGATTTCTTCAAGGAGAAGGACGGACTGGGCCAAGAGAGCCTGTTTAACGTGATGAAAGCCTACTCTTTGCATGACCGAGAAGTGGGCTACTGCCAGGGTTCTGGGTTCATTGTTGGACTGCTGCTCATGCAGGTATTTCAATTCATTTCTAATCTATTATGCTGCTCTAGACTTGGTTTTCCATTTATATATCACAAGAAAAGAAACAACATTTTCTGCGAAGTAAATTCATTTAAGAGGACTACTTGCATTTCATAATTTAAATGAAAGTCCAATTTTCATAAGAGGAACCTTTTATCTGACAAGAAAAATAATTAGATATAATTTTACATATTTATATGCAGAGTCATCTACAGCTGGCACTATTGATATAAATTATCAATACCTAATAGCTATCTCGAATAATTTAATATCTTTTTAATAATAAAATGACTCTCGGAAATGGGAATCAAACCTAGTACCTAACCAAACATAGTACATCAATGCTCTAACCACTTAAATATCCAGTCCTGTGTCCAGAGTAATTCTTCTCTCATGTTTTAAGGCAGAGTCTGTGATGGATGTGTGGAAATCTTTGTCTACATATGCGTGCTCATTTAAGATCATGAGCAATTAGATAATGCGTTCATCTTCGATTTGGGAGGGCCTTATACTGCCATTAGTACAATGACAATTGTATGAATGTGTACCAAGCCAAAGGCGCCAGATTTAATTCTCTTGTTCATGTTTGATTTTAAGAATATAATATATAGATGCAGCTAAAACTAGATTTAATAAACATAATAGTTTGGCTTTTATTCATTACTAATAATATATTAAAATGCTATTAATTTCGACAAAGAAAAAGTATATTTCTATTTTCTAAAAGTTACTCCCCACCAAAATCCTTGTTAATTTGTGATATTAATATCTGTACTAAACTTGGTATGTCTGCTAGATGCCTGAGGAAGAAGCGTTTGCGGTCCTTGTGAAATTGATGCAGGAGTACCGCATGAGGGACATGTATAAACCCACTATGGCGGAGCTGGGCCTGTGTATGTTCCAGTTGGAAAACTTAGTCCAGGTACGCTCTGTAACATGTTGTTTTTATTCATAAAGTTTGTTTTAGATTACGGGAAGAAGTTTTATTCCTTCATTTGTATATTTCTCTATTCTGGGCCTCACTTTCTGATGGTAGGATGTAATGCCAGTCCAATAGATCCTACTTTCCTTTGAAATATATGTACAAATCCTGTAGAGCTAGAAGTTTCTTTTTCTATGTGGGATGTGGATAGTGGTGAGATATGCTTAATTCGAAGTTCGCTATAAATGTTGTCTGATCTGCTAATAGACCAGGAATCTAATACCCTAGTTCAGTTGGTAACATGTCTGTCTGCTGAGCTAAACAGGTTTGAATCCTGGCATGGCTGAAAAATATATCATAGGTGAAATGTGGATTTCCCCTTTCACAGTGATGACTTAACAGTCGAGGGCTGAATGTTGTGTTTGTTCCAAAGTTAAGTTGGTTTGTAAGTCTTGTGCTGATTTATATATCAGCTGGCTTAGAAAATGCATGTTAAATACCTCAAATGAATGAAACTAAAAATGTAAAAATTACCATAGCTTTGTTTAGTTAATTTGTTAAACAATTACCCGCCTCGGTGGCGTAGTTGGCTAACGTGCTAGTCGTGTTGAGCTCTACTGCTGAGGACAGGGAGATCGAGGTTCGAATCTTGGTCGGGTGAACTGGGGGTGGTTTTCCCTAAGTGGTTTTCCACTCTCCCTCCACGCAAATGTGGGTTCACTTCCTCTAATTCAACCTTCCTAATCCATTAGCGTAATTAGTATAACCCAAACAGGTAGTAAGACTCGGTGCTAAATAATAATAATATTGTTAAACAATTTTTCTTGAACTTTATTCTTAGAACTTCTTTTTTGTTTATATAATCTTACTATCTGTCTGAGCTATTCTCATTATATTTTTTGATAAATAAATTTGTATGAAAGAAACTCAATATAGTTTTCTGAAAACCTTCACACAGTTATTTTTGATTACCAGTATTTGTTTCTTGTAAGACTGTTTTTATAATCAACCAAAATCATTGTAAATTTTCCTTGGTGTGCAACGACTCATTAGGGCTTGTGTGTTTGTCCAGGACCTGATTCCAGATCTGAACGTACATTTCCAGTCCCAGAGTTTCCACACGAGTATGTATGCTAGCAGCTGGTTTCTAACACTCTTCACTACTGCACTGCCTCTGCCTGTGGCCTGCAGGTAAAATAACCTTACTGTTAATAATTAATATGATACGCTTGAATAAGACATTTCTTATAGTTTAAAAACCAAGATAAAACCATATTTCACTGTTGAAGCTGAAATAAATAGTTCATTTTTATTAAGTATTCTATTTTTGTACTACCTGTATGCATTATCTCATACAAGAGTTTTTTTTTAAATATGGTACTTGATTCAGTATAGAAACTAGTATTGAAAATACCATCAGGACTTCTGCAGTATCTACTACAAATATTATGACAAGTATTCACAATCATGGCTTTCCTTTAGGTTTTGTGAATAGCATATATATGCAACATAAATAAAAATTGCCTTTAAACAATGATATGTATGTGTCAATTAAAACTTATACTAAAAATTTTGGATGAATTTGTGTCGGAGAAGGACTTGTGTTTTTGTAGCAGCAAGCTTCAATGCTGTCGGTTATTGTGTAGTGTGTTTTTTAAACAAAATATATTGTATTATGTACTCTCAGTTAGCATCTAGATTCCTGTTCTTTTGTTACAACTTGTCTCTGTGTTGTCCGGCGTCAGCGAATACAGTTGTCTAAAAAGTGTTCTAAAGTATACTACAGATGAAATAACATTTTCTTTACACTATACAAGTGTATTTTGTAATTCAATTTTCAAATCTGCATAACCTCAACAGTCTGAAATATTTATTATATAATAGTTATGTAAAACACTAAATTAAGTATAATTTACTCGGACCAAAGTATTTTATTTCAAGTTTGTTTGCTTAATTTAAAAAAAGGGAAAATTCATCTTTAAATAGCTCCTCTGTGTGACTACAATAACTTTTAAATCAACGAAAAACATTACATGTCCTTTTTCCAAATAGCACACAAGCTTTTTGTTATTAATTTTGCTTATAAAAGCTGTTAGAAAAATTACAAGATCTACTTTTACACATTCACATTTAAAATTACAATTTGTGACTGTCAGTTTTTATAGATATTATCAATGCTTATAACATAAAACTATTATTACAGCAAAATATTATTGTTATTGACTGCAAAAAATAGTTTTTTCCAAAGGTCCTTCCTATGAAAATAGGACTTTATAAGCCAAAGTAAAATATACACTTTTTTTTATGCTGTATCTTCTCTGTCACTCATTCATAAACTAGCAAACTTCAAAAGTTAAGATGATTTTCTTAAGGAGATGTATTGCATTCAGAAACATTAACTAAAAACAATATTTGATATAACTCTATAAGGAAAACCTCTTTTCGCTTTATGAGGTAATTGTATTATATTTTATTATATTTTATTATATATACCTTCTTCCAAATATAATAAAAACAATATTTGAAATCTTTGTGCATTTTATTTATATTGCAAAGAATGTCAAATTTATTTTATTTTATTTTACTTAACACTAACAGACATTTACCTCTTTCATTAGCCGCATAGTATAAAGTGTCACTCTCGTGTTAAACTAGACTGCCAATGACAGGGAGATGGAGGTTTGAATCCTGGTTGGCTGTAGAGTGTGGTAAAAACAGACACTGTGTCATAGATAACATATTTTTCAATACATATGTTTTGAGATGTATTACCCTGGGGCCATATTGGTTTTAACTTATCTATTGTGTGTTTGTTTGTGTGCGGGCTCTCTTTGTATATACATATATGCTAATTCCAGTGGTGAACTTGTGTTACAGGATAATGGATGTATTTCTCTCTGAAGGCATGGAGATTATCTTCAAGGTCGCTCTTGCCCTGCTCACTGTAGGCAAGGAAGATCTTCTCTGTTTTGATATGGAGGGGATGTTGAAGGTTTGCGCTTATCTTTTGTTTGTTAGATTAAATTAAACTCGAATATTTAAAGTACTTAACTTTGGGAGATTTTTTCCTTAAGTCAAATTTGAATAACTACTAAAACTGTACCAAACTCAAACTTTTGAGTATTTGTTCACTCCTAAATATTTTGCCCAACATTAAAACTCATAAGTTTTAAATGGTAAATGTTAAATATCTTAGGCGGACTCTTCTTGCGCCACAGGAGGGGAATGTACTAGAAACTGGCTATCAAGGTTAACCACCCGCCAATACAATCTTGTAATCTTCTCTTCCCTCATTTCTTTGTTTACTTTGAGTACTAAAATAGAATACAAATAAATAATATAAATGTAAATTTATTTCATTTTAGCTGTGCATGTTTTAGGATCATAACGGAATAGATAAGATAATGTTCTTATCAGTTATAACAGTCACAGCTTATATACCCTGATTTCGGAAGGATGAACAGTTTATAAAATTAAAACATATTTCTTGCGGTAAACATGGATAACTTTTTACGATATTATAGTTGTAATTTTATGGGTATTGGTCATTTATCAAAGTAACAGTGGCAGATCACATGACCTGATGTGTTAAAATATTTAAAAATTTTTAGTAACTACCACACATTGTTCTTCTTACCAAAATTAGCCTATACATATCTGTGTTTACTGAGCAGTAAATATGACAACTTATTTACTCAAGTGTTTGTGTGCATCGTCAGTTTTTTCAGAAAGAACTCCCTGCTAAAGCAGAGGCAGATCCAGACAACTTGATGAACCTGGCCTACAACATCAAGATCAACCCCAAGAGGATGAAGAAACTGGAGAAGGACTACACTGTGATGAAAACCAAGGAACAAGAAGAAATGGTTGAATTAAGAGTAAGTTAATATTAATTAGTATATGTTGGGGGAAATTTTTGTTGGCTCTTGACTACTTTTTTTTTTTGCATTGTGAGTTATTACCTGTACATAATTTTTTACTATTTAATAGGGTTGTGCGACTAGGTATTTGTCATTTCAAGTCGAGTTTGTTTGAAAACTTGTTTTTTTTTTCTTCAGGTTCTAGGGGTACAAAGCAATATTTCTACAAGAAATACTTTTAAGTCGAATCTTTATATGAGAGCCACTCACACAAATTTGTATTTTAAAATAAATTTAATACATCTATACTTTCCTTGGTGACGTGGTTAGCTAACATGCTAGTTTCTTGTAGAACTAGACTGCCAAGGATGAGGAGATCGAGGTTTGAATCTCAAATGGATGAGCTGGGAGGGGTTTTTTTAAAATTATTTTCCACTCTCCCTCCATACAAATGTGGGTTCACTTCCTCTAAATCTAACCTTCACAATTCCTAACTCATTAGCTTAATTATAACTATAAAAAAGACATTTAAATAGACAAAAGGAAATATTGAGGGAATCCATTTGCTATGAAATTATATCTTAAATTGAATAAAATTAGATAGTTAAACTAGAAGTTTAAAAAATAAAAAATAATTGAAAATTTTGAGGACTTTAACCTTCCGAATTCTTTAAAAATCATCTAGTTCTAGCAGTTACTCAAACTCGAATTTTCAAGTACTCACACACCTCTGATATTTATACTGATATAGAAGTGAAGAAGGTAGACTCAAGAAGTAATGCACCACCATTTGTGTGGCAGGAAAATTTAATAGAGAGAGCCGCCTGATTATGATTCACACCCTAACCCCTTGTCACCATAACAACTAGACTTGTTGAGGTTGACATCTTAGTTCGTGTGTCTACCGATGCAGGTCTCTTCACTATTACTTATATGGATAAATTTGATTTTTTTTTTTTTACAGAAATAAACTCTTACTAAATGTAGGGTTTTAGTATGGTCTAGCAGAAGTAAACAGCATTATTCGGCGTAACCACATAATACATTGCGTGGCTACCTCGGACAATGCTTTTCCCTGCTTAAAACAAACAGAAAAAAAACCTTATTTTTATTTCTTCGAGGAGGCCATGTTTGTGCACAGGTACTACTAATTTTTAAATTGCATCCCATTGCATGCAGTAAATGTTGTGCAATACTAATGAGAGAAACACAAACTATTTATTTTATTAACACATACTAGGAAAGAGCCATGGAACTGTTGTGAAAATTCTATCGTTATTTTTTAATCTTAAAAACAACTTTAACGATAATGAGGATGGGTATTTACATAGGAAAGTGGGGAATTAGTTATATATCTGATTACATAAAGCATTTTTCTATTTATTAACTTCAAGTCCAATGTCGTCAACAAATTTAAAAAAATATACATGAGATAATGAATAAATGAATTGTGGACTTGTTCTGACAAAGAAAAAGAAAAAAATAAGGTGATTACAATATTTGGGTTCTCAAAACAACAGTTACTTCTATGCTACAATATCTCAGAGTAGAAATTTAAAAGAAAATTAAATCTAATATTACAAAATAATTGAGCACGGGACTCTCTCGGGACTTCTGGGTCATGTTGGAAAAAATATATCTTTACCGTCAATCTCCTCAAGAACATTAAAACAATTAAAACTAAAATAAAGACATTGTATTCTTCGAAGTCGCTATGGCAAAATAACCAAATAAATTCCTTTCTAGAATCCATGTTGAAACAAAAAAAAAATGCCTACAAGAAAAATGTTATGTCAGTGAATTAAACTATAATTAATGCTAACCTTTGAACTTTGAATAATAAAATGTTGATTGTTGAATGCAGTCTAGTCGTTGTTATAGTATCCAACAAAAGATGAATCACAATTTATGTTGGGGTTAATATCACCTCATGTTATTTTCATTCGGCATGTAGTCTTTGGCGTTGAAGAGGCAGATGCTAGTAGAAACTGACAATCTCACAAATCTCAGTCCCGTTCTGGAAGCTATTAAAGTAAGCTCAGGACATGGTATTCGTCGCTAATAAAGCACGGCCTTTCTCACCATCCTTTCTTCAAATCAGTACAAGAAAAAAAAACCAAGAAAAGAAAAAGTCTTTTAGTTTTTCTTAAAAACCATTCGCGTCTCTTCACTTTTTCTTTCACAACAACAATGTCAGCAACCAAAACCAACTCGCTTCTTTTTACGTCTCTCCCCTTCCCCACTGATGGAGTCAATTTCTTTCCTCCTTGTATGAAGCAGCCATTATTCTTAGGTGTTTACTTCGACGCAATGCAATGTCCTTTGAAAATATTAAGTTTTAAATAATAATCACTTAAGGATAAATTAAAGTTAAATACAATATAAATTGACAGAATTAAAATTCTTACACTCTTAAACCTAACGTAAGCTTAATCAACCAAACCCTGGTTACCATTGGGATACTTCCTCTTTCGGGAAAATTACCTATGGAATCGAACCCAGGTCCCCTAGACTCATATTCAGGTGCACTGACCACTACACCACATGGCTGGTAAAATGGACAGTTAAACAAATTTAATAATTGGACCTTTTTTCCCTTTAATTGAATCTTGTTGTAAACATCTTGTCACTCAATAAATGTTTTTCTGTGGGGCAGAGGCTACGAACAGAAAATCGCTTGTTGCGTCAGCGGGTGGAGCTGCTCGAGGCTGAGTCTAGTGAGCTGGCAGATAGGCTCGTGAGAGGTCAGGTATCTCGAGCAGAAGAAGAGGAGACATCATTTGTGGTCCAGAGGGAATTGGCAGCTCTTAGACACACCCACCTTGAGACATCTCATCAGCTTGAGCTAGCTCATGATGAGATACGCAACCTGGCGTTAATCATGGAAGAAACGGTAACTTGGATCATCTATTATTTGATTCATAAATGTGTTGTTTTCTTTCCAGAAAGATATTTTTCCTGAAATAAAAAAATTCATTCCACTTTTAAATTTGTAGACATAGCACACATTATTTCTGCTCAGTTATGATTAAACATACAATCATAGTCATTAACTGTGAATATGCACAGTGATTAAATGTTTGATACATAAGGTTCTATCGGACCATATTTTAAATTTCATATCTATAGTACAAGCATTCACAATTGTAAAAATATTAGTAGTTGCTTTTTATTGACGACTATGCCACTGTATTCAAATATTAGGAGTCTGCGAGCTTAAGTTTTTTTAATTCTAGTTGATCTCGGGGGATCTTTTCATAAAGATTCCCAATGTCGATTTGAGTTTGGGTTGAATAAATATATATAATTTTAAAGCTTAATTATGTTAGTAAAAACAAATATGTCTTAATCTGTTTTTCAAATAATTAAAAAAACTCAAGCCACAGTAAATTATATAATTAATTTTTAAATATACTGTAATAGTAACAGAAACATTAATAATTATAATCCACAACATTTCTGAGAGTTTAAAAAAAGCATTTGCGAAAATAGTTTTGGATGTACAGATTTAGCAATGTAAGGATCCTCCTTCCCCCTGTACTCTGTTCCAAATCACCTGCCTGCCTGGAGCACAGTTGTTCACTTGGTGCTGACCACATACCAGGGAGAGAAGATAGATTATTAATGATTAACGATGTACTTAGTACATTTTCAGATTAAGATGTACATGGTATGATCTTGCACTAAGCTTATGTGTTCTAATGGCCCTACCGAGAGATGCCTTTCCTATCTCTTCTTTATCTACTCTTTATACCCTCCTCCACTCAACAATCAGTTTATTCAATTGCTGACCTTTTCATTCCATTGGCCATCTTCACAATACCTTTGTTGAGTTCTTATATTTTAACCTCTTTCCCCCTCTAACTATGCATTATTTCACAAATAACATCCCCAAAAAGTATAAAAAAGGGTAAATTTTGAGGCATTCACCATACACAAAGAAATAACCTTTTTCAAGAAGATCAAAATTGCAAGTTATAAATCTATTGGTCCCAATCCCAGGCTCAGCCCGAGTATTTATATAAAGCTTGGCTTGAAAGTCCAAATATTTGTAGATACCTCAAATATATTGTGTTAGTGACAGCAAAATTAATTATGATTCAATTTTAATGTCCCTAAGTAAAGTTTATAACAAAGCATACATGACAATATGGTTGGGTTCCGATATTTTTTCAAAAATAAATAACCCCATTATTCCCTGTCCATCTGGAGTGCAGCTGCACACTTGGTGCTGGCCTCTTACCAGAGAAATAAATTAGATTATTAATGATTTCTAAGATGTACATAGTACACTTTTGCATTATATGTTCACACATATACATTTCTGTATCTTATTACATTTAATTACCATAATCTGTTCCTTTCAACAACACAAGTTTACTCAGTTGCTGACCTTGACATTTCAATGGTGCTGCACAGTACCCTCTTTGTTAAGTTCTTACCCCCACAATCCCCCCCTCACTTCCAAACCCTCATAAGTAAAAACACCCCAACAATTAGAGAAAAGAGTAATTCATTGGTCATTCATCACCACACACACACACACACACACACACACACAATGCAAAGAAAAGAACCTTTTTCATCTAACTCAAAATTGTGAGCCCAGAGTATTAGATAACATCTCTATCCCAAAACAAATTAAAAAATTCTAAGTCTTGCCAACCCCTATGTAAATTCCATACCTAGTTATAAATATGCTCAATTTTTTACTTACATTTTATGTTTAGTATATATTATAGCTAGTATATGACACAATATAATTAATGGATGAAATTTGGAGAGATAGATAGCACACTTACTTAGTGATACTGGAGTAGAAATTGTTTCGACACATACAGCCTCATCTTTAAGGACAAGCTTTCACAGTCATAGACAGCTCCATCAGGTTAAAAGAGTAGACTGATTATATCAGATGACAGAGCTGTGACATTGAAAGCTTAGCCTTAGTTCTATCGAAACAATTTCTACTCCAGTATCAATAAAGTGGTAAGTGTGCTGGTTACCCCTCCTAATTATAGCCAAAGTAGATTTTGGAATTTATTTTGCTTCAGAAATTATAATTTTGTTTTTCTTTACAGCACAACTCTCAACAATCTTCCCTGGATGAAATTTCATTGAAACGAGAACTTCTAGGCCAAAGAGAAGAGATGATTGAATGCCTACAAGAAGAGTTGGTAAAAGTCCGGCTACGGGAGGCAGAGAATGATGCTCTCATCAGGGATCTGCGAGGCAGAATACAGGAGTTGGAGGAGGTATGTTGTAATAACATTAGTTTTGGAAGATGCAAGTAATGAGGGTGTTGTGTTTTAACTGAGGACGTCTAATTCGACTCATCAATACCTCTATTCTTACTGACATCAAAAGAATTTATAATCAATCTTAATATGATTATTTTAATGATTCAATACCACAATTTTTAACTCTCAAATCCCAGTACAAGGAAGTCTTTTTCATCTGAATGAAACAGCAGTATTCAGAATTGAGTTAAGTTTTACAGAAGCACTATAAGCTCTTTTTTTTGCTATCTCACTTTAATAACGCCAGTTTTTAAATGCACTTTATATGATTTTTGTGTTCATTGTTGTCATATGTTTGTTTTACAGAAGCACTATAAGCTCTTTCTTTTTGTTATTTCACTTTAATAACGCCAGTTTTTAATGCACTTTATATGATTTTTGTGTTCATTGTTGTCATATGTTTGTTTTACTTTTCATCCTGTTAGTGTTTTTTTAAACCACTTTACAATATGGCTTAGAAATAAATAACATAATTTTAAATGAGAGGTTTGGGTACATGGAACAGTATTGAAATTGTTGATATTTTGGATTGGAATCAAATTGAAAAAATAATATTAAAATTTCACAATAGGTCAGGGATTGATTGGACGGTGATGATAGACTTTCTTCAAGAGGCAACCATTACCTCTTTGTCTAGTGGCAGCAATGTAAGGTGTGAACTGTGTTCTTTTCATTGTAATAGCCATATTGTGTTCATCCCTTTTAATATTTTCCTATCCAATATGAAACAAAAAATCTATTTCTAGATTTTACCAAGCACTGTGTTGATTAGTAGTGTAGCTTTAAACTGTCATAATAAAATAAGCTTTTTAATTTGCCACAATAAACCAATATTATACACAGAAAATAAGTTTACTCTTGAAATTTCATTTATTGTGTAAACTCAAGTGTATAGGCATACTTCACTCAGTCGCCAGGTTTGGGACCAGAGCACTGATGAAAGTTCAAGCATAGGCTTTATTTACCTTGCAAATGCTTTAGGGCCGCTAAGAGACCTTAAATGTAACAGTATAATCACTAAAATAATATATTATGTTAGTTTGGTTATTTGAATCACAAAAATAAGTAGCATTTATAAGTTCAATCACCAATAATTATAAAATATTCAATTATGACAATTTAAAAAACAGTGCACACTGATCACGTTTATTTAAAGACTGAATGATAAAATTAGCAAGATGGTGTGTGGTAGTGATAGAATGCAATGAAGGAGCAAAGCAAGTGACAAAACTTGAAGAAGAAAAAAATAGAGAGAGAAAAAGAAAATTGGTAAAGAATAATAGGACACATAAATAGGAACATTAAGGACAAACATAGGAAATGGACAATGGATGTAAATATATAATATATCATATCTTTAAGAAAAACCTAACGATGGGCCTTTGAATCCCTCAAATCCTTAAGTATATTAGAGATTTAGGATCTGAGAAAATTTCAGATTCAAGACTCAAACCCAAATATATTTTTTTTGATTCAATTTTTTGAATGAAATTTGTTTTAGAGCTATACTACTGCTTATTGGTGGTACAGAATCAATTATAACTATAGGATGAACATAACAACAAGCCTCCGGGCCAGTATTTAAAACTTAACTGAATGAACGAATGTTTTAATGAATGGATCATAATGTAATTATCTCTCCCCCCCCCCCCCCCCCCCCCCC
>CABFVX010001051.1:133554-158232 GCA_902151425.1 Timema shepardi | reverse complement strand
ACCATGATCTATGTCATTCTGCCAGTATAGCCTATCAAATGGTGGGAGCTTTCGGGTAGGAGCATTTAAAATAGTCAAAAATTCGATGGGTTGATAGATTTATTATAGTCTAAAGTACACAATGTGATGTAGATAGTAAATTGGTAAAATACAACGAAAGTTACAGCCCAAGTCAGTCATTATAGCAAACAATCCTTGACTATGTCTATATCAGTGAACTACAGCACCTCATCCTGGACAAGGACTACATAAGTCCTACCTAGATGGTCCTTGCCATCAAATATCAAAAACTTCTTAGCGCTCTCTAAAGGTTCTTTGAAAAAACAAGCCTCTTGTCCTCACTTCACAACTACTTGTAGTTTTAAAAATATCTCATGCCTACAGATGTTTTGGTAAATGCAATTTACTGGTATGTAACTATACACAAGCAAAGCTGACTTTCAAAACACATGTGTAAACTTATTGCGGACTGTTCTGAATAGCTTGACTGACTCAGGCTCTCATTATTACAAGGGAACTGTGTCTCTTTTATAACATACCTGTGTCCCGATGTTTCTAGACACTGACAATAAGATATATTGTTTACATTTAGTTACTATTTGTATTTTATATCATTCTATTAGATTTATATTTCTTCTTGCGTTCATAACTTTTTCCAAGATTCGGATTCAAATTGGATATTTAGGATTTCATGGTAATTGGAGATTTGAATTCATAAAATAGTGGTTTCAACCCAACTCTACTTTTTATGCTTCTATATTTTCAAATATAAATATTTGTGATGTAGGATAAGAAGACACTTCGTGAGACAACTCCCGACAACTCTGTCGCCCACCTGCAAGAGGAGCTAATAGCGGTGAAGTTGCGGGAAGCAGAGGCAAACCTTTCTTTGAAAGATTTGAGGCAAAGGGTTGGTGAGCTTGGTGCTCAATGGCAAAGACACTTACAGGTAATTATTGTACAACCTATGGCATGACCATTGTGATTCAAAGTACATTAGAGTCTCGGAAACTTGACATTCTTTGCAACTTGACAGTTGTACGTGCACACAGTTATTGGCGCCATTCATCACAATCCAAGGTCATTCAACTGTATAACTTCAGTTTGTTTGTGTAACTCGAGTGGAACAGTCGTGCTGTGGTGTTTTTACAAGCGCTGTGTTTGTTAGTTTTCTAATCCAGCAACCTGTTATTCGATCAATACAATATTATATGTACAGTACTGCATGTCTGTATAATACATGTGTATGTATGTGTATATGTATATATATATATATATATAAAGTAATATACACACAGTACAATATATTAATATATATTATGTGTTAATATAATTATATATATATAATTATATTAACACATTATATATTGTACTGTATATTTATATTGTATTTATATTGTATATTACACACAGTACAATATATTACGTGTTATGTGTTAATATAATTATATATTAATTATATATACACCATTATATTAACACGTATAATATTGTACTGTGTGTATATTACTGTTACTGTACCGTACAATACTACAGTAGAGTACAACTGTACCTATAATATTCATACTGTACTGTGATTTATCCTTGTTTAGTAAACAAGTTAATTTGTAAAACTCAACATTTCAATAACTCAACACCATCTCAGTCCACATTAGATCGCGTTTCCGAGACTCTACTGTAATAACATATTTTTTAATAATACTTTTTTTTTAATCTTTGTAAATAAATTATTTCTCAATTAATTATTTTTCATTTAATTGGCTGAAAGGTTTTGTTTTTTTCTGCTCCCCCATTTTATTTCTCAATTAACCCATTAAGCTCAATTTCCAACAAAAAAATTACTACACATTTTGTAAAAATGTTGGTGTTTTTACTTTAATTTGTGCAATAATTTTTTAATCTCATTATATTTATTTAATTACACTTAATGAGGATGGAATAGGAAAGGGTCCCAAGGTGAGGGCTGGAGTTGAAGTCTGGAGGGAGAACAACGCAGAGAAGAGATGGTAGGAGTAGATAACAGCAAATGTGTGAGTTAGAGGAGAATAATGAAAGTAAATGAATAAATTAGAAAGGGAAGAATAAAATGGGATGCATTTTACTAAACTGACCTGGCCCCAGGTTGGAAACAGTTCCTGATGATGATAAATTATAATTACAATATGATTGTATTGTGGAGTTGATGTCAAGTGTAAGAACTAAGAATAATACTTTGTATGTGTACAGGAGCACCGCGTAGAAGCCACCCCACCACCTGACAGCACGCCAAAGAAACTGTTGTTCTGGGAGAACCGAGGCAATGAGACTCAAAGGCTGGAAGAGGAGCTTATGACCACCAGAATAAGAGAGATGGAGGTACTCACCGAGCTCAAGGAACTTCGACTCAAGGTCATGGAGCTGGAGACACAGGTAGCTATATTTAACTACTGAGGCATAGATTATTCTGTTTAATAGGGGGTGTGTGACGCTTTGAAACTTGGAATTGGCTTGGAAAAAAATATTAGCTTATACAATTATTATAAAACTTTGATAGTGAAAATTCTGAAAGTTAAAATACTCTAATTATGTTAATTTATTGTCAGAGGTGTTATGTACATTACCTATTAATATTCATATGAAAAAATCTGAAGAAACTTATATTTTGATAGTAATTTGATTTATAGATTAGAATGAAATCTTACTAATAATTGTGTAATAAAATATTTTCTAACTGATTTTAGTGTTAAGTTATATAAATAAGCACAATATAATATTTGTGAAGTACAACTTAAGTACAAAATGTAATTTTCTGTGTCGGAAGATTTTGCACCACTATTGCTACTTTCGTTATCTTCACCACACTGTTTTAGCCAGAGCAGCTGCATTCAAGGATTGAAAGGGGGAGGGGGAAATTCCTCTCTTTGTTTTGACCTTGAGTTGTCTGGACCTATTTCAGTCGATATATAGACAAGCACATCAGACCAGCCAGTATAGTCCCACCAGTGTGCTACAATATACTCCTTGGAATCTTGAGTTTTTTCTATGGATATTATTAGGCAGTGCATGAAGTACAAGAATAGTTTTTGATAGAATAATTTTAGTAGAAAAACTTTGCATTATATTTGAGCCAATACATTATTAATTACAACAAAAATGTTTTTTTAAAAAGCTTCACATAATGTTCACATCCTACTTTTCTCCCTAATAATCAGGAATAAAAAATGTGACAATTACGAGGTGAAATATGGTAGTTTAATAAACAGTGTTGAAACACTTTGAATTAATGTAATGTAATTGAAAGTGCAAACTCAATTTTTTTCAATTCCAAGCAAACTTAACATCGAATATATTAAATATTCTCAAAGACGAATTGAAGCTCAAATATATTTTGTTAGTTGTTTTATTCTTGAAAAAACATTATATTTTGCTTATTTATATAAATTGATTCACTAAAATTTCTTAGAAACTGTTTTATTGAACAGTTTCTTGTAATATTTTGTTTTGATCTGATAAATAAAATTATCACAATATACAAATCAATAACTTATGATTTTTACAAATTGATATGGATTTGTAATGTGTACAAAGGCTCAGAATAACAATAAATGAACAACAAATAGTATTTTATTCATCATTTTTTTTAATCTATTCTTTTGGCACAGCAATGTAGTTGTCGAAGTCGAATTTTTATCAAAGCAAGGTCAAAGCTGATACTTGGTTTCGAACCAAGTTGAAGTTTTGAAGCTTTGCATACCCCTAAAAGTAAGTTAACCTTTGAGGGTAGCTGGGTTAGGACTTTAAAGAAAACAAAAAAACTTCTCTTAATTTTGGTAAAAACTCTTCACACATCCATCTTCTGATCACTTCATAGTTAGTTACACATGGTTTTAAATTCTCTGACATAATCCTTTTTCATATTAAGGATTAAAGAACTAACTATTAATAAATGTGATTAGAAGATGGAAGTGTGAAGAAACAAAGAAGAGTTTATTGGTTTTTCTTAAAGGCCTAACCATTCTAGCTTGGCTTCCTTGCCTATTATAATATTTTGCAGGGTTTCCACAGTTTTCATACATTTTTAAGTCATTGGAAAATTATTCATATTTATTATAAGACGATAACTATAGTTTTAATTGGGAAGTAAAAAAAACTATTAATTCTACTAATAGTAGCTTTATTTTAATTTTATTTTCTATGTAAGGAAATTTTTTTTGGGGTGCGGGGGCTATTTTGTTTATATACAACGTTAGAAATTGACTAAATTCAGGATTTTACAAATTTGAATTTTCGTAAACATGGCAAACATAAGTTTATTTTACTACAATAATTCTTATGAATTTTGATGATATAAAAAATATTAATTACTGTAAATGTTACACTTCTCTTTATATTACATCTGGTAAATCTGTAAATTAATGATCTGGGGTCTGGTTAGGCTTTCCACATGGTTATGTCAAACTAATCCACTATATAAAGCTCTAGCAAATGTCAATTAAAACTTCAAATATCGAATTTTATTTTTTTAGAATCTTACAATGAATACTGGTATCTTTTAAAGATTTGAAGATTCAAGGGTCTTATCCCTCCTGATCTTTGGTTCTTGCATTATTTCATGTTCAGTGTAGGACTAAGCACAAATTAACATTTTGTTTCATTCCATTATTAATTATTTAATTGAAACAATGCGTGAGGGGTTTTAAATTTATTCTTCACAAATTTACTATTAACAGCCAAAATTCTTCTAAAACAATAAACACTTTGCTTATCCATCTTACTATGTAATTTGGTTGACCACTTTATTTATTTGCTCATCTCACCAGATAGAACATCGAAAAAAAAAAGTTCTTCCAAGCCACATACTGATTATTTTCTAAGCACCGTGTCTTACTGCGTATTTATCAAACAAATGAGTTAGGAACGAGGGAGGTTGAGTTCAGAGTAATTGTAATTTGTGTGGAGGGAGAGTGGAAAACTATTTTGAAAAACTACTCTTAGTACACCTGCCAGGGATTAGAACCCCATCTCCCTGTCATTGGCAGTCTAATCTTGTGCGAGAGGGATGCCTTGGACCATGTGGCCACCGAAGCAGGTTACTGGATATTGGATAAATTAAGAGCCTATTATACAATAGGAAATTTTATTTTTGCTAGAATAAACAATTAAAAAGGGCTCATATTTAATAAAAGATTGTGTTTGATATTTAAATTGCAGGAAATACAAAAAAAATAGCTTCTGCTAAAAGTACAGACACTATTTTCACAAAAAAGAAATTCTATTGCTCTAAATAGTACTTCTAAATATTTACAGCTTGCAGTAAAATGGGTGTCTTTTATATTAGTGGTATGCTATTCCAACAGGTTCAAGTGAGCACCAATCAGCTCAGACGTCAAGATGAAGAGAACAAGAATCTACGAGAGGAGATTGATCAGGCGGTAAACAGGGAGCGAGATCTAACCACTAAGCTCAGGGAGCAACAACACCGCTACACAGACCTAGAGTCTAAGGTCAGTTCACAATCTGGATTGGTCAGCTTTAAGACAGTTGTTGTCCAAGATAGGGATATTGTAGACCCCTTTCTAGCTCTGCTATGGTTTCACGAAGATCCTGGTAAGTGGTAACCAAACATGTAGTGTGTTGAGAGATGTTGCTCTGGAAGAAGATGGTTCCACATGGGAAAAGTAACACATCCCCTTTATAAAAATACAATAGACATAATGGGAATTCAAGGCCTGCACAGTAAAAAAATCCTGCAAGCTCACAGTTCAATTAAACACATACAAATCACAAAAATTATAATCATGTTGATTAAATAAAGTGCATTAAGTATGTTTAATATACCATTAAATAAATTAGATGTTTGTACATGGACAAAGAGAGATTTAAGTAGATTGCAAGCAGCAAAGATGAGGTTCCTGAAAAGCATTGAGAATGTAACAAGAAGAGTCAAGATAAGGAATAAAATAATTAGATATGGTTTAAAAGTTATACCATTAGAAGAGACACCGAAGGGAAAAATGTTGCTGTGGTTATGTCATGTGATGAGAATGGAGGAGGACAGAATGCCTATGAAAACCTTACAGAATAAAGAGAAGGGTAGATGATCTATTGGAAGACCCGGACAAGATAGATGGACCAAGCGCAGAAGGAAATGGAAGCTAAAGGAGTAGACTGGAGACGCATGGCTGAAGGAAAAATTTGGAGAGATCAACAGGAATGGAGGAGGATGTGCCAGACAACCCGCAGAGGCATAAATATTGAATGATGATGATAGTTTAGAAGATAAAGTAGAAATAATAATTTAAAAAAATACTAACACATATTTTTTGAAGCTAACTTCGGTTCAGAATACTCCCCCCACGGGAAGATTACATGTTCCATCAAAATATTTATATATTTGTAAATTTGGATTAGTATTATTTTACTTGTATTTATACTTTACTTCATTTTATGCTATATTTGGGAAAAGGTCTTTTAGCATGTCTTTTAGCATGAAAAGAACACCACTGTCCACACTTGCATTGCTACCATTGAACAAAGAGGTTATGGCTGTCTTTTGAAGAAAATTGAGCATTACCAGCCAATCCTCTGATCTACGCTTAATTCTAATTGAGCTCATTAGGAGGGAATTTTAAATGCTCAATGTAACTTCCTAAAAGAGGGGGGAAACAAAAAAAGGTATAAAAAGGAAATTGTAAAGGTACGGTAGGACACTAAGCTAGGAACCTGTAAAATGAATAACATAAAGGAATAACACAGGAAATGGACATTGATTGCAAATATATAATATATCTATATAAGGGAATTGTGCGGCAACAATAGATTTTATTCCATAGACAGCCATTTACTTCATTTAATTTAATTCTAATATTAATTTTTTTTAATGGTTCTCAGCGTTAAACTCTACAGTGTTCTCAAAGGGTTGATCTCTCAAGTAGAGTTTTAGATATACTATTATAATACTGTTGGTTGATAATGAATGGTGTGATTTTTCTTAGATACAATATATTGGTACTCAAGCTTTATATTTTTGTCCATCGAGAGACCAGTCTTGAGTGAAAACTCCCCCTTTTAACCTACATTGATAGTCTACTAGCTTATTGCACAACATATCAAACTCAATATTTGTAAATTAAAAATACACAGTAAATTTTATAAATAAAAATATCTAAAAAAAATATTGTATCAATTATACAAATCTAAGCATTTTAAAAAAAATTACACAATAAATTAGAAATGTCACTTTGTTTAAATGGTCCGATTAGTAAAGGTAAAGCGACATAAAATTCAAATTCAAATCCCAGTCTGCATCGTGAAAAACATATTTCTTTATAAAGCCACCATTATAAATACTTGTTCCAGTCTGGGTGTAATTTTGTTTTATATTCACGCAAATATTCCTTCAGAAAATCATTTGAAACTACGTGTTTGTTTGAATATAAATGTTGATTTCAAAAATGTATCTATTTTTTTTTAATCTAACTTTTTGTAAACTGCTTATTTTCAGATAAAGGATGATCTTATGATGTCAAAGATTCGTGATGCTGAACATACTCAATGTGTGGCAGAGCTAACTCAGAAAATTTCCTTACTTGAACTCAAGGTAATTTGGAACTATACAATTTTACCCATAGTCACATATGTTGCAAACATGAACATGGATTATAAGAGAGTAGTAAAGTGGAGACCATGAGAATTAAGTTTCTGAGGAGCATGTTAGCTGTCACGGGGAGAAACAGGATTAGGGATGAAGTTTTTCAGGAAAGAGTGGGGGTACATGGAGTAGATTAGATAGTAGAGGAAGCAAGACTGAGATGGTGTCGGGATGTAATGAGGATGGAGAAGGAGAAGATACCAAAGAGAATAATGGAGATGCTAAGATGAGCCGGCCACAGACTGGTAACATTTGAAGGTGGTGGTGATAATGATTATAGTAATAAATCTATGATTATAGGAAAAAAGCGCAAGTGAAAGAAGCACACACGAAAACTCTACACAGAAAACATCCCACACAAAAACTCTGCACAGAAAACATCCCACACAAAAACTCTGCACAGAAAAAAAACTCGCATGTAAACTCTGCACAGAAAAAAACCCACACAAAAACTCCGCACAGAAAAAACCCCACATGAAATGATGCTCTCATGGAAAAATGCCCACTGAAAAAAGCTCGCACTAAAAGTGCACACACGTAAAAATGTCCATACAGACAAATGCCCCCATTCATTTTTACTTTCTCATCAAAAGAGAAAGTATTATTGTGAAAAAAAAAAGAAATTGAAATTAAAAAAAAAAATTAAACAAGGAAAAAAAAAGTATTTTACAATTCTGTCAGGTTCCTTGTCTCTCTATGTATGTGCTCAAACTTGATATTTAATTCTTATAACTAAGAATTATTATTTATTTAATTTTTATAGCTTTATAACTAAGAATTATTATTTTTTTCATTTTGACACTAACCCTCAAATTAAGGGTGATGGGTGCTTTTTTTTAACACCAATTATTTTGAAAATGGTTTTAACGATTTTGATTTAAATTGATGTCTAGGTTTGACCTCCCAAATAAGTGAAATAACACCTTATGTTTGGTTTTTGGGTAAAATTTAGTTGAAGGGCAATATACTCATAAGTAATTTTAGAAAATTCAAAATATTTTGAAAGCGACGTTGTGGAAACTAAAAAGTTAGTAATGCAAAACCCCAATCAAATTTGAGCATTTTTCATCTGAGCAATTTTTCGTGTGAGCATTTTTCTGTGTGAGATTTTTTCCTGTGAGTATTTATGATCCTGGGATTTTTTCTGTGCAGAATTTTCATGTACGCTTTTATCATTTGCGCTTTTTTCTGGTCACCCAAATCTATATACAGCTGGATACCTTCATTTTAAGTAAACTATATTTTATATTTTGGTGATATTCATACTTGTAGTAAGGAGTAATTATTGATAAATGGCCAAGAAAGATTTAAAATTTTAAAATCAAACTTTCTTGCATTGTATGCATGCGCCGCAACAAACAGTCAAATTGAACATAATGCGGATAAGAGAAAACAGCAAGGAACAATGAATACAATACATATAAGATATAACACAACAAGGAACAATAAGTGAATAATTATGATTAAGAATATTTGAAGTCATAACATTAAGGGGCTAATTATGAGTAAGGGCCAATCTTATGACTCCTGGATAAATATTAATCTGGCCGTTAAATATTTTAATCTGGTCGATAAGTTACAAATGGGTATTTGCCAAATAGCATCTATCTGCCAGATAAAATATATTTATCCATCACATTTTTATCAGGAGGTTTAAGTACCTGAGAACTTTTATATGAAAGTTAAAATTGGTGTTGCCATAGTGGCGCATTGCATTGTTTTTCATGAGGTTTTACACATCAAAATCTGTTTTTAGTTTAAAATCTTGGTTTGCTTGTTTAGTAAGCACAGGCCCAAGTTCTAACTATATATAAAGTTAGAACATTTAATTCACACTTAGATACAAAATTTGAAAAGTTATTTGTAGAGTATAGTTATAAAAGAAAAAATTATTTAAATGTAAGTACGATAAATGAAATTTTGTAAAGATTGTACCAAACTATAGCCCACAGTTTGGCAAACACTGAAATAAGTACTTGCAAGTCAACTTAGCTTCTGCACCCACGTGATGTCATCTGTTTCCTACCACTCGTTTAGCCGTCATTATATAACAAATATTGAGCTTTCTAGCCACTCGCTAGGCTGTAGCAGTATCAGCAGGGCTTATACCCATGCGCACACCAGTAAAAACAGTACCAACCATGTGTTTTCTGCATGAAAATATATTTATCCTACAGATAGCTATCCGGCAGATATACTCAATTCATAATACGCTTAACACATTAAATTGACTGATAACCTTTATCTGGTCACTAACTTTAACCTCCTGATAGCAATATTTATCTGGTAGTCATAAGACCAGCCCATAGACTTCAAATATTTTTAATCGTAATAATTATTCACATATTTTTCTGTGTTATATCTTATTTTATTTACAATCTTCTGTTATGTTTATGTAAAGCAACAAATTTTGATTTTTATTCTAAATTAAATTTTTCTCAGCCATTTATATTTTATTAATCCTTTATATTGGAAAAAGACACCTGAACACAGCGATCAAACCCGGGACCTTTGGCTTAGTACACCAATGCTCTTACCACTGAGCTATCCAGGAGTCATCCCGTGCCCAGAGTAATTTTTTGTTGGAATGTTGGTGTTCTTTCATAGCTTGTAAGAGGGTCATTTGTTTAGTTATTCAGTGAAGTCATTTTTCTATCTTTATCATACAATAGGCAATCGAGTCATGCCTGTTATAGGTTTGGAATGTACATCTACATCCTCGACCTCATCACTTATATTTTTGTTGTACTAACTAATGTATGTTTTTTTGTGTTCACTTGATCTGTGGCAATCTTTCTCTAACATTCTTCACATATTTTATGAAAGTTTGCGATGGACCTGTGTAAATCGTTCATACTTAACAACTATAATAGCGTGGCTATTTAATCCATTACAGCTTATATGCTCATCTATTGCATTTCTGAGTTGTCATTTACATTAAAAATTAATATTCATTTGGAAAAATTTGAAGTAATTATTATTATTAGCACCTCATCTTACTACCCGTTCGGGTTATACACATTGAAGTAGTTGAATTGAATGCTTATGATGATTGGATTTATTGGTATAGAATGAATTATTACAAACAACTGTGATATATAACTTCTTCTAAATACTTTTAGTGTGTGAAACTATTTAAATAAACTCACTATAGTACCTCATAATTTTTTTTCAAGGCTAAATTAATTTACCAAAATTATTCAAATATCACTTTGGCTTTGGGAATAGTTATTTCATATAATCTATTCAGCTTCACTTCAAATTAAAAAAGTAATCTTTACAGACCACTTATCACACTCGAGTCCATTAATTCACCATTTATGGGATTAATAAATGTTATAGGGAATGAAGAGTAACAAAAAGCTTAAACATTTTGTTTCTCTATCAATTATTAATGTAAGAATTATTGTAGTAAAGTAAATATCTATTGTTTACCATATTTTATAAGATTCAGATTCAAAACTAGGGTTTTGTTTGTCAAAGGAGGTTTACATTATGTTTGGAAGAAGGTATAGGAAAGTTGGATAGAAACATATAAAAGGGAAGGAAGTTTAAAACAGTAAAATTTTATAAAATAGTGAATTCTCCATTCCCTACGGTTAATATTTGTATCTTTGGTTTGTTTAGAATGAGGAAATGGTGGCAGAAGGTGAACTACGCAGTAATCTAGATGATAGTGACAGAGTGAGAGAACTGCAAGACAAAGTGGGTGATCTTAAAGCAGAGGTGGGTTATCTACATTATCTCTGTTGGCGTAAAAGTGTCCCCTATCCTTATCTTTTGTTGCAAACAATTTAGCCATTATGCTTTATTATGCAGAATTTATTCTTTTCTTTTTTTTTCACAATGTGTTGTGCTTTTATACTCTAAAAGAAATCAAATATTTAAAAACATTTATATTATTCAAGCTGACCTTGAGATATTATATTATTAATGCTGAGTTTTACAATGTGCACTTTGCTTTTTATTAACATATTACTGGCTTTTTAAAACAATTTAAATTTTAATGTCCTTGTCCTGCTCTTGTACAGAATTATATATTTTCAAGACCTAAGTTGTGGTCAAACCTTAATTTACAAACACAGAAACTTTAAATGAATATCACCTCTTATACAACCCATTTTTCCAATGTTAAATAATGGTTTTCAATTTATAGTGTACCTATTCAGATTTTATATCGGAGAAGTAAAAAAGTCACATATTTGAGTATCCACAATTTATCACTACTCTTGTTTAAACATTTTATTCCATCTTTGTTTGCTATTTTTATGTCCTAATTAATTAAACTATTGTTTGAATTTATTATTTTACTGTTACCTCCCCCTTTTATGTAGGTTAACCGTATGTGGGCGTGGAGATCTGTCAGGATGTCTTTGACCGAGGGGAAGGGGGATGACATGATTACTTTTGTGGGTTCGTGATTGACGTTAGACTTGGTTATTAAAGGTTAATTAATTCTACTATTCTAATAAAAATGTGATATTAGAAGGAGGTAAAAGCTTATTTTATCTACATATTGGCATGGGGTCTTATTAATAAAATAATACTTTTTTGTGGTTGCACTCATGAAACAATAATGCACCACTACCTGAAACAGGTAACTACAGGATCAAAGCTACAGTCAGCAATCTCAAACCATTGCTAGTCATTGTTAAAATCCCAATGGCCTGGAAGCCAATCTCTCGGCTGGTATTAGGTACATTATTAAGTTTGAACCAAAAATCGAATCGAAGTGCATTTTTCGGCATTCTTCACATGACAACAGCAACATTGGGACTACTAGTTTTAAGAGGTTTTTTTTCATTTAAAAATATTGATTTTCTTATTTCATTAATTTTTTAAATCATGCTATAACAGTTTCACTTGTCTCAATTTCACAGTTTAAAAAAATAGAACACAGAAAACAGCATTACATAACAATGTCTGGTTCAAGCTATGCTACCTACCTACTTAATTTGTTTTCTCTGGTGTGAGATGGGCTCCTAACGAGAATCCTAATGCACCACATAAACGACATAACTATGATCTTTTTTGTTATTCTTTAGACCTTCAATTTTTCTGACAAGTATGCAGACTTTATCCTATCTTTCATGATTATTCAATTTAATATGTAATTTTCATTTTATTCTATACATTTTGACCACAACTTGTTTACTTTTTTTTTCTATGCAATGTGTTGTAGTGTGGTGTAGTTGTTAAAAGTGTTATTTTTTTCACTAATGATAATATCTTCTTCACAAGTTGCTGTTTGCACTTGCCAGCAAGTGCACAAAATGTATAAGTTGTTTCAGTGGTGTACATAACTATAAGACAGAGATAACCAACTGTGCTAAATTATATTTCATAAAATATTAATTTCTTGAAGGCTGCATGATTCTATAAGTTTGGTTTTTTTTAATGTTTGGCTTATACATTTGCAGGAAATACTTAGCCTATTATAGGTAGGTACATTTTGTTTAACTTTATTTGTATACCGGTGTCTAAAAATGGTTTATGTTGTTTCCAATATATCCATAATCATCAGCTGTATACAGTCTTTTTTAGCAAGGTCTATTTAGTAAAATGCCCCACCTTTGTCTTTCCTTTTAACACTCTTCCTTTTTTATTTGTTTCCATTCTTATCTTCTCACTTGCACACAGTTATCTGTTCCTCCCATCTCTTTCTTAGGTCTCCCTTACAATCTTTTTCCAACATACTTCATCTCTACAGTTCTTTTTGGGAGTCTTTCCTTTTACATCCTTATTACATCACCACATTACCACTTTTGAATTAGAAATAGGTAAATTAAAATTTAGAGGAAATATACCTGGATTTGCAAGAAGGGAGAGTGGATAACTCCTTAGGAAAAAAACCAGGCCAGATGATGATGATGATGATGATGGCACCTAAGCTAACAGGACCATAAATCCAGGTTTTTGAATTTTTTCTTTAGATATGATGACAACGTTTATGACTCGATTGGTTAATTAAGTTTTTACAGACATATCATACCAACAGGCTAACTAAGCTTTTAGCTGTCAGCTGTGAGCTGTCATTCAGCACCAAAAAATCCATGGGACTACAGTACAAAGGATACTGTGTAATAATAAGCCTGATTTATAGCTGATTATTTTGAATTTAATTCTGTGGAGTGGCTATTTCACACATTAAATTTGTTTACATGCACACGGTTTTATTCCATTGTTTGAAGGCTTTTATATTCCTGTGCCTAATGCAGAAAAATATATTTTTTCTTGTCTAACAGATTGCCATTCACCTATTAAACTTGATTCATTTGTATGCCTTTCACAATATAAAATTTATTTAGGGCATTGAATTTCATTAACTTCAGTTGTAATTTATAAACTAAGATCTGTTATAATTAATATTTACAAAAATATAAACATTTTCATTCCTAAAACATATTTGATAGAAAACATGTGTTTTAAAACACATTTTGCAAGATAATATTTACCTATGTACTGAAACATTCATACCTAAAATGTACAAAACTTTTGAGATTTCTAACAAGTTCCAAAGTGTTTAATGCCACATCAAACTTTTTGACTAAATTCTTAATTTTTCGCGACCAACTTTTAACTGTCAAAATTATCCACACGCTTTGACAATATTCTTGTTTTATATTTAGATATAAATGTATAGCTTTTTTTCTTTGTTTTTCAGAATATTAAATAGACGTATGCTTAGTTAACATTCAGTTGGTTGTCTCTGTCCAGCCAATGCAGCTGTACTAACTTGTCCATCTCTTTAGTTTCCCACGCCCACAAGTCCAGACGTTGAGCCGTGGAAATGGCCGGAGTAAGTGGACTGATAAAAAGCTTACCTGCTTGCCTTGGCTCCTGTCTTGAATCTCGTTATTCTCTTATTGATTTTTTTGGGGGGCGTTAGCTGCATGTTCAGGGGTGTGTGCTCAAGGTTTGTTCAATCAGAAACACACATCTTGGTATATTTTTTCATTAAATGGTGAAATATGTTCGTGACATTAAAAAAAACCATGTGAAAATCACATTTAATAAAGTATACTGATAGTTACAAATTTCTGCTAGTTAAACTTTTGTAAATTTTAGATAATCTAATATACAATAATTAATGGATATTGATCAAAATAAGTAAAATTTAATCAAAGAGTTTTAATTGAGAGAAGTTAATCTATCTTGCTAGAAAAAGTTGAGATAATGTGGGTATAATATAATAAGGTGACACCTAATTCATTCTGTCTTCCATAGTATAATTAGTCACACATACATTGAAACACACGTAAATTCAATACGGTTGAAATATTACCAACTTTATTAAATTGAAATTAAGGTTTTTACACCTGAGTCACGTTGAAAAAAATAATAACCTCCAATGTTTTGGCTGTAGTTAAAATAGCCATCATCTAAGATGTTGGATGCGGATGATGGCCAAAAGTTGGAAGAATTTATTCTCCCAACCTGGCTCAAACTCAAAAACATTAATTTTCAATTCAAACTTCGTCTGTGAAATCCTTCAAAACAAACTTTATTTGCATTTCAACTTATAATTTTTTCTACTCTAGTAGACAAAAGAAAGGGATAAGATGACACCTAAAATTATAGCCACATCGGCCCCCTTTTTTTCCTATTTAGATGGGTTATCACTACTCGATTTTTACTCGTAGGTTAATATTTACTTATTTTTATCACGTTACATTGATATTAATGTTATTATTTATCTATTGGGCCTCCACATTTCTAAACAATGATTTTACATTAAAACAATATTTGAGATAATTGTGTTAGGAATACAATAATCTGGGATTCCACAAAAATAAAAGGAAGTAAAGTTAACTCATACTGGGAATAATATGTATAACTATGAATAAATATAAATGACTGTGAATGTTTTAGTAGTCATGTTTACAGTTATTGTGTTTTTTCATAGCTTATTACTTCTGAGTTTTCTGAAAACCCAATGCTTTAAGTGAACACAACTCCTACATTTACATTATATATTGATACTTTAGCCAACATTTTGAAATATTATTTTGGTTCCTTTTTAATACGCTCTTATCACCTTTTTCGTTATTTTTCTTTTGTAATTTTCTGGTGAATCAAATGAAGCTTGAATCCTATAAAATAATAATTATTTTCAATTGAACATACTTTGGCCATGTTTATTCTTTGTAATGTATTAAATAATTTATTTTATTGTAAATAGCATCATGTCAACATCTTCCATTTTAGTTGTGAACAATTCTGTTTTTTCCAATAGTTTCTTTATTTGTTACAGTACATACACTACATTTATAGTAAATCATGTGGTAGATCCTCTTTTTATTATTGGTAAAAATATATTTTGACTGAAACCTAAAAAAAATTTTCAAGTATTAATGTAAAAATGTTCAGGAATAAGTGGTTCATAGTCCTCTATAACTGAAAGATTTTGTTGTTTTAAAAAAAACATAATTATCTTATGTATAAATAAAACTCTTCATATTTAAACCTAACTTTTTTTTAAAATTGACATAATTTACCTTTTGTGTTTTAGGTCTATTTTTTTAGAAATATTAATTGCATTTATACTATATCTGCTTCAGTGGTCACATGGCATAAGGTGTCACTCTTTTGTTATACTAAAATGCCGATAACAGGGAGATTAGGGATCAAATCCCGGTTAGATGTACTGAGGGTGGTTTTTCCAAAATTGTGTTCCACTCTCTCACCATACAAATGTGGGTACATTTCCTCATATCCAACCTATTAGTATAATTAGCACATAAAAATGTGTATAGCCTGAACAGCTAGTAAGAAACAGTGCTAAATTAATAAAAAAAAATAACCAAAACCTATATTAGGGGATTGGGCAGAAATTACCAATTTTTTATTAATCTACAACCAGTATCTATGCCCAGAGGTAGCGGTGTAAAGGACAAACTTTGCTCCTATTTTATTTTTTTAAAGTTGCATAGCATTTGTCCTTTAAACTGTACATACCACTCTGGCTTGTATCTCCATCCATTGATAAATATTTACGAGATGATTTACTGATACTTCCTCTCTGAGGGTTCCCAGTTGATATCTTTACTAGAGAATCATTGGTGGGTAAGGTGTCAGACTTCTGTGTTGGAGGGACCGGGGCTCAATCCTCGGTCCTGGCAAAGATTTATTTAATTGCCAAACCCTACCTTCATCTCTGACAAGACGTGTATTAATCACAACTTGTGAATGTGTGGAATGCCAGGACTCCACTGTGGTTCGGATCCCACGTTAAACTGTAGGTCCTCCATTTCATCTCACAATCACCCTACCTTTACACATTAGCCTAAGTACATATAACCCAAACGGGTAGTAAGATGCGGTGCTAATAATAATAATAATAATACTTGAGAATTTAAATGGTTTATTTTATTTTTACTTGTGTGTAAGATATATAAAAAGTTTGTAGTGTACCTACTATCAACATAAGTTGTATCAGGTTGTATTGAATAAGTTTCTCGTTTATAATATTAATGGTTAAATAAATCATCAGTGTTTGTAAATATATTTTCAAAATTTTTATTCTACTCATTTTTTAACGCCGCCACGTCTTACTATTGTTTGAGTTTTTCACAATTAATTTTTAGTTATAACATATTTTGTAAGCAATTTTCAGAATATCTTTTTATTTTACTTTTATTACAACAATTGTTTTGCATTAACCATTTTGTTTTGTAGGCTTTTGCTGCAAGTGTTTCAGGTAAAACTTTTTCCGGCTTTGGCCCATGTTGCTAAAACCATTTCCAACATTTGGATCATCATTGCAACAACCATAAATTCTTATAGGCTCTTCATCCTCAATCCAGGTTGGCTCTGATTATTCCGGTTAAAACTAAAGACAGAGTACCTCGTATCTATAATCATCGTGTACAAAACCAAATAATTCAACTGTAATCATATGCTGGTCGAATGGGTCATGGCAGAGTTGACAAGAGTAGAAAAATGATGGGTGACCGCGGGCTCTTTGATATATTTATATATGTATTATATACTTATTTCTTGGATTCAGACTTTCCCTTTGATGTTCCTTTAAAGTATAACGAAGTATTGTACAGGGTGTACTTTATACCTATTGTCTCTTATGCAGCAGAAACATGGACAGGGGATATAAAGGAAACTAGGAAAGTGGAGGCCATGTGAACAAAGTTTGTAAAGAGCATGTTAGCTGTCATGAGGAGAAACAGGATTAAGAATGAATTTATCCGGGGAAGAGTCGGAGTGCAGGGAGTACATGAGATAATAGAGGAATCAAGGCTGGGATGGTATGGACATGTAATGAGGATGGAAAAAGTAGACGCCAAAGAAAATTTTGGAAATGGAGTATGTTGGAAAAATACCGCAGGTGAGGCTAAAAAAGAGAAGAAAGGAGCAGATAACAGAAAGTGTTCAAGTGATTGGAGATGAATGGAAGAAATCAAAGGAGGAAGAGTGGTTGAAGTATAGAATAAGATGGAGGCATTTTACTAAACTGACTCGGCCACAGGCTGGAAACAGTTGATGATGATGTTGATGATGATTCATACTTTCCTCATATACGTACATCTTCACTTTTATAGAAAAATGTATATAGTAAAATCAAATCTACATTTGCATATTAATGACTACTTAATTTTCTTATGACATTACCAGTTATTACCATTCAAGGTAATTTTGTACATATTCAAATATAAGTGCTTGATATATATGCGAGTTTAAAATGGTCAACTATCGACTTTTAATGAAAACATATTTTTATCATGCAATGACTGAAAATTGCCACAAGATTGACCAATTGCCAACTCTTGGTCCAAGGCGTTACTCTCTCAATATACTACTCTATGTAATAATACAATGTAATAATGTAATACTCTTTACTGGAAAATCAGGGCTCGAATGTCGGTAGAATGAATTGAGGATGCTCCTCTTTGGTTTTCTACTCTTCTTTCATGTAAACATTAGTACATTTCCTCTAAATTAAACCTTCTTCGTCCATACCACATAAGCTTAAATGGTACGTACACATCTAACTTGAACAGGTAGTGAGACGCGGTGACAAAAAGCAAAGTTACTATAATTATTCTAAAAAAAATGGCTGTTGCAATGACAGCCAAAACATTTTGAATAGTTTTATCAACATTACCCAAGCCCAAGAAAAGTTTTACTTCAATTAAATGTTATGTTTAAATTTGATCATAGTTTAGTTCCTAAAATAATTGGTGTATGTAGTAAGTTGTAAATTAGATTAACCAAACAGCATGTCTATAATTTCTCTTTTCTTTGTTTTGCAGTTCAAAATGTGTACAGTGAATGTTAATTTTGTTTTTTAAAAAAGTTTTTTCTCCCCCTTGATAGTGGAATGCTGGTTAGATAATGTAATGATTTTGTGTGTTCGTGGTTTATGTGAGATTTTGAAAACTAATATATTTTTTTAGTGTAGACTTATATAATAAAATCTATTGGTAGCTTATTTTTGCTATATCTTATGATGAGATACACAAATGATGCTATGCAAGTCTGTGTTAAGTTAATATGATTTGTCCACACTATTGTAAAAGTGTTGCTCTTATGGGCTCTGATAGCGCTATTGTAGTAAGTCTTTGTACTTAACTACATAAGTAGGATTAAAAATGTACATAATTGAATAGCACACTGACATGGAAAAGATTTCTGATAGCTTGGTTGGTAGAGCAGTCGACACGTCTAGCTGGAAGACGGGGCTCAAATCCCTGTTTGAGTGTCATTTTTATATATTTTCACCCATACTCAGAATGTCATTTGAAGATATGTATTTGTTTGAATATGATAGATTTATTTGTTTTACTAGTGTAACAGTACCCTTTGTGAAAGTCTGTTATTCACTTCTTACACTTGCTCTCGGTGTTTATGTTGAATGGCACAACTACATTGGGGTGGGGTATGCTCCTCAAAATTCTCAATAGACTCACCACACACATTATTTAAATAATGATTCAACTAAGGTGTTGAAAGTAAAACTAATTAATCACATATTCTTTAGTTTCCAAAACAAATCTTAAGTTAGTAACCTGAAGGCTGGTTTGATGTATTTTTTCTATCTCTCCTATACTGGGTATGCATTTAGTCCTTTATTCGGATGACTTGTGCTGCCTGCACCCTCTAGTGGAAATCTAATGTAATATTGGAGCTCTGAATGTGTGGGGTTTCCTCATTGCCTTACGCACTGAATTTCTATGAGTGTGCATTAAAGAGCTTACATGAAGCTAATTTTTGAGAGAAAAACTTATAAATAAACAATGTTGTAAGAAACTGCTGGCTATCTTTTCTACATATCTTTTTCATTTGCTCATGTGCACAGTGCACTTTCTGGTTGTTTTCTTTGAGGTCGAGGTCATAATGTGTCTGAGTGCACTGAAAGTGGTTTTACATGTTTAATTTATAAATAATTTTCTGAGTCTCTTCACACTAAGGACATAATAAAACTTAAATGCTTCTTATTTAACTTTTTCCCATGTTTGAGTAAGAAGACAAAAATCTAAATACGTAACATACTTTTATTTGATTTGCTAGCCTCAAACATATTGCGAAAGATTGATGTTTGCACTTTTCCCCTCAATGTAATTCATTTAACTATTTGGTTTCTTATAAATAATGTAAACACATTTGGGAAGCAAAATATTTTAAGAAATCTAACTAGGTTTTTTATATTATTACAATTTCCATTTTAATTGTTTGTTGGCTCTGGCTCTTCTGTGAATTTCCATAACTTGTGAAGTAGGCCCATACTAATTACATACATTACTGTTTCCAGCCTGTGGCCTGGGTCAGTTTTTTATTCAAGTCATATATATTTCCACTACCAGCTGGCTAGCAAGGCCTGTTGTAGTTTTGAAGCATCTCGGCTTCAAATTTTAAAAAAACTTATCAATCTCAAAGTTTTTAATTTTGTACGGTATTGATACACTAGTTCTGCACCTGTTCTTTGTGACAATTGTATTTTCCTAATTTTATTTGTTTTTGTTGCTAGATCATGAGGTTAGAAAGTTGGAAACAGCGCTGGATGGGAGGCAGCCATGCACCGGCATCTCGCTCTGCCTCGATTGACACAGAGAGCGAACATGATGAGCCCAACGACTTGCAGCTCCAACTTAACAGTGAGATGTCCAGTCCAGAAGTCTGACCGATATAACGAGTGTCTCGACACACAAATAAGTGTTTGACTGTACCTACTTTGATTTACCACAAAACTTGCAATGTGTTGTTGGCTGTGTTTGGAAATGCTCATACTCGTCATTACCTAAGATGAAACATTCAAATAGGTAGAGTAACTGTTTTAGGAAAAATCAATTTTTATCGATACAGAGAACTATATGTGCACACATGAATTCAATATTACTGCATCATTAATGGAGCATTACTGTTCAGCATTTATATGTATTTTTCATGTGTAGATCTTTTTTTTTTTTTTAAACTTGTTAAAAGAAAAAAAGTTTTATTGTAATTTATAATAAATTTAGTTTGTGTGTATATTTGTGTACTTAACCTTGTAAGTAATGCACTGGTAAGATAAACAGTTCTGACATATGTGTTTGTAAATGTAATGTGCGTGTGTCAGAGATTTAATGGTAGCTTCATAAGAATATGATTTGAAACTATCTTATTTTTAATATATTTGGGAAATAAATCTAGCAAGGCACCACATATTCAATCATTTTAACTTCAACTTGGCCAATATTTTGAACATATTTGTAAACTTAATTTTTTAATCCTTTTATTTATTTTTATCAAAACATTTTATTTTATAAATCATTGTATGTCTTACTTTAGTTTTTACAACATTGTATTTTGTTCAAACTATTTTTGATTTTAGAATACTATTTATTGTTCAGTATTAAAATAAAGTATTTCTCTATGATGTTTCACTTTGAGTACTGTATGGGCCCGAATACAGTATGGTCTCACATATAATATGAACCCAAAATTTTGAAGGTGTTCTATATAAAAAATAAAAAGTCTCGAATTCACGTTGAGATAAAAATTCAAACAAATTTGACAAAGTTTTATTAGGTACTCAATTCTTTTCTTGATGCACAGGCACTCCTAAACTTTTCTTCTTTATTTCTCCAATGTTGTTTATTAGCCTTGAAAACACCAAATTTGATAGTGACCTGCAGTCTGTATGCTATTTGTTTGTTGTGCCTCGCGTATTGCTCTTAATTTAAAATAAATATCATAGCTTCTTCTTATTCCCTTGCTTATTTGAGATGAAGAAGAATCTTTTTTTTTTCTTTTACTCGCTTTCAGATCTGCCTGCGGTAATTTTCTTAATATCATTTAAAGAACACAGATTCTCCCACCAACTTACATACTAAATTACTAATTCAATTACACTGAAGGGTGTAAATTCTTTATTTCTTTTGCTTCATTTTTACCTTGAGTTTATTATTAGATGTTCGCAGTGATTCCCACCGGCCATTCCATTTTCAGCAAGGTACAAAATATATTTTTGTAGGAATCTGCTTGTTTTTTTAAGTGAAAATTTTTATGTTCCACAAATAATAAGAATGTAGTTTTTGGGAGGACATTTTTAGGAAGAAAATATCCCACTATATTCGGGACAATACAGTACTTTTGTTTTATTTGGTTACTTAATGTGTTTCCATTTTTTTTAGCTTTTATTATTTGTTTGCATTTTTGGTTTAATCTCAACAATAATTGAAGGAGTATGTAATCAAATAAATAGTTATGAGATTTATGATTGAATTGTTTTTCAATATATAATAGTTTATTCAAGCTTTGTCATCAATAGGTTAGCACGAAATTTACAATTTAAATATATAAATAATCATTTTTACTCTATTAATTATGATTTCCTCACTTTAATCAATTTTCCAAAATTTTTATACTGATTATTAATAATATTGAGGGCCTTTTTTGGCTCACATTTTTACTTTTTATAATCTTTTGAAATATGGAATGAACTTCCTTCTCCCCACCCAAGATGACTTGTAAAATAGATTTGGTGGGAATTTTCTTCTAAAACCCCTACCACAATAAAATACAGTTTAGGTTTATAGGTAAGTTTTATTTCATTTACCTGTGGAGCGCTAATGTAAGACATATATTACAGTGAAAAATAAATACTCCATACTCGTTTCAAATATGTTTGGTTGAATGAAAATTAAATACCAGATTTAACTTTTTTCACAGATTGCTAATTTCTCTACTGTAACACTTGAAGGTTGGGCGGTATTCCCACTCAAACTAAGACTCATGTCATGCATGAAAAAACTTATCAACGAAAGGAAACTTGGATCACACAATTTTTAAAGCTATGTTAAACAACTCACTTCAATTTAAAAATTTAGATTTGATAGAACAAAAATTTTATTTCCTGGTTTTTAATTAAATGCTAAGTTTTTTACACTGGTCTTTTAATGTTTTACTGACTTAATAAGTAACTGTATAAATAAATAGCAGCTGAATTATACTGTACCATGTCACTGTTTTATACTATTTTAGTTAAATTATTTAATTCAAATTAAATCTGTTTTATACAACAAGATTACTCAATATGGATGTCCTTACTCACCCTTATCAATTAATTATACTTCACGCAAAACTTGAATCTTATATTATATGCTCAAAAAAACTCTTGTGTAAAAATAACCCATTAGAATGTGTCTGGACATAATTTGCTCTTGAAATGTTTAGAACTAATAAAAATTGTAAATAATGTATTTTGTAAGATCGTGACTCAAACATCTCATGTAATATTGAGTCAAGAAATGAAGGACGTAAAAGTAATTATCTGTGTATTTGTTGAATGTAAAACCTTCTTTGGAAGTTGGCTGTTTTAAATGAAAGTCTGAATGGCAAACCAGTCCTCTTTATTTGTTAATTTTACACTTCATATAAATATTTGTTTATCAATTTGTTAATTTTTATTGTTAGATAAAACTATACAAAAAGTGATTAACTACTGAAAGTACTGGAAGAATCAATTTTATAGTATATATGTATAATTATCGTATCTCTGTGCACATACAAATGCAATTTAGGGGGTTAGCATCATTTTGACTGATACACAAGGAAAACAAATGCAGATTCACATTTTGACCTCACTCCCATTCAGGAGTGAAGATATCAGTGGGAACCGAGGGCTACACCTATGAGTTGGTGTGGTTTTCCCTTTGGGAAGAGGGTGAGGGGGGGGGGTCACAACATTCATAAGAAGTACATTTGATAAAACTATTGATATATTGTTAATACTATCAATATACTAAATCTGATTTGTATATGTCTTGTTTAAGGAGACCTAACTAGTGCCAAGTCATTTAAAACAACAACGGACCCTTTTCTTTATCCCTTATTCTTTATTCCCACTACCCTTGACCGCCCCTCAGAGATGTCAGGTTAGTCTAAGTTTGGTCTGTCCCTCTTTTGGCTCCTCCCCCCTTATCACCCCTGCATCCACAAAGAGATATTGTCATGTATTTCTGTGCACATTCGTATGGACAGTAAATAAACAAACACTTGCGTGTGTATGCATACAAAATACACTAACATTGTGTAAAGCTATTTGAAGGTTTCAAGTAACTTATAGCCTTAAGTCGACCCTATTAGAATCTCACTGACCACTAGCTGTAGGTATTCAAAGTTGCAAGAGGATTTTTGGGGTAAAAGACCCTCAAACACCGGTAGCTAAGAAGGACAAGGAATTATTCTCCAGTAAATATTTGACATGGGTGCCTCTAAAACAATTACCTTAGAATTTTCTATTTTTCAAATATTTCATTAAATTCTTCACTCCTAGTTGAAACAAAGTACTCTTCATTAGAAAATTTAGAACTTTTTGGATCTGCACTTTGTAATGAATAGGAGCTCTAAAGTGTTTACCCAACATACTTTTTTTAAAAACACTTTATTTTTGGCTATCTTGTTTGACAAATACGAAAAATTAGGGGTCTTACAGGAGTTAAACCATTCACTCATATTCTCATCTGATCACTGTTCACGTGCTCTGTGCCATCAGACTTGGAATATATAAAAATAAAAATAAAATTATAATGGAGTGGGAAGGGGTGGGGGGG
>CABFVX010001051.1:94221-133428 GCA_902151425.1 Timema shepardi | reverse complement strand
TTTTGGCTCAAGGTAACATGACTTTTTTTTTTGCAACACTTCTTGCTACCCATCCAAGAAATATGCATATTTTATACTAACATAGTAAGGATGAAAAATATAGGATTCAAATAAAATGTATCAACATTTGTGGAAAGGGATAGTGAGGAGCCATTTATGTAAAATCATCCTTATTACACCCAACCACGACTCGAGCCCTAACCTCTCCATCACCGACAATCCAGTCTATTGCAAAAGTGGTGCTTTGGACCATGAGACCCTGATGAGGGTGTGAAGGGTAAGAAATTGATTAAATTTTTGGGGTAGGGGGAACTTTTTCTGTTGCGCCCAACCAGGATTTGAACTTCTACTTTCTAAGTTACTTGCTAGACCTGTTTGTCACATTGTGAGATATTAAAGTATTAGGATCTATATTTTCTTATAATATTTGTTCAAAATAAATAAAATATTTCTTCATTAAGTTTAATTCTATACACACAAACCATTCTTGAATATTTCTTACAATCGTTGTGGAATTTGACCAGAACCTTTTCTGTTCATTTAAAAAGTCTCTGTTAGAATTCCATTGTGCTCATGACCAGGGCAAAACTTTGGTGACCTAAAATTAATCAAAAAATGACCTTTAAAATAACCTTAAGATTCTAAAAAAATGACTTAAATTTATTTAAAAAATCACTTAAATTTATTTAAAAAATGAGCTAAAAGTTTTAACAAAAACTCTCCCATTCGGGCTGCATATTCTGCGCACTGTAATTTGTGAGACTTGATTAACCTAACAAATCCTTGTGATGGGTACAGAATATTTAATTAGTCATTATGTAACCTCCTCTACTCCCCAGTATCTTTGTCCCTTTTTGGACCAAATATATTCCTAACCAGGGACTCGAACCAAAATTTTTATCGGTTATATTTTTATAGTCAGAGGAAGTGTATCCACATTTGTGTGAAAGGACAGCAGAAAACCGCATTGGAAATAACACCCTGGATCAAAAGACTGGATAGATTAAAAAAATACATTAAAACATACCTTAATAACAATAGTGCATCCTTCTAATTTGCATTTTGATCTCTCACCATAAATCTCATAATCAAAAACTTCTGAACTGGGTTTTATTTAACGCGCCCCATCAATGATATTATTCAAACCAATTACTAACAAAAATAATCACCTCTGCACTGTACATAAGGAACATATTCACTGAGCTACTTCCTAATTTAAACTTGAGTGAAAGAATTTAAAGTTCCCACGTTGCCACCCTCCATTATCCTTTATTCCTCTAACATAAGCTATTCAACCAACCACCAGATTATTAGTTTTCACTTCCAGGAAGTTCCAAGTAAGTTATAATAGGCTTAGACTGCTTGTCCAAAAGAGATGATTTCTTAATTTCAGTGTTTCAACTTCTAAGGAATCTGGTATTATCTGCTGTCTATCATAGTTGAATACATCTTCTTAAACCTCCAGTTTAAACACTAAAGTGAGATACCAGTGAACAATGTGATGGTCATGACATTCCCCTGGAATTTAAACTCACTAGTGTATTGCTAAGAGCCCAATAACTCTCTTATAATCACCTTATAAAAGTAGTTTCAGACAAAGTAGTAAACTAAAATATATCAAGGTCTTTTAGAACTTACAGGAGAACTTAAAGGAGGAAACACAACATTTCAAAATTAAATTAAACCAAAGGAAAAAAACTTTTAGAACCTTTATGAACCTAAAATTATATAACGGCTTCAAATCTCGTTCCTGTTTTTCAGAATAACGTTTTTAGGGTTTTGGTTCCAATTCTGGTTCCTTAAAAACATAAATTTTGTTATTGGTTCTAGTACCTGTTCTGGTTCGACTCCCTGTTTCTAAGCACCTTATTTTCGAACACATTAATTTTTTCTTTCTGTCGATGACCTGGCAGTTTAGGGGTAAGGTGTCGATAATTCTGTGCTGGGGATCTGGCGTTCAATCCTCTCATCTCAGCACAGATTTATCTGATTGCCAAACCCTTCCTTCACCTCTGACAAGATGTGTATTAATCACAGCTTGTGAATGTGTGGAATACCAGGCCTCCATCATGGTTTAAATTCCATGTTAAACTGTAGGTCCTCCATTTCATCTCACAATCACCCTACATTACACATTAGCGTAAGTGCGTACAACTCGAACGGGTAGTAAGACGCGGTGCTAATAATAATAATAATAATAATTTGTCTTTCTGTCTTGTAAAGTAAGACAATGTTTCACAGCCATAGAGCACAACCGATAAAATGATTGTTTGGTATATTCTGAGTTTTAAATTACTTGAAACCAGGTGAGTTGTCAACTATTTAGTGACAAAGTAATACACTAAATCTACCCTAAAAAATATATAAAGCATTTAAAGAGCAAATAATTATCAAATACTTGGAACATGAATGAAATACTCACAACTCACAAGACTCCAGATCCTAAAATCAAACTTTGTCTAGATATTCAAAATATAAACAGCAACTGCTACATGATCACACTCTTGACTATGTGAGTGAGTTAAATTATTGGAGCTATGTAAAGTTCAAGTGGAGCTTAAGTCGACTTGACTAGGAAATTAGGTACCGTAGGATATTGTTATGAAGAAACTTTAGGAAAGACCAAAGAAAACATGTGGTCAACAAAGATAGAATAATTTACCATATTATTGGTGTTGTTTTATTGATATTGATAATATTTATTCCAAGTGACAGCTGTAGATCGTCAACACAATATCCTCGATTGAATCTATTCAAGACTTGCAGCTACATATTGGTGTTTCTCTTGATATCACAGGCCTACTGTTGTATGCTCTGAGAGTTAGTTGGTCAAACGCTGCACCCTCCATCTGTTTTCCCTAGCAAAGACTTTGCCTGGTTTGACTGACATGTCCCTCAGTTTCAGAACCACTGCTTTAGGCAAGGGCGCCCACAGGGTTTTTCTCCAGGGGTGTAAACCAGTGAGTTTGGGGGGTTATTCCATACCCCCCCAGTAGAGTGGGGGGGAAGGAGGGAGGGTTCCAGGAAAATTTATTAAATTGAAGCCTCGAAAGACTCTTTGTAAGGCAACCCTTGTCCCATGAAAATAAGATACAACATAAGAAAAATGTTTCAAATTTATCCAAATTCATNTGACGATTTGAATGGCGGATACTGTTGGAATTGCTCGGGCATTTGTCAAACTATCAACCCTAAAGTCATAAGGGTCCTGGTGGCAGACGCTAGTAATTGATTTATTAGCTATATTCTATAACTCTGTTGGCTTGGGGAACTGTTTGAGCGCTAGTTAAGAACACTGTTGGGCGGGATTAGCCTACCTCTATTATTGATACAACCTCAGAATCTCAAGGGGGCAATTGTACACACATGTATTAATGCTAATGAACTATGGATGATGAAGGCTAATTTTAGAGGAAGTGTACCCACATGTGCATGAAGGTTGAGTGGAAAACCATTTAGGAAAAACTACACCTGATAATGATTCAAACCCCAATCTCTCTGTCATCAAAAGTAGTTGAAGTTGAACCATTTTGGTAGATTGTGAACAAAACATTAGCTATTAAAACTGTTATTGGTAGTAATGTGTTTCAATTTGATGTTAATTATAAATCAATCACTTTTTGCTAGTAGTAATTCCTTGGGCATTAATTTAAACAAGGTGTAAAGTCACTCTAAAACAGCCTTTGTCTTCTTTAAATAGGAAGACCTTTTTAGAAAAGACAAACTTTTTGTTATTGTTGTCAACAATGATAACATTTTACTATATTATTAGTGGTATTTTATTGGTATTAAAACAAAAGTGACAGCTGCAGATAACATGACTTAACAAATGACTATATGAAGGTAGATCTCGTAACTTTTCTAGACATCAAATAAAGGCCTTTCAATTAAAATTAGACTCTAGCTAATGTTGTCAATGTATCAAAACTTATCATAGAAATAGAAAATTAATACAACGAAATTTAATGTATAAATTATATAAAAGCCCACTTTTTATTTTTTTAGTTCACCTCTAGAAGCATACTTACTCTGTCCAATTCTTTTCCACAAACTGACAAACCTGGACTGATTTTAATTTTAAAGTCTGAAGTCAATCACACAAAAACATATAAGTCTGTGGAGTCTACGTAATTTTGGGCCATGAATCTCAATGCTAAATCTTTCATTTTTCCATCATTTATTTTTAATTTATTAATGTATACTTTAACAAGTATTTATATTTTTATGTTTCAAATCACATTCTGTCCACCTTTTACATTACCAGTAAAACCACTTAAAAAAAGAAAATCTTCCTAATAGGCTTAAATAATTTTACATTTCTGTCCAAATAAAATAAATTCACTACCATATCATGAAATTTGATCACATTAGAAAGTTATGAGGTGTATAATGGCCAGTTTTCTTAGTTAAAACTGAATACAATACATAGTTTTAAAATCATTTTTGAGAATGGCTGTAAATAATTTGGTAAATTCAAATAAATGTGAAAAACATATTTTCTTATCAAATGAAATTCCAACATTGAAATAACCAATTAATGTATACACTTGTAAAACACAATTTAGAAAAAATGATCTTAACACAGCATACTTGCTTATTTAGTTAAAAATTACTATTTATTTTGAACTATGTTTTAGCTTAGTAATCTTGTGACAGAACATCTATTAATATTCCAATGGAATGAAAAATATTAATTAAATGTACTCTTTTAGAAAGTGAAATTATAATTGGGTGTAATTTTATTTGTGTATACATTCTCTATGAATCAGTTTAGAAATGTACAATTTCTTCAAATTTTCAAGTGGTGGTTAGAGTTATCAAATGTGAGTTTGTTACTTAAATGTGTGTAGTGGAATATAAATCCAAGTTTAAAGTCTAAATTACAATATTAGAATGTGTCACACTTTCTTTGTAGCTGTGTTTATAACTGTCAGTCTGAATCTGCATCTTATTTTGATCATAGAATTGCTTATGTTGAATTTCTCAGTGTGCAGCTCTTGGGTCCATCTTCCACACAAACCTCACTGGTATCTTGTTTAGACTCAATAAAATAATTTAGTTAAAGTATTTGTAATTCACTGTGTTTTATTGGTCCAATCACACATATAGTAATTGATAACAGTATTTTCACACCAAATGTTTATATCTTTTCAATGGCATACACACTTAAAGAGACATTAAATACATCCAACTCTGTTTATTAAAAAAAACCCTATTTGAGTTGATTTGTTTCAACTTTCAATGTCTCTTTTATATGAACAATATTGGAAAAACTTTTTTTATTTTAAAGTGTGTGTGTGTGTGTGGGGGGGTGGGGTCAATTAGCTAGACATGTGCAAGGGCTCTTCCTTTTGAAGAAGTTTAGAGTTTTCACTCCCTTGGAAATTTTCGAAAATTAGATGCTACTACAATTTTGTGCCAGGGCTAACTTTAATTTGTGAATTCCCACCTTTATCACATAATTTTGATCCAGACATTGTCTTATGACTGTGAAAGAAAATAATTAAAAGAAAAATTTCATATATGTCCTTGTCTTTAGTTTTTCTTGATTATTGCTAAACAGATTTTTTTACAAATTATTTAAAAATTTTCTTAATACTTTGTTCTAGGCCTAATGAACATTAAACATATTATGGTATTTGGATGTATGTAAAGATCTGAGATGAAAATCAACCTAAAATAAAATTTTAGTTTTTATAAATTTAGTTTTAAGGCATTGTTTGAGAAAATAACACTTTTCTTTGATTCAAATATGAGTGATTTTTTTTTTTTTTTTAAGAAATCATAGTATTGGCCCTCATGAGCCCAGTATTCCTGACAATTTCCATCTTTGCCTACCCTGTAAGGCTGCCCTGCCTCTAGAAGCAATTAGAAGAAGGGATTTTAAAATATTTGTGTATAATCTAAAATAGATGTAACATAGAAAAAATATTTTTTATAATACTTAATCCCAAGTTAGTCAACATCTAATAGGCTATTGGTCAAAATATTAAATTCGACAAACCTTGTATACTTTTTAGGTTAGAAAAAAATGTATATAAATGCAAGGCAGGCTTTTAGCTTCAGATTAGAGAATATAACAAAGAATTGAACTAAATATAGAGGGGAAAAAAATCACGAGGGAGGTGGGGGGAAGGGTTGGCAAAGCTCTTCTTAAAAAAATATTTTGAAACTAGTATGTATTAAATGCACAGTGTAAAATTTTTTGGAATAAGGACATTTAGGTTTAAGCCAATGAATCTTTCCTTATGAATCATATGATTATTGTCATGTAATTAAATTTGACTTGTTCGAATGTGCAAATGCTAGCTTAGCTATGACTCAGAGGGCCAAGGTTCAGCTCTGACAAAATATACTCTATAGGCTTACATCCTCTCTCCAGGAAAATTATTGTTTTCTTTTTGTTTTTTTGTTTTTTAACTTTTAATCATGATATAAAATATCTGATCGTTGACACATTGTCACCAAAGCTTCTAATTAATTTGGTGTTATATTATGCCACCATCATCTACAACTGTTTCCAGCTTGTGGCCGAGTCAGTTTAGTAAATTGTCCACATCTTCTATTTTTTTCCTTGAGTCCATTCTTCTCCCTCCACTCACACACTTGTAACCTGCTTCTTATATCTCTTTATTCTTCTCCCTTGTGGTTTTTTCCTACGCACCGGTACCTCATCTCCATTATTCTTCTTGGCATTATTTCTTATACTATCTCGTGTACTCCCTGTACTTCAACTCCTTTTTAATATACCACAATACTAATTTAGGCACATGTTTATAGTATGTTTTGTTTCTTACTATAGTTTATAATCTTGTTACTTATGTACCTGCTAGAGTAATACTTACATTACTCATACATTTGTGGAGGAAGAGGGATCAGAATAGGGGGCTCGTACATTTATTAATACATTTCAGGAAGCTTTTTTTTTAACTCATAAATAAACATTTATTTTCCAAGTATTCAAAAGATTAACAAATATTGTTTTTGGAGGTTTTTTTTATTTATTTTTATTTTATCATGCAGTGTATGACTTTATATATTACATATTGCGAAATTGATGATTAAATATGTTTAGAAAAATGTACAAATAAAACATTGCAAAAATTATATTCAGTTATCTTTTAGAAGGAGTTCACATATCTTGTTACTTTGCACATTTGTTAGCCACAGTTTATGGAGATTTGTTCTCTTCTTTCGCATCAGCAGAAGTGTTTGTCGAAGGGGGGATGAAGTAAGTTACCTCAGAGTTGATCCACCTGGAATTAACAAAACAAAAGTTATTTGAATTGTACTTCAAGAGGCCATGTAAAGCTTATACCAAACTTAACTTCAGTCCAATTTAGATGTGTAGGAACAGGTTTGTCTGTTATAAAAGTTATTAAAATTATGTTATTATATTCATATTTAAAGAGAGGATGCCAAAGAAAATGTTGAACATGAAGTATGTGGGGAAAAGACCGCAGGGGAGGCCAAGAAAGAGATGGGAGGAACAAATAACAGAAAGTGTTTGAGTGAGGAGAGAATAATTGAATAAATTAAAGGAGGAAGGAGGCATTTTACTATACTGGAAACATTTGATGATGATGATGATGATGATGATGATAGTATTCATATGTAAAGTCACCTGCTTTTAGGGTCGAATGTTCTAAAGCATCACTCTAAGTAGCCTTGATCAATGATAATGGGGGGAAGTGGGTTCAAATCCTGATTGGATAATTTGAGGGTAGTTTTCCACTATCCCTACACACAAATACATGTACACATATCCCAATTTCTACCTTTATCATTCCTTTTCCAGTAGTGTAAATATGTGTATATCCTGAACTGGTAATAAGACGTGAGACACATGCATAGATTATATCAATACTGATGAATTAATATTTATGATCAAGTAAAATACTATCAATGTTGACTTCAAAAAATATGTTTGTATTTATAAAAACTCCTTGCTACCAGAAACTTACTATAACAATTAATCAGAGGCCAATAAAGTACCTAACCAATTCAACATAATTGATAAATCTGGTTATATTATACACTTTGATGGCTTTTCTTAGCCAAATAATTGTTGTACACAGTGTGAAATAAAAATCACTTGGTTAGAAACTCACCGAAACCTATTGCGTGAGATTGGCGAGACTGATTGTTACGAAAGAAAGACAGGGCAGTGAGTGTGTGAAAATGCTGACGTGTAGATGTGAATGAGAGGTATGCGAGCGAGGGTTGTGTGCAAGGGCTGTTTTTGAGCAAATGTGCATAGCACTTTTTATGTTAAATCGATAAGTGTGCGATTATTAGACTATGTGGAGTACAATACTTGATATTTGAGTGTATTGGCTATGACATGTTAGGCAGAGTATTGTGCAAACTTCATTATCTTGTTCTTCCAACATGACGGGTCACCCTCTCGCTGTACCACATTGAAAAACCCGTCTACCTGGACAAGACGCTTTCTGCCAGGGTTATTAAACAAAGAGTTTCAGTGAAGTGGCAGCCGAGATCCTCATATCTTATGACAAATTAATTTTTATTTTAGGAATTCATAAAACAAGCTTTTTGTAAGAAACCCTAGAAACATTGTTGACATGAGAAGTTGTATTTGCAAAATATATCAACGACAATCTTAACTTTTAATAACAGTGTAAATGGTAGCCTTAATGGAATATTGCATGTTTGTATTGATGCTGAAGAGAAGTAATTCGAACGTTTGAGGGAAAATTTTTAACAGTAGCTATTGTAAATACAATGTTTAACCAATACACACAAATTTCAAGTGACGTTTAACCTACCCTGTGTATTGTTCGTTGTGTTCATCTAACTGCCTGATCCATCCATATATTTACAGTAATAGATATGGATGACGAAAGTAATATTTAGAATAAATGTACTCACATTAGTAGGAAGAGAGTAGGAAATCATGTAAGAAATATACCGGGACTCAAACCCTGAACTTCTGGCGGTTGTCAAAACCGATAAAACACCTATGTCTGTGTGATCAATCGTGCAAGTAATTGTCAGTACATAAAGGCATGAACTACAAACTAAGTTAATTTAAGACCAGACAAGTTATTATATGATCAAGTTGGCCAAGGTGCGTGGACAAAAGCCTTCACTGGCATAATCTATATTGTATTTTACTTACCAGTATTTGTATAGTTTATTTCCTTCATAACCTTTGAACTAAAGAACTTATTATGACAGCTTACATCATATCTATTTGGGCGCCATTGAGTATATTTTCATTATGTATTTTAGTATTATTCTTACTTACTTTTATGAAGCCCATATCAACTTGACCAAGAGTGTCTTTAAATTAAATAAACAAAAATAGTTTTATTAAATTTCATTATGACTCTTTATCTATAGGTCTGTAGTATATTAGGACATAATTAGTATGATAATTGATTTTGTTCTTGCAGCATATATTGACAGGGATAATAGTAAAAATATTTTGTTATGAAATAATGAAATCTCTTAATAAAACACAAACAATACCTTGAAATAGAAAATAGATAAAACTATTCACTAAGAATACCCACCTCTCTAATATTAATTATTGGTATGCCAATGTGAGATCAAATATTTTTCCGCCTTTAAAAAGCTTATGGATTATGGATAAACTTAATTAAAACACATTCCTTCTTTCCATCATTTACTTGCTATTCCTTCATTTTATATTTACGTTGGGGGTGAAAGCGATTTGATTGATTGGAATATACTAAGTATTTCTTTAAAATATTTGTGTGCCATTAAAGTTAACCGATAAATGTAATCCAGGCATTCGATTAATGTGGTATTTGTTGAATTATAAAAATATCAGCGAAAATTGAAAACTGCAAAATATTCTTCTATTATTCACACAATTAACATAAAAAGATTTATATTTAAATGATAAGTAATTCTTTTCGACAATGATTACCAGGAATCTACCTACTTAATTTTCATAATTTTTTAGTGAAAGCTTATTCATAAAGAATGTGCTTAAAATGTTGATTACAAAAATTTCAAAGGCAAAGCCAAAATTTCATAAAAATACTATTGCTTTCGACAGCAATTTCTTGACGCTTACCAAATCAATTTGTTTATTTTTATTATTTTTATTGAATAAAAGCATCAACTTCGATAGTTATCATACCAACGCTTACCATTTTTTAATAGTGAGGCCACAATCTAAATATAGTTTATGTTAGTTGGTATTTATTTTGATCTTATTAAGATGCGGTTCTCTTTGTCATAAAAATGTATTTTAGATCTCTTAAAAAGGTAATGAACTGTAGAATTGTTCAAAAACCACCAAACGTCTGAGCTTTTATTCACTATTTGTTAATGGCTCTAATATTTGTACAGTGACATTGATGTTACAGTATCTGCCCAGTCTAGCAGCTCTTACTTGATGTTTCATGAAGGATAACACCTCCCTATTATCACTCATCCTATTTATCACTTCAATATTTGCGCTTGTGATTCAACCGTGTACATTGTATAAGTTATCACCTGGATGTCATTTCTTTATAGTACCTAATGCTGCTGAATTGTGAATGCCACCTGCTTATGATCTCACCTTAAGGTGGGATGGAAGAGGAAGCTAGTTAGCTATATTTTCAGTTTTGTTACAAAAATGGATTTTGATGACATGTCATTATTTTTTTAAATTTGGTGCAGTACATCACAAACAATGCCTATGTGTACAGACCTATGTTCTGTTCATGGAAACTTTTTATAGGTTATTTTTTTGGTCATTTTAGATTTTTTAGTTTTATTTTCTTGTTTGCATACTTTTTGGTTCGTATTTAAATTTTTTAGAATCGTTAATAGGCTTTTTTGGGGGTTTTTTGAGTCATTTTTAAGCATTTTTGAAAGTGATTTATTCATTTATGTTGAATAATTATATTTTAAATACCTACTATCAATATTTTATAAATGCATAAGTACTCAAACATTTTTTTTTTCAACACACATTTTGTCAGAATGATATTATAATGTAGGCCATGAGCTTTGTATGCTCTGTTTTTATGGTTGAAAATTACACATTTCTGGTGATACACTACAATCATTACGAAGCAGAGGGTTGCACTTAGAGGGAATAGCTTTTTTTCTGAAGCAGATATTTGTAAATCAATGTTATATTTATGAGAACGCAGGAGATTACTGGTTAAAGGCTTTTAATTACATATACATTTTTAGTTTCCATTTGTAAAGTGCGTGTTTACTTTGGTCATGTGCATTCATTACAAATTTTTGTTTAAATTTTCAGGTCATTTTTAATTGAATAAAAAAAATTCGGGTGATATTCCACAATTCTCATGACAACTATTCAAGAACTGATGACCATGTGTACAAAATTAAACTGAAAGTATCTACTGAAGATTTTTTAAAAAATTATTTTGACCAAAAAACTGTACAAATATGGATCCTAGTTGTGTTTGTTTCAATTCCACCCGTCTTGCTGCACTGTAAAGAATTTTCCCACTTTGTGACCAACAGCTCTAGCAATTCACTTGGAAAATAGAGGTTTAAATCCTGGCTGGGCGCATTAGGTACCCCAAAAAAGTGATTTATTACCCTCCACATCTGTATCGAGGGTCTCATGATCTTAAGGTATCACTTTTGCAATAGACTGGATTGTCAGTGATGGAGAGATTAGGAGCTCGAGTCCCGTTCGGGTCTAATAAGGATGATTTTACCTAAATGGCTTCCCACCCTCCCTTCACACAAATGCAGGTACATTTCATATGAATGCCCTATTTCTCATCCTTACAATGTTAGTGTAAAATATGCATCTTTCCTGGATGGGTAGCAGTGTGTGGTGGGGAAAAAAAATCCTGTTGCCTTGAACAAAAAAGTTTTGAAGAAACATTTTGATTGTTTAATATTACAGTATGTCTCACTTACCCATTTGGGTTGTACACACACATATTAACTACTGTAATATGCTAGAGATGAGGAATGTAGAATTTATAAAAAATGTAACTGCATTTATGTGGAGAGAAAGAGAGTAGGAAACCATATGTTTTCTTATAAAACACAATTTGTTTACATTTTGAGGATTTGTACCTCGATGTGTCCACTACCAAAAATTATGTATTTTGAAAGTGTGGTGGTATAAACCAGGTGAACATTTATGTGGACGAAAATCTAAGTGAGTTGTTCAACTCTTTTGTGACTCTAAAGTTTTTTGTATTGGTCAAACAAGATAGCCAAAAAAAGTGTCTTAAGAAAAGTTATGTTGATTAAACACTTTTGAGTTACTATTCATCCAATAGCCTAAGAGCCAGAAAGTTTTAAATTTTACAATGAAAATATACTTTTGGTGAACTCTTGTAAATATGGAAAATTATAAAGTCACTAATTAAAAAGCCTACCTCAACCCACAAATAATATCTAAATTAGATAGGTAATATAGTTTGAACCAAACGTCACATGTGGGGCGTTTTTGGTACTATACTTTACTTTAGATGACAGTGGAAAAATGGCCAGTTAAACCATTTTATTATATTTAAAAAAATACAACCATATTAAAAAATAAAAGATTTTCATTCTCTTGTTCTAACAAACATTTTTGGAGAGAGACAATATATTTTTTTTTTTGTATATACAAAATACAACCAAATGTACCTATTGAAGTTTTAAGAATTTATTAATAAAACCCCAATAATCTATAGTAAAGTTGATTTTATAACAATAAAAATGTTAATGAAAGCTCCCCCACCTTCCTCACAAATATCTTTATTTTATACCAGAAATTCGATGACCAAGAAAGTACAAATGATTTACTTAAATAATGAAATGGTTAAAGCAGCTAAAACTTTCACTTAGTCTTCACCCCAAATAATGTAGTTATAACAATAAAATTTCAATAACTGTGTTTGGATACTCACTTTTCAGTGATTAGCTTGGGGCTATATGTGCTGTTTGTTTCTGTCGAGTTCTCTTCACTGCTATCATCTTCTAAGATACCTACTGCAAACTCCAGAGTTTTCACGATAAACCTGGAAAAACAACACTACTATATAATTCTCCAACTCCTTCATCAACTCTCATTAAAACCTTTGTTTAATTATCACCTGGTTCAGTGGCTAATGGTCTAAGTCCCCATGTTCACGCTTAGAGCCTTATTTCACATACTGACTGACCTGATGATAACGGAGAGGTTGGAGTTCGAATCCTGGTCGTGTCTTCTAAGTGTGTTTTTCCCTAGATGGTTTCCCACTCTCTTTCCACGCAAATGTGGGCATATTATTTCTAAAATGTTTCCTTCCACATCCCCATCCTATTAGATTAATTATCATATATGTGTATAGCCTGAACAGGTAGTAAGACACAATAATAAAATAATAATAATCTGCTGCTAGCTATATTAGAAATGTTAGTAGTTTATTCGGCAGACTTATTTGGTAATTTTTTTAATTAATAGCCTTCCACACCAAGGCTATTTAGATGGGGTGGAAAAGGACAGGAGATAAGATTCATATTTTTAAAGTATTTTTTATAACAAAAAACTTTCATGGCCAAAATAAATCAAATTTTCTCCAATCTATACATTTAGTTTAGTTTTCTATGCTCAAAGGGCTCTCAAGTATTTGTCCTGGTCACTGCGTAACTGGTATTTTTATATTCATTTAAGAAGTGTCTGTTCAAATTTCACGATTCCCAGAACAAATATTCAAGAACTGTTGAGATTACTATTTGTAAAAATTTAATCAAAATTATCAACCAAAGCAACACTTTATAGATTTTGGTAAAAATAGTTTTTTGCCATGTAAACTTCCTTCTATCCCACTTTAACGAATTAACATAAAAGTAACTAGCTTCGGTGGCCACATGGTCTAAGACGCTACTTTCACAATAGATTAGAATGCCGACAATAAGGAGATCGTAGTTCAGTCCCAGTTGGCTAAACTGAGGGTTGTTTTCCACTAATGATTTTTCCCATGACCTCTTAACTCCAATTTGGGCGCATTTAATTCAAACGACCATCATCTATTTTCTTATATAGGCCTATTTCTATTCCATCACAGCGTCTTACTAACCATTCGAGTTTTACCCTTGTGTACTAATAATTACGCTAATGGTTTTAGGGATGAGGAAGGCTGAGTTTTAGAGGAATTGTAGCCGCATTTGCGTGGAGAGTGAGGGAGTGGGAACCCATTTCGGAAATAATTTAAATTTGACAGAGACATCTTTAAACCATAATCTGAAGTGCTTTATAAAGAAAGGTCACATTATTGTTTAACAGATGGCAACACTATCTTAACTCGAGTTAAAATTGAACTTTCCTCTTGTTTCCCCTGTACCATTTAGTTATAAAATGTTTAAAAAAATTGCGGTATTTAACGTTCACTTTCAGAAACGACTGATTATATCAGCACATGACTTATAAACTAACTTAAACTTATAACAGACACAACATCAAGCCCCCAGTCGTTAATTCATCACTGTGAAAGAGGAAACCCACATTTCACCAATAGTAATTTTTCGGTCATACCAATATTTGAGCCCGGGACTCTTAGCTGAGTAGACAAACACGTTACCGACTGAGATAAGGTGTCGGACCTTTATTTATAAAAGTTACACTATAACGATTTGCATTTATTTATAAGCAAAATGATGTGATCGTCAACTGTATCTTTTTATAAATAATATCACTTCATCTATGGTCTCTAAGGAGTCTTATCAGGTGTAACTTACGCGTTCACTGTCTTTTCCGAAGTGGTGCTAGGGGTTTCTTCTGGCGTCTCCACAGGAACAGCGCCTGCTTGAAACAGGAGAAACGCCGCACCAATCAGCACCACTAGGTGCACCTGAAACAAACAATCAAGAGAACCAATTAGTGCTATAAGAGCTGTAATTAGACACCTCTACAAATATTCCTGCCAACATGGTTTGAAAAAAGGACAAGGATATATATATATATATATATATATATATATATATATATTAGTACCGCATCTTACTACCCGTTCTTGTTATACGCTTATGTATTCGTTACTCTAATAATTTTAGGGATTAGGAAGGTTATATNATAAAGATATATATATATATATATATATATATATATATATATATTAGTACCGCATCTTACTACCCGTTCTTGTTATACGCTTATGTATTCGTTACTCTAATAATTTTAGGGATTAGGAAGGTTATATTTAGAGGAAATGTACCTGCATTAGCCTAAAGAAAGAGAGTGTGTGTGTGTGTGTGTTTGTGTGTGTGTGTGTGTTTGTGTGTGTGTGTGTGTGTGTGGAAAGCTATTATGGAATAACCTCATTCAGTACACACCACCGAGATTCGAACTTTGATCTCCCCGTCATTGGCAGTATATAATCTACTGCGAGAGTAGCGCGTTAGATCACATAGCCACTGAAGTGGGTGACCGTTTTAACATATGAGAATGAAGATGTTATATTAAGCATTATTATATTTAAAACGTAAAGCGAGCCCTTCCGACAGTGATTTCTGAAGTTCTACTCGACAGATTTTTTTTAATTTCTCTTATTGAATAAAAAGCTTACAACACTAAGGATGTGCCCAAAATATTTAAATTTCAAAAGAGGAAATTAATTTCCAATTTTTAAATATTTTTTCTATCACCCTTTCGGGCTATACCCTCGTATACTAATTACGCTAATGTGTTAGATATCGCTAAGGCTGAATTTAGAACTAATTGTACACGCATTGGCGTGGAGGGATAGTGGAAAACAATTTATTAAAAAGCATCCTCACTACAGCCAGCCGGGATTTGAACCTTTATCTGCCCGTCAACAACAGGCATCACATTGTTTTGTGGTGTTCTGTATTCTACATTTATATCACAGTGGAAATGAGACTAGTCAAACCATGTTACCACAGTTTAAAAAAATTTGACGAAATTGAATAATATTTCAAAATGATCCCAATTTCGCTGTTATCAAATGAATAACTCAGCAAACCCCACTTATATGTGTTTCCTGGTTCTATATAGTCATCTAGGTTAGTCGGAAGTTAGATGGTCTCTTAATGTATTTAACGCGTCTAAATGTATTCCATCGTGTTACGTCGAATAAAAATTCATTATTCTAATACTCACATGTAATTGAGTCATCTTTCGTTGCTGGACGATGTTTCTTTCTTAAATACTGTATCTAAAATGACAACTCTCTTTCTTGCGACGACTGCTTTATATCTATGCAAGACTCGTCCTGACGTCTTCCCTTTAAAACGCACGTTTTAGCCAATCATCGGTAATAAGTATTGACATCTCATCACAGTGATGCTTAAAATAAGATATATGTGCCAATAAGACTAATTAAACAGTTGACGGAAAAAATCACCATGTCCAACTTTTCCTTTTCTCGATGTTCTCGTTAGTAAGACACCCACGTCAATTTTCAGAACAGTGGCGTATGTAGGATCATGAAATAGGGGTGAATCAAAGTTACGTTTTTTGTTTGTTTTTCAAACATTAGACATCTCTAAAAGTTATTTAAATGGTGTTTTCATGGTGAAGGCTGGGTTAAAATTTTATCAATATGAAATAATTTTAGTACCGGTAAATATAATAGTATTTGTATAATATTTACGAAGGGGGAATCGTGAAATTAATTAACATTTATCGGCTTAAACTGATGTACTTATAATGTTTCACTAAATACAATACAAATTACCACATAATTTTTCTCATGTGAACATGACATCACAAAGTGAAAAAAAATGAATATGTGTATCTTAGCCATTAAAATTTTTATTGGTGAAGAATGCTTGTTGTCAAAAAAAAGAAGAAAAACCCAAGCATTAGGGCTGATTAGTCCTGCAAGTACTTGCAATAGAAGGTTATTTGATATCTATATTAATAAATAATAATAATAATACTTAACACCACGTTTCCCGTTCGGGCTATACGCTTTAAGTACTAATTACGCGAATGGATTAGGAACTAGGAAGGTTAAATTAGAGGAAGTGAAGGCGCATTTATGTGGAGGGAGAGTGGAAAATCATTTAGGTAAACCGAGATTCGAACCTCGATCTCCCCGTCCTCAGCAGTCGAGCTCAACACGACTATCGCGTTAGCCAACTACGCCACCGAGGCGGGTGATAATATTAATAAAATTAAGAGTTTGTTTGTCTGTCAAAACTTCATGAGCATTGCGTAATATCTACCGTATGAAAAGGTTTGAAAATTTTAAAAATTAGTAGCCTCTTGTGCACGAACATGTGCACCTCAAAGCCTGATTGTTAAAATGTTGACCAGATTTTTTTTAAATAAATTAAAAACTGGATTGGAAGCAAATCAATAATTAAACTAAAGAAAATTCTCCTGGACAGTGCCGGATACTTCAGCTTGTACAAAATAAAGTGTGATAAAAGGCTACGACGTTTTAGAGTTCGCGAAGCGCGGACAAAATATACCGAATAAATCATCTGCGTACCATAAACTAGGAGCGTGATAAAAAGGCCCTAAAATAACTAATGTTTTAAAAATTGTTATAGAGTTTCCCCAGGAACCTTTTGCCTCCGACGCTTTAAGTGGGTCCTTGCCCCCGAATTCTCTTATCACCCCCTCCTACCTCATGTATTAATAGTTATCACCGCGTCTTACTACCCGTTCAGGCTATACGCCTAAGTACTAATTACGCTAATGGGTTAGCAATTGGGAAGGTTGTATATAGAGGAGGCTAACTCGCATTTGCGTGAAGGTAGAGTGGAAAACCATTTAGGAAAAACCACCCCCAGTTCACCAGAGTGAGATTCGAACCTCGATCTCCCCATCCTCGGCAATCTAGCTGGACACGAAACTAACGCGTTAGCTAACTTAGCTACTGAGTTGGGTAGCTAATTTATTAATACCCGCTTCAGTGGCCAAATGGTATAATTTTCTTTCTCGTGTTAGACAGGCCTTCTGATGACGGGTAAACCAGGGGTCAAGTCCCGGTCGGGTCTACTAAAGGGGTTGGTTTCTAAATGATTTCCCACTCTCCTTCTTTAAAAATGCTGGTATATTTCCTTTAAAATGACTCCTTCCTAATCCCTACCCCCTTAAGATTAATTATCATATATGTGCATAACATGTTAGTAAAAAACTTAACGATTACATAAAAGGTTCCACATATGAACTTGGCCAGTTTTTCAACTAGTTTTCTCTCTCAGTCTCTTCTCTAATTTGTTCCTGGCCTTCACGCCACTCTCCGACTCAACCTTGGCTATTGTATCAGTTCATCAACTCCATATGAGTGCATTATGATCGGCTGAACGTACACTGGTGGAAGTTGAGAAGTGTGACATGTGACAGGCGATCTTACGTGAACGACACATTAGTTCAAGATGAAACATAACCACGAGCTACTAGTCGATGACTCAATCCTAAACTGACAAAGGTGTATACATTCCCATTTACACATAAAAGGGGATTTTTTTTGCGTTCAAAATTGATAGCATGTAGCTATATTATTTATTTTATTCATAGTTAATGATACGCTCTATCAAAAGTGACAACTACATATAACATTAGTGTAGATCTAATAGTTTTTCTAACCGTCAGATAAGATCCTTCCTATGAAAATTTAACTACTGTACTTTCTTGGCTTATTGGAGAATATATGAAAACTTGTGAATGTCATTATTTAAGATTTTAATTAAGATTTTCTAATAATATGCCAATATTTATATAAAGAGTTTTTTTTGCCAGTTTCTATCTATATTTACCCACCTCGGTGGCGTAGTTGGCTAACGCGCTAGTCGTGTAGAGCTCGACTATTGAGGACGGGGAGATCGAAGTTTGAATCTCGGTCGGGTGAACTAGGGGTGGCTTTTCCTAAATGGTTNAAATGGTTTTCCACTCTCCCTCCACGCAAATGCGGGTTCATTTCCTCTAATTCAATCTTCCCAATTCCTAATCCATTAGCGAAATTAGTACTTAAAGCGTATAACCCGAACGGGTATTAAGACGCGGTGCTAAATAATAATAATAATCTATCTATATTTCTCAAGCACCTAAAAGTTTAGATCAATTTAATCTAAATTTTAATTTATAAATATCAAGGTATTTACTGGCAAACATATTGGATAGACCCAGATGCAGATGAGAAGATAACAATAGAACGGACTGAATAGAAATAGCTCAAGATAGGGATAGATGGTGTGTACTTTTGTCAGTACAGCAATGAACTTTCAAATTTATAATGCCATAGAGAAAGTAATTAAGTTGATAGGTAGATCATAATAATTCTTTTTATGCTCCATGATAATGAAAAAAAACCTAAACATTAAATAATTTCACATGAAGCAAGAAACTAAGCGTAAATTTGATGTAAGATGACTTGAATAGTTTTAATTACATTTTATTTGTATGTTTAAGGTAGAGAACAAAAAAAATATATCAATAGACAAAAATCCCTTCTCAAATATCAAGTTACCGTCAAGATGTGTTTAACATTTTTTGAACGATCACATGTCTAGCAAAAAAAAAAAAAAAAGTCTGATGACACATCTCATGTTTGAAGAGCTTAATACACTTTTTTAAATGTGTGTATTTGGTCTTTTATGCGTACTGATGAGTCACAAACTATATTGTGTTAATCGGATATTAATTTTACCAGTTAGAGTATTTTTTCACATATACTTGCAAGAACTTAACACAAGTGTGGATATCAGTGCATGGTACCGCACTCATAAATTATATAATGGGCTACAGTTCGAATGTTTTTTGAAAGCTACAAAAGCTTTTATAAAAATGTTCGTATATTCACATATCACATCATGTGATCTGTAGTTTTTACTTTTAATAGACAGTAACAATACCTTTAAAATAATCCCAATACTAAAGTAAAATGTTATCAGTGTTGAGAACAACAAATTATGTTTTTTTTTCTAAAAATTTATTTCCACTAAAATTCTATTTTAAGAAACCCTCATTCCCGCTTCGGTGGCCGCATGGTCTAAAAGACGTCATCCTCGTAATAGACTGTACTGCCAAAGACGGGGAGATCGAGGTTTGACCCCGGTCGGGTGTACTGTGGGTGGTTTTTACCTAAATGGTTTTCCGCTCTTCCTCCACGTAAATGAGCGTACACTTCCCCTAAATTCTACCTTCCTCATCATTAACATATTAGATTAAAAATACACAGGCGTATAGCACGAACGGGAAGTAGGAAGTGATGATAAAAATAACCTTACATCCCGTCAGCACTATTTCGTTAAAATCAAGCTTTGACACTCCCCCACTTGAAACAATTAAACTATTATACCTCAAAATGCTTTATTATAGTGATAGGACATGTTTAACACTATGGCGACTAAGAGATACACCTACCGAAGAGCCGAAACGATTTGCAGACTTCCAGAATTCCCGAGCTATTTAGGAAGTTATTTGTTAGTAATTAAAAAGATGGCTTATCCCAAAATGAAGGTGAAAGGTTTCAAAATGTCCCTATAGGATTAAAATCATTAAACTTAAGTTTTATAACTCAAGACCAATGGCGGCTTGTAGCTAAAATTAGTGGGGGTGCTACTTCAGAAAATTTTTAGCCTTTGTTTTAAAATTGTGTAAAAGGAAAAAAAACACGTATAAAAAGATAATTTATCCAGGAACTTGATAAAATCTTACCAACCAAAACTAAACATTTCTTACTTACTTTAAGTTTAATTGTTACAGTTCAAGCTTGATCTATTCATTTAAAAATGAAATCCATTCTTCTTGTTTTAATTTGCGCAAAAAGTTCAATAACATTCTCCTTGAACTGTGGATGACAATTGAGGAAATTTTTCTCCATTGAAAGTACTGCAAGCGCATTTAGTTTTTCTGTTAAATAAAATAACAAAAAAAAAATGAATCAAATAGAATAGCTGGAAGCAGTATAATAATCTAACTCTACACTCTTCTACATTTTATCCCATTCAAGAATATGGTACATGGTTTTTAAGCACAACACACGCTGAGTGAAAAAAAACTTCCTTCCACCATCACACCAGAGCCGGCACTGCGAGAGCAACAGTGCTCTCTCTACCAAGCAGTCCCGCCTTCCTCCCCATCAATCCTATGTGCGCATGCGCACAACATTCAAACATTAAGCTTAAGGAATATATATTTTACTACAAAAATAAAGAAAAAATTAAAGAAAAGAGGACTCATTATATTAAATGTTATCGATAATATCAAGTAGAAATAGGGGTTGCTGCAGTTCCGCAGTGCTTATACACGAGCCGCTACTGCTCTCAAGACAAATAATCGCGAAAGGGAGGAATTAGCTCCTAATAAGCAATGACGTTCCACGAGAAATAGTGCAGTTCTCAGATCAAAGTAAATAATTATAAAATACTAAAGTTATGTTTTAATAGAAGTCGCAACAGAACATTTCAAGATAATTGAGGATTGTTTTAGTTGTTATGAAGCTTCAGAATGCCCACGCCCGTAAGAAATAACATATTGTAATGATGCTTACGTTCAAGTAGGTGGACCCCTTAACGACTAAGGGTCAGAGTTAAGGGGAGAGTGAATGAAATTATCACATCTTGGAAACCCACCCACAATGAACCAAACTAGAATTTAGAATCAGTCTGTATTTTTTTAAAAAAAGAATGAGGTGTTTTTAAAAGTTCCAATAGTTTTTTAACTGTCTCCATTTTTTTTACTCTGGTTTGGCTTTCCTATGACGGGAAGGTCGGAGTTCAAATTCTGGCTAAGTGTTGTGAGCTGATTTTTCCCAAAAATTGGGTCCACCCTCTCTACATTCAAGTGAGGGTATATTTACTCTTAAGATACTAATACTTACTTACACTATGGCATTAGGAACTCGAAAGTTAACTTAAAGAAGTATGCCACCTCCCTATCTTTTGATAGTTCTATCCAGTCCACCTCGTTAAGCTCTTGTTCTCTTGTTAATCTTCCCATCTGAGTTTATATCTTCTCATTGTGATTACCATTCAGTATCCTGAACACGGCTCTAGAATCTCCCATTTGCGCTGCATGTCCTGCCTACCTTAATCTACGAAACTTGAGTATCCCAACAACGCCTTGTGATAAGTACAGGATAGGTAACTTATCATATAACCTCCTCCAATTCCCAGTATCCTCATGCTTTTTTGAACCAAATATATCTTCCTAAGCCCTTTGTTTTCAAACACTTTTTTTCCCCCGTCATGTGAGGTGAGAGACCACGTTACACACACATGGAGAGCAACTGATAAAACTGTTGTTTTGTTTATTATGAGTTTTACGTTCCTAGATAGCAGGTGAGATGCCAACAACATACTGACCGAGTAATAGCATGCACTTACAGACTGTATTATTGTCCTAATTTCCAATCTAATATCGTTATTGATAGTTAAAAATTTTCCTAAATATTTAAACTCATCAAGGTGGTTATTCAGGGAACGAGAGAAAAGGTTAAAGGTCAGGGCTTAGACAGTTTTATAGCAAAACATTTGTTTTGGTCAATATAAATAAAATATTGCTGCTTCTATATAAATATAGAGTTTAATTTTCTTCGCATGGCGATATCAACCGTTGTTTAATATATCTCATGGGCATAGCGACACTATCTAACAAACTTTTTAAATTAAGAGAAAAAGGTTTTCATGAAATTCCATGACTCATTTAATAGATATTCAACAACTGTTAGGGTCATAATGTGAATAAAACTAATTTCTATGTTTGTATAGAAGCAATATTTTTTAATATATTTTGACCAAAGAAATGTTTTGCTATACAAACTGCAAAAATGCTGACTTTTTCTCGCGTTTCCTAAACTCTAAATTCACACATTTTAATCCCGTCAAAAGATGTTGCTCGAAGTAATCTATAAATTATCGTCCCCAATCTGTGTTCTCTGTGTGATCATACAGTTAGTCTTTCCAGCGTTCACTTCTGAGCCTATTTCCTTACAAACCTCTAATAAAATGTCTGTACTTTTCGCAACACCAACCTTACTATTACCCGACAAGCTAAATAAGTATCCTGATAATCGTTGAATATTCTAAAGCTAGATTAAAAAGTAATGGGGAAAGTACCTATATTTGTTTCAACCAATTATGTCTTTAAAAAGCATATAACAAGTAACATCCAACCCGTACTGATAGATAACTAATATAAATATGTAAATAGTCCAGACGGGTAGTAAGACAAAAAGCAAACAAACCCTAAAAGCGATCGTTCAAATCCATTCCGGGACTTATTTATGTATCTTTTTAAAACAATTATGGCGTATATTTTAAAGAAGCGTATCATTGGCCATTCATTGAACTGTCAACAATGACAAAAGAGCAATCATTCAGCTTGGTTGACAGATAATATAAAATAACACCTTTGCTTCAAACCTAGTTATGTCTTACACGAACAAATATTACACCTTGAAAGCCATCAATCTTGTTAGTTCCAATTTGAATCTGCGGCTTTTTTTTTCTTCTTCTGTACCTGGTACAAACAAACATAGCATGTCTCAAATTAGTATAGCTAACAGAAGGTCATGTGACATATGCGCGCCCTGGTGTCACATGAAAAGAGGGAGGTGTGTATAAAAAGAGACGGCCAGTGATGTGTAGATACCTAGTCTTCCCAAGAGAACATCCCTATACANATACACATCACCAATCATGGCACGCACATCACTTCTGGTAAGCTGACCGGTTTTTCGGAGATGCGATAAAACAGAGACCAGCCTTGGTGGCCGCATGGTCTAAGGCGCTACTCTCACATTAGAATCGACTGTCGATGACGGGGAGATCAAAGTTAAAATCTTGGTCGGGTATACTGAGAGTCGTTTTTCCTAAATGGTTTTCCACTCTTCTTCTATGCAAATGCGGGTAAACATTAAAATAAAAATAAATTAAATATATTAATCTTGGTAGGGTGTACTGAGAGTCGTTTTTCCTAAATGGTTTTCCACTCTTCCTCTATGCAAATGCGGGTAAAAATAAAAATAAATTAAATGTGTTAATTTGAAAACGTACCCTTTATTTATTAGTTTTTTTCTTAGTAAGCTTAAGTAAATAATTATTTGAGGAACGATAACATTTAGGGAATACATAGACGATCACACGATCCTTGATAAGTTTATCAGTCGATTGACGACAAAAAGATGGTTTTCAAATTCAGGCGAAGAAATAGTTTAAGTTGAATTTCCTGCTCGTAAACATTAGTCAAGCACAGTGACAGTCCATACGTTTTGTGATCATTGTTCAATTTTAAGGATCAATACTTTTTTTTAGAGACATTAGCTACTTTTTTTTATGATACTTACCATAAATTATATCAATTGTGTTACACTTTTACTTCAAGTGCTGGAAATAATCTCGTAATATTTCGTTAACCCTCGAACACGTTGTACTGTCGATCATAAAATTTTATTTTGAAATGTTTTTCTATCACCGCGTCTTAGGCCTATCACCTGTTTAGATAATAACCATATATGATAGTTACTCTAACGGAGTAAGATGAGGAGGAAGTATTTTATATATAATTTACCCGCATTTGTGTGGAGGAGAGCGAGAAACCATTTAAGTAAAAACACCCTCAGTAGACTCGACCTGGATTCGAGCCCCGATCTATTCATCAACAGCAGTCCAGTCTAACACGAGAATGATTCCTTAGACCGCTCGGGCACTGAGGCGGGTTTAATTATAGCAGAAATAAGATATAAATTGGAAAGCATGGATAGTAGAAAGCTTTGTTTAACAAATATTAATACCCTTAGTGGTGGGGCACGGCCTGAATGCAAGCCTGTAGTTGTCTTGTCGTAGAATTCCGTACTATTTAAAAAATACATTGCGTTTAAATTCTTGCATTCAGTCCAAAGTTAGCCATTACTCGGAAAAAGGGCCAAATGGGACATATGCTTTGATGAACTTTTTAATTAATTAACAAATATAATAGATTCGATAGTTAATTCAATAGTAAATAATATAATAAAATGTTATCATTCTTTACTACAAAATAACCAAATTGTGTTTTTTTAATGTTCTTTACTACTATAATACTACTTTATCATATAAAAAGTATTATGTTTATATTACATAAGTGTATATTGTTTTATATATATTATTATAGCTATGTCTATTTGAATTATGTGTAAAACAAAATGTTATACATGATACACACACTTAACAGATAAACTTAGTACACTCCGTTTAACCTGAAAGGTGGCAAGCTTACCCCAATGATTTACATTATGGTTCAGCTTAAAATATAGGGCCATACTATAATTGGTTATGGTAAGATTGCTACTTTTACGGAGCGTACATATGACTTGACATCCACCTGACAAGAGTATTACCATGAACCCCCAAGACTGGCCCAATGTCTGTGTGTGAATGAAGCAAGGTCGTGTCTTGTTGCAGATCGCTTTCAGCTTGTTGCTGGTTGCTGTTACCCTGATACACACGTCGCCGCTTCCAGAGGAAAAGAACGTTCCCAGAAAGTACGTACACATCGACAGTTAGAAACGAAACAAAATTATGAAAAGTGAAAGCTTTTACTCAAAATAAAAATGCTTCAATAAGGTTTCGGTTAAATGAAAAAATGACAACCTGATAGGGATGTGAAAAGGTAACTCTTTAAATAAGAAATTGAGTTGAAGTGAAGCTTGAAGCATGGGGAGCAATGTAAAGAATAAGGGGTTTGTTGTTATCACATAGCACTACTTTCTTTTTTCTTAACTATCCATCAAGTGCATACAGGGGCGGCTGCCTGGGGGTTATTTTGTTATTTTACTCTTATTCCGCGGTTAAATATGGGGCGCCAAACAGCAATGCCGCCCGGGTACCAAATTTACCTCAGGCGCTGAGTGCATCTTGGTAAGGTTTAGAGGAAAACTAAAAGAATACCATATTATTTATATTGATATATTTAATCATCTATAATTACGTTACATATGACATTAAATCACTAGTTGGTGTTATAATACTGTTTAGTAGATGTTCGGAAATTAATTATATGTAATAGGCCTATTTAGGGAGGTATTTCAAATCTTTTAATAAAATATCGAGGTTTTTCTTCTTCTTCTTTCAAAAAATTTCGAGGATGAGAAATTTATTGTCAATGTTGATGTTGAAGCGAAGGAGATTCTATCGTTTATTTATACTTCAACATTTGGCAGCTTCACACACCCTTACAACCTGGACATGGGAATCAAACCTGTGACCTTTCGCTTTGTGTGTCAAAGCTCTATAGGCAACAGGACTGATCTTGTTGACAACCATCCCGTATCAGTTTGTGATAAAAATCTAAGAAGGAATTTAAAAAAAAATTGTCACTTGTTTCTGGCTGAATGTTTACTATATTCTCAACTTCTTTCTTTTTTAAAATTTACTCAATTTGTGTATGTGTCAAGTAGTCTGAAATATTGATTAATAATTAACTGTATTTCTTTCTTTATTATACCAAATGACTTAGCAGAGCTATCAGTATTTACAATATTAGATAGGTCCTTAATTATAGTAACCGTGTTTGTACACAGACCACAGCAGCCCCTGAACGTAGGCAGACCCCAGAACACACCAGATCTTAAATCAAGGTAGGAATGAATTAAAAAGTTGAAGTATTTCATCATATACTATTTATTTATTTAAGGTATCTTACGTGCTCTTTCTAAACTGACTGATTATATCAACAGACGACTTATTAACTAATTTAATATCGAACAAACACAACATTTAGCCCCCGGCTGTTAATTCATTATTGTGAAATGAGAAACCCACATTTCACCAATGGCAAATTTTTCGGCCATGCCGAGAAGCGAACCCGGGAACCCTTAGCTTAGTAGAGAGAGACACGCTACTGTCTGCTAATTTGTCGTACTGTAGCACTTCAACTACACCCAATATCACCTCTGAAGGAACTACAGGGCGTGTGGATAAAATATTTATCTTCTCTTTCTTTCAATTAACTGTTGCCAAATCTCCTCGCTCTTGGTTCCCTGAAGGTGAAGTGATGAGGTTGGAAAGAACTACTGACAACATACACGAACCAGTGTTGCAAAATTATTTTTATATTTAAGGGAAGATTGACCACATGAAACAATAGAATGACAACACTGATTAACAATAGTAACCATGCACTTCCCTCAGAGAGGATATTTATATTATCAGGGGAAGAGTTTTTTAGTTTGTTGATCTAATCGTTTATCCCCCACGTTGTCATTACAAATAGTAACTTTACTACTTTTAGGGCTACGGGCAAGTCCTAGGTAGCGAGATTTACTCATAGGGGTCAAGTGATCGTGCCCATGATGGGATAGTGTTATAATTCCTTGGCTACATTACATGATGCATTTTAGTAATAATAATAATAATAAAGAGCACCACGTCTTACTACCCATTCGGGTTATACGTCTAAGTACTAATTACCCTAATGGATTAAGAATTGGGAAGGTTAAATATAGAGGAAGTGAACCCGCATTTGTGTTGAGCGAGAGTGGAAAACCATTTAGGAAAAAAAAAACACCCACAGTTCACACGACCGAGATTCGATCCTCGATCTCCCCCGTCCTCGGCAGTCTAGCTCAACATGAAACTAGCGCATTAGCTACCGAGGCGGGTGATGCATCTTAGTGTTCGTATGACTATTTTTCAAAGTCTTAAATTAAAATTTGAGTATTTTATTTAACTTTTATAACATTCTCATGTACTAGTCTTACATTGGATACATTTTCCAATATTACATCCGCACCTGTCTATCTAAGGAACAAACGGATGATAATTACTCTAGTAGGGTAATGGTGAATAAGGAATCATTTTAGAGGTAGTTTACCCACATCTGAGTAGAGGGAGAGGGAGAAAACACTTAGAAAAAACTACCATCAGTAGACCCGACTGATGTTCGATCCTCGATTACCCCGTCATCAGCAGGCCAGTCTAACAAGAGACCTTATAGGGGAAGTAGGGGTAATACCGGGACGCTAAGGGGAAAAATTCATAAAAAATAGATAAATTAATATTTTAATCTGAAACTTTGTACAGAGAAGGACAATAGTATTTATTACAATATTTGACTATACAAATGTCTGTGTTCAGGAAAATTATTTATCTACCTCCACAAATATAGAACAATGGAAAAAAACGGTTCTGCCCCAGCTATGGGGTATAACCGGATACGCCATGGGGTAAAACCGGGTCTTATCATTTTTTGCTTCTTAGGCATGGGACACATACAAATTCGTCTAGCTCATTTTTATCCCATCCGGTACAGCTTTCATGCGCCCATTTTTGACATTTTAGACACCTAACCCATTCATCTGTCTTGTTGGTAGAAGAATAAGGTTCTTTACAGATAAGACATGGTGTTTCATTTTTATCCTCATCGGAACAACTAGAATGTCGACTTTGTTCTTGCTTCAGATTGCGGGGTTTTGTCAACAATTTTCTTTTTACTTGTTTATTTGCAGGGCCTCTCTGCATTTACCTCAGTTCATTCCTGTATGGGGAGCTTGTAATGATGGCTGTTTTGCCTCTTCTTCTGTTTGAAAAAGATCTTTCACAGTGTGGAATTGGAATTACATCTTGAGGTGAAACGCTAAAGTTATACGAAACTTTCTTTAGTGTTACTGCAAGACCTGATTGTCAAGGTTGAGGCTCACAAAATTGTCCAGGCTGAGGCTCACAAGAAGGTCCAGGTTGAGGCTCACAAGGTGGTCCAGGTTGAGACTCACAATCTGTTTCAGGATTTACACTCTCTTTTTCAGAAGTTCTTTCTGTTGTGTCTTTTGGAGCATATACTTCTTCTCCGAACGTATTTGGATTTAGTGGATAAATCCCGGTCTTCTGAAACCCGGAAATAACATTTTGCATGGTTGCTGCTCGTATGTAAGCCAACCCAAACAATTTGGCGATCTGATATTGTGTTACCACTCTCCCTGGATGGTTAAGGAGCCATGTCTTCACTTCCTGTCCATAAAAAGTGCTTAGAGGAGCCATGAAGCTTACGTCTAACGGCTGAAGCTTGTGGGTACAATGTGGCGGAAAGCAAAGTATTATGATCCCATTGTCACGAGCAATGTCAATAACTGCCAAGTTTTTGACGTGTGTTGCATGTCCATCAAGCAACAGAAGAACTGGTTCGTCTTTCGAAGGTTTTGCGTTACTGATAAAGGGCTGCATCCATTCTAAAAATATGTCTGCTTGCATCCAACCAGCCACTAGGGTGGCATATAGCAATTGTCCTTGGCGGTGCACCTTCAATAAGTTCTTCCTTCATTCTTATTCTTGGGAATATCAATAATGGTGGAACATAATGTCCGGCTGCCGAGAAACAAAGCTCCGTCGTTACCAATTGTCCTCGCTCTGCTGACGTCAGAGCACCAACCTGCCTCCTGCCTTTCTGGGCCAAAACTTTAGACTGTGTTTTAGGCACAGATGTTATTCCCGTTTCATCAACGTTATAGATACGTCCTGGTTGGAATTTGTAGGTTTCAAAACAGCTGGCCAGAATTTCATAAAATTTTGAAACAGCGGTTTTATTAAACCCCATTGCCCATGCAGCTGAAGTTGCTTCCGGTTTTCTGAGTGACAGATCAGGATGACGTTTCATAAAACAACTTAGCCAATCAGGTCCTGCAAGTTTCTCCTCGAGGTTGAAATTATGTTTGAGTCCGTTTTTCTCAGCTAACTCGTAAGCAAGACGCCTTACATCTTTCGTTGTGAGACCAAACAAGGGGATCTCCATGAACTTTATATGCTGTACAAGTTCCCTTTCTTGGTTCTCGGTGAACACACATTTGAAGTTTCCCATCCCTAAAACCAAATATTTTAACATTAGTAAGCTAGGAGTACAATAAAGTAAATACTATAATTTATATAAATTATATTAAAAACTTGTCGGCATAACCTTTTATAGCTGCTACTTCTACTGAAGCTTCAATTTTGGCTTTTTTTACACGATCTTCAAGAGTCGACTGAGGTAAATCATAATCAAAAGATACCTTCTTATAGCTCATATTTCCTTGAATAACTTCATCACTTGCTTTCGCCATATTCTCCTCGGACCAATTTTGGCGATTACTTATACAAATAAATTTTCGTGGCATGTTGAGTACATAGCCTGAAAATAGTTAAAATTTTAGTATTGTTCATTACAATTATAACTTATATAATATACATAATATAGTTGTAAGCTTCACCAATTGAAACAAACGAAATAAAAATAATTAAATAAAACACTGTATGCTTGCAATAATTATTAATCATAACAAATCTATCACGTTACACCAAAACATCAAAAATAAATTATTTCGTATAAAATAACTATCGCAACGAACATTTCTTTAACTTCAGTAACGTTCCTGTTTATTTGAACAAGTTAGCTTATAACATTACATTAATGACCAAAGTAACAAATAATCACGGGGTGAAACCGGGTACCCGATTTTACCCCACCGGTTCTGCCCCAAACGCTTAATTTGGTTTTAAACTCTCACAACAGGAAAATTCTAACCCAAAATTGAAAATAATAATATCTGGGTAAAGCTAAGAGAAGTATCTTTCTATTGTACCCCCCATGAAATGCCAAAAATGATGTCTTCTCTGTTTGTAGGTGTAAAGTAAAAACCATAAAATAAGATGAAACTAAACAAAAAACACGAATATACTGTAACTTGAACAAAACTTGTCCTATCTTCACAAACCTTCTCTTTGTGACTGACACGGGTATACAGAAGACATTCCTATCACTCCCGTTAGATTACCCCACACCCCAGGCACAAATTCAAGGCCACCCGCTTCCACCCCGGTACCCGGTTCTACCCCTCCTTCCCCTACTATTATGCCACTGAAACGGGCGGAAAAAAATAATAAAACTTATTAATTAAATGGAGGGGAATAAAATGATAAAATTACAAAAATATACATATTCATTTTACAAACAGTTTCGTTTCATTTAAGTTTTACAGAAATAAGCCAGAGAGGAGGATATTTTTAATGAGTAAAAAAAAAAGGTGTATCAAATTTAATCTAAAATAGTTTACAAGTAGCGATTCCAATTTAAGTGGACGATAAAACAGTACAATTATATATATAAGTTATATTTTGTTGCAAATTGTTGACATATGTGAATAGATCTTTAATAATGTAATCTTAATTAATTTATTACACTAATGTTATGTTTATTTGACATTTATCTTGTTTGATTGCAGACCTAGCGGGCACCCGGAACACCAAGGGAAAGAGGAACACAGAAGAGTAGTGTGAGTATCACTTATATCTCTTTAAATTCATTATCTATCTATTTAAAACGTGAACCTATTCACTTAGAGCTGTGATTCAAAACTTTTTTTTAGAACCTCGATCCAATCTTTAGAGTGACAAGCATTCATGACCCACCTAGCTTTAATAAATATGAGAGGGGGTATATTTTTATCATAATATTTTTTATGTTTTTTTTTTTCATTTTCCAATTTTTTTAATGATTTTGTATTTTTAAATAATAATACTAAATGTTCACACTTTAAAAACTTTTCGTGATCTACTACAAATTGGCTCATGACTCACAGTTTTATAAATACTGGAGTTTAGATAGTGACTCCCGGACTTATGAACAACCGATTTTAATGTTTATATATATATACCTTCACCTACTTAATAGGTCGTAAGACCCACCTCGGTGGCGTAGTTGGTTAACGCGCTTGTCGTGTTGAGCCCGACTGCTGAGGACAGGGAGATCGAGGTTCGAATCTCAGTCGGGTGAACTGGGGGTGGTTTTCCTAAATGGTTTTCCACTCTCCCTCCACGCAAATGCGGGTTCACTTCCTCTAATTCAACCTTCCCAATCCATTAGAGTAATTAGTACTTAAAGCGTATAACCCGAACGGGTAGTAAGACGCGGTGCTAAATATTATTATTATTATTATTATTATTATTATTATTATTATTATCAATAGGTCATAAGCCACCATTGCCGAAATTTTTTTGAAATATAATTACTATCGCAATAGATTGGACTGCTGTTGACAGAGATATCAGGATTCAAATCCCAGTTGGGTGTACTGAAGGTGGTTTTTCCTAAAATTGTTTTCATGCAAATTCTGGCACACTTACTCTAAACTAAACTTTCCTAATCCTTAACAGAATTAGTGCAATTAGTACATAGTGTTAAAAAAATTCTGAGGAAACTACATATTGGAAAACTATGTTGTCATTTTCTTGTGGTCAATGTTCCCTTATAATTAAGTAATTTTTTGCAACGCTGGTTAGTCGATGTTGCCACTAGCTCCTTCTAACCCCAGCACACCGCCTTCCCACATAACTAAAAGTGAGGAGATTCATCAACAGTTAACCGAGATAGAGCAAAGATAAAGAAAGCTCTTCTCTATAAAACCACCAAATCCCTAAGATATGATATTTAGTGCAGCCACCGAGCAAAGATTATATCTCGAGAATTATCTTATCGCTAATAAAATGAGCTATTCGTAGTTGGAAATAACACGAAGGCAGGGGAGCTTCTAACTATTTATGGAGAGGGATCGCTTTTAGATTCAGACGTTGATCGACAACTTTTAAGAAATTTTAGGTCGAATCTCGGCTGAGACGAACTTTTAACCTTGTGGGAGTATAATTTGCTATTATAAGCTAATGTTGAGTTATAATCCATAAGGTAGGTGGTAGGTTTTGAAATGTCGGTTTAATCTTTCAGCCGCGAATATTCCGAGCACCTAAACACTTCTCCACCCCAACCTTCCGCGGTGAATTGTCAGCTGAATTTGCGGTGAGTTGTCTTCCCAGGTCTGCGTCATTTGCCCCAAATTCTCCCCTTAGCTTTAGTTTCCATCTTAAATATGCGTAATTTACCCCAAATTCTCCCCTTGGCTCTAGTTTCCATCTTAGATATTTTCAATTTACCTCAAATTCTCTCTTTGGCCCTAGTTGCCATCTTAGATATGAGTCATTTACCCCAAGTTTATTCCTTGGCTCTAGTTGCCATCTTAGATATGCGTCATTTACCCCAAATTCACTCCTTGGCTCTAGTTGCCATCTTAGATATGCGTCATTTACCCCAAGTTAAATCCTTGGCTCTAGTTTCCATCTTAAGTATGCATCATTTAGCCCAAGATTTCCCCTTGGCTCTAGTTGCCATCTTAGATATGCGTCATTTACGCCAAATTCTGTCTTTGGCTCTAGTTGCCATCTTAGATATGCGTCATTTACCCCAGATTCATTCCTTGGCTCTAGTTGCCATCTTAGATATGCGTCATTTACCCCAAATTCTCTCCTTGGCTTTAGTTGCCATCTTAGATATGCGTCATTTACCCCAAATTCTCTCCTTAGCTCTAGTTGCCATCTTAGATATGCGTTATTTACCCCAAATTCTCTCCTTAGCTCTAGTTGCCATCTTAGATATGCGTCATTTACCCCAAATTCTTTCCTTGGCTCTAGCTGCCATCTTAGATATGCGTCATTTACCCCAAATTCTCTCCTTAGCTCTAGTTGCCATCTTAGATATGCGTCATTTACCCCAAATTCCCTCCTTAGCTCTAGTTGCCATCTTAGATATGCGTCATTTACCCCAAATTCTCTCCTTGGCTCTAGTTGCCATCTTAGATATGCGTCATTTACCCCAAATTCTCTCCTTAGCTCTAGTTGCCATCTTAGATATGCGTCATTTACCCCAAGTTCATTCCTTGGCTCTAGTTGCCATCTTAGATATGCGTCATTTAGCCCAAATTCTCTCCTTGGCTTTAGTTGCCATCTTAGATATGCGTCATTTACCCCAAATTCTCTCCTTGTCTCTAGTTGCCATCTTAGATATGCGTCATTTACCCCAAATTCACTCCTTAGCTCTAGTTGCCATCTTAGATATGCGTCATTTACCCCAAGTTCATTCGTTGGCTCTACTATTTGTGGTTATAAAACTTTGCAATCAGAATTGCTATAAAACCTAGATTTCTCCATAATATACATGAGCAGTTAACGGTTTCCATGGATATTTAGATATTTTTTCAGTATACTTCGTCCAGCCGGCCCAAATTTACACTAATGGGTACGGATGGGGCAGTAAATCAGAATTTGAAGGAAATGTAAATCCATTTTCAAGAATAGTCAGAAATAATTTAGTAAAAAATAACTCTCAGGGACCCAAGTGGGTTTCGGATCCCAATATTCCTGTTACCGGTTATCCATTCTAACACGATAGTGACGCATTATAACATACGACCACTGGTGTAGGTAAAATTTAATTTACATAATGAGTAAAATATGTGAACTTCTAATATCCCGCATTTTTTTTTTTTTTTTGCAAATTATTTAAGCTAACTCTTGGATGATGATTTGTTGAAAGGCTGAGGGAAAGTATTTTGCGCTTAGTGGGTGGTTTTGAATTATTTTTTTAGCACCACGTTTTACTACCCATTTGGGCTGTACACTAATTATTAAGTGATATAACTAGTAAGTAAACAAAGCACAAATGTAGGAAATATATAAAGCTAATTGTATGTTTTTTCCTACTTTGCAGACGCGAGGAAAATGAGCACGAAGAACCCAAGGCCGCAAGCGAAGAGGAACATCACAAGGAAAAGTAAGAAAGGATTCAACAAATTCGACAGATTCTAAATGCATGCTTTACGATAGGAAAGTGACTGACTTGACTGCTCTTTCTATATTACACTAAATAATGGTGTCATGCATATTTGATTTTTAGTGGCTGGATATGAATTCAGCCACGTTAAGAGTGGTTAGGAAGGTAGGTTGTCGGAGCTCGGCCCCACGTTGGTTTATTAACTCATTCCCTTCTTTTTTTTTTGTTAGCACCGCATTATTATCTGTTCAGGTAATACTCATATGTACTTATTACGCTAATGATTTAAGGATGAGGATGGTTTAATTTAGATTTAGAGATAGTGTACCCACATTCACACGGAGAGAGAGTATAAAACCATTTTAGAAAAACCACCCTGATTACACCCGGTCTAAATTCGAACCCCAGTCTCCCTGTCATCAGCAGTCTAGTTTATTGTGAGAGTGAAACCTTAGACCATGAGGCCACCGAAGAAGGTGGACCATGTTGGTGTACTAAATCGGCCCCTCTTGTTATCATGTTTATCTATTACACAATGAATCATTCACAGCCTAACCTTAGCTAATATATCCTAACAATGCTGACAGTCCGAAGTATGTCGAAAGTGGAAATGAAGGTTGTATTGATTCATGGAGCCGAATTCACAGAGTAGATGAGGACGGATTATTATTATAGGTGGGGAGGGGAGGAGGTTAGATAACGTCGTGGTACTCATCACAAGGTATTATTAGGATAATCAAGTCTCGTAGATTACGTTGGGCAGGACATTCAGCGCGAATGGAACCATGTTTAGAGTACTGAGTGGAATATCCAATGGGAAGAGACCATCGAGAAGACCAGATGCAGATGGGAGGACAATATTAGATTTATTTAGCACCACGTTTTACTACCCGTTCGGGTTATACGCTTTAAGTAATAATTACGCTGATGGATTAGGAATTGGGAAGGTCGAATTAGAGGAAGTAAACCCGCATTTGCGTGGAGGGAGAGTGGAAAACCACTTAGGGAAAACCACCTCCAGTTCACCCAACCGAGATTCGAACCTCGATCTCCCCGTCCTCAGCAGTCGAGCTCAACACGACAAGCGCGTTAGCCAACTACGCCACTGAGGTGGGTGATAATATTAGAATAGACCTGGAAGAGATAGGAGGTAATGAAGTGGACCGGATAAAACTAGCTCGCGATAAGGAATGGTGGCGTACTTCCTTAAGTGCGGCAATGAACTTTTCGAGATCTTAATGCCATAAATTAAGAAAGGGGGCAAAATAGTTTTGCTAAGGGATTATTGGGGAATTCGTGTTTCATGATTTTGACTACCTATTGCTGTGCCCTCATCTATCTCCTCTACTACCCCTCTACCATTTGGTAAAGTTAGTAATTGGGTGAGTTAATCAAATCACGCCCCGGGAAAAATGGTATTCTAAATATCATACAATAATACATTTAGTTCATATGGACCGTATTTTACAACACACCCGGGCTATTCACATGTTAACGCTAATGAGGTAGGTATGAGGAATGAGAATTTAAAGAGAGTATACCGTGGAAGGAGAGTGGGGAACCGTTTAGGGAAAAACACCCCAACCTCGTCGTCCCCAGAAAACCTGATCATACAAGGCTTACGTCTTACACTGCATGCCCACCGATGAGGATTATATTAAGATATTTTTTTAGCAGACCAACTAATAATATCAGACTGAAATGTTATGTCCACCCCAACTATCATAATTTTTAGTATTTAACGCGCACTTTCTGAACCGACTGGTTATATCAGAACACGACTTATAAACTAACTTAACTCTAGAACAGACACAACATCCAGCCCCCAGCCGTTAATTCATTACTGTGAAAGGGTAAACCTATATTTCACAAATGATAACTATTTAGGTCATCCCAGGATTTAAACCCGGGACTCTTAGCTCAGTGGGCAGGGACGCTACCGACTTAGCTAAAGTGTCGAACAACTATTAATTAAAAAAATCATCTATATATATTTCAAATTAAGAAAAAATAATCTTTAAATGCGTAATCTACCTAGGCATATAAGCATGTACTATTTTTTTTGCAGAAGCTATTGCCAATGGAAAAGGGCAACTTCAATTTATTAAACGTCACCCAATGCAGCAAAAACATAATGCAATATATTTTTTTAGCCCTAAGATAATAAAAAAAGAAATTCCCCACAGCTCAATCTAGTCTCTAATGCTAGAGTTGTTGGCATTGGCAAACAAACGAGTAACCGGTTTTATTTAAGGTATAAAATCAATAAATCAATGTTCCTCCATTCACACCAGCATCTATCTTAGATCCTTATGAATCTAGAATAATATTTTAATGTAGACGAATAGAGATAATACAATCCAACCCCTTGTTCTAGCAAGCAATCCAGTAAATACCTCCTCTTTTCTCACAGGCGCGAGTCCCACGAAGAAGAAAAGAAAGTCTCTGCAGAAGAGGAACACCCCAAAGTGACGTGAGTACCAACTTTCAGCTTTCATTTATTCTGAACCAACAGAGGGATCTCTGACGTGGCCGAGAACGCAAAGGAGTAAGTCCTAAGAGGTAACTATGGTCGGTTTACTATGATAAGGGGGTACTTAGAAAATAGTTACCTTTTGTTGTTACAACAATTTACTGTAAATAACAAAATCCGAGGCATAATGTGGAGTCCCTTAACAAGATTTTAATGAGCTACGCGTTAATTTGTTGTTGTTTAGGGGGGGGGGGGGCTATTAAATCGATCATCGAAGGAAACAAATATTAAAAGAAAACTGTAATAGTAATAAATAAAATTATATTAAAGTATTTAAATTGTAGAATTTAACACAGGGGTTGTTGTTATATTAATGACTTTAGCTAAAGGGTAATGATTAAAATGGTAGTTTTCAGGATAAATATCTGCATTAATATAGGTAGAGTATTGAAAAAACAAAGTAAAAATTATTTGTGGAAAAACTACCCCAGTGCACCCGCCTAAGACTTTTAACCATATATCATTTTCAAAGCCAAGAATGCGAGCTTGGTGCGATATAACGCTTTGTATACTAGCATTGTTTATTTTACATATTATGGTAAATATACTAGATGTTTTTACACTCCACTACTAGTTTTAAAACCTTTCTCTCTTCTAAATAAAAACGTCACTAACAATGTCCTCATGAATGTCCGATTACAGGAGCGAGTCCCAAGAGAAAAGCTCGGCAGAAAAGAAGACTTCCAACGAAGAGGAACATCAAAAAGTGAGGTGAGTGACAATAATCAACATTCATTTTATTTTATTTAAATTTTTCATCCAGGGTTGCATGTATAATCAACATTTTCGGGGAAGACAATCTATATAGCCGGTGTACTAGTTGATTGGTTTACTACAAGGACTTGAGATATATTAGTACCCTCATTCCCCGAATTTCTGGTTTTAAGCTGGCAAACACTTTGATGCGTCCAAGTTTGTTATTTATACGAATCGTTAACTTTGTTTTCCAGACGTGAGGTCTCTGAGGAAAAGTCTGAGGAGAAGAAGGAATCTAGCAGCAAGGAGGAAGACGAGAAAGTCAAGTGAGGATTGAACTTATCTAAATGCATACTCAAACAGTCTCCCACGTAATCTTAGAAGGGATGACGATATTCGGATCACAGCTGCTCGTTACTATTCATTCATCCAGATAATGGCTGATCATTTAATACACTCAGCCAGAACACGACTGATCATTTCTATGCATTCATCTAGAACACGACTGATCTTTTCTATCCAGTCATCCAAAACACGACTGATATTTTCTTCATTCACCCAAAACACTACTGATCATTTCTATTAATTAACCCAAAACACGACTGATCGTTTCTATTCATTAATCCAGAACACGAATGATATTTTCTATTCAGTCATAAAAAACACGACTGATCATTTATATTCAATCGTACAGAACTCGACTGATCATTTCTATTCATTCCTCCAAAACACGACTGATAATTTTAATTCTTTAATCCAAAACATGACTGATCGTTTTTATCCATTCATTCTGATCCAAATTGACTGTTCTCATTTATTGACCCAACCCACACTATTTCCCATACCCAAAGACCACTCTTTAAATAGTTTGTATCAATTCAATGAAGCTGCACAACACAGCACTAAGATAAGTTTATGAAGTTCAGAAAATTATCATTATGTAAGAAGTGTTTTGCCATTGAGAAATAGAGTTTACGCCAAAATGAGGCTAAACCATACAAATACGTCACTAAAGAAAAAGAAAAACCTTACATTCTAATAGCTATAATTTTTAGAAAATAATGAAAAGGTTAAACTAGCTCATTTTAAACCACATCTCACGTGAAATTTGAGTTCTAAGATCAAAGTTGATGTATAGAAACACAGAAATAGTTTTTATCAAACAAATAAAGTCTTTTTACTTTCTCTCGACTCCTTGTAGAGAGAAGTATTGTGATCGTCAGTAAAATCTAACTCGAGATTTTGATAAAGGTTGACGGTTCATGACCCCCCTTAAACAGAAAAGGTTGTTTTGTTTTTTACCATCTCTCTATCTGTCCTACCTTTATCTCGGACTAGAGCCAAAACCATTTTACATGATCTGGCTAAAACTCGCTTTTAACTGTGTGACAACATAAAATGTTTATATAAGCGATTGTTGTTTTCGTGTTTTTTAAGCTTCAAATCTGCTACTATCATAATAAATAAAGTAGTGTGTTTACATGTGATTATATATATATATATATATATA
>CABFVX010001051.1:76227-94215 GCA_902151425.1 Timema shepardi | reverse complement strand
TATATATATATATATATATATATTTCCGCATCCACGTCTACAGGTTTTCACTAATGAAATAGGATTGAGAAAGGTAGAGTTAGTTAACGTGTAAATGCAGCAAATAGGAAGGATAAGATTAGACAATTTATAAAAAAAACACTCAGTACACTTGCCTGAGATTTAAACTCAGACCTGTCAGTCATCGACAAACAAGATCTGACGAGCATGACGCCTTTGTCCACGATCCCACTGATGTGGATATATATAAATATACGCAAACACACATATGCTTTATTAGCATTATTGGCAAAATTAAATTTGCCTTAAAACACGCTTCAGTGGCTGAATGAGTTAAGGTATCGCTCTCATTTTATACTCTGGTCTGCTGAAGATGGGATGATCGGGGTTCTAATCCTTGGTAGGTCTACTGTGAGTGGTTTTTCCTTAATGGTCGGCCACTCTCCTTACGCGCAAATGCGGCTATATCAGCTCTAAACTGCTTCCTTCCTCAACCCTACCCCATTACAGTTATTATTTTATATGTGGACAACCTGAACAGGTAGTAAGAAGTGGTGACAAAAAAAAAGTAACTCTTAAAACCTGCACCGGTGAGCACGGGCATTATACGTTGAACTTATTTAACCTGGTTTGACAATCATGGGGCGATTGGGGTTCGAATCCAAGTCGAGTGCATTGAGGTCAAGTTTTTCTAAATTGTTTCCCACTCTTTATAAACACAAGAATTTTTATATAGTTAATCTAAATTCTATTTTATTACCCATAACCTAATATTCTGATTAAATTACTGAAATATGCTCGAACACTGTGAAAATAATAATCATTTTATGATCATCACTATCAGTTTGTTTCTTAATTCGTGCTTCTAGTTTGGTTTTGTTTTGTTTTAATATACTAAGAGGTAACGATGTTTTCCAGACGTGAGGCCGCTGAGGAAAAGTCTGAGGAGAAGTCTGAGGAGAAGAAGGAATCTAGCAGCAAGGAGGAAGACGAGAAAGTGAAGTGAGGATTGAACTAATCTAAATGCATAATCAAACAGTCTCCCACGTAATCATAGAAGTGACGACGATATTCGGATCACAGCTAATCGTTACTATTCATTCATCCAGATAACGACTGATCATTTAATACACTCAGTCAGAACACGACTGATCATATCTATTCATTCAACCAAAACACTACTGATCATTTCTATTCATTAATCCAAAACACGACTGGTATTTTCTTCATTCACCCAAAACACTACTGATCATTTCTATTCATTCCTCCAAAACACGACTGATCATTTCTATTATTTAATCCAAAACATGACTGACTCTATACACACAATAATTTTGATATTTAATCTATATTTTACATTTTCCCCCATAACCTAATAGTCTGATTAAATTCACAAAATATGCTCGAACACTGTGAAAATAATAATAATAATAATAATAATTGTATAATCATCACTATCAGTTTGTTTAATTAGTTCTTGCTTCCAGTTTTGTTTTGTTTTGTTTTGTTTTAATATACTAAGAGGTAACGATGTTTTCCAGACGTGAGACCTCCGAGGAAAAGTCTAAGGAGAAGAAGGAATCTAGCAGCAAGGAGGAACACGAGAAAGTCAAGTGAGTATTGAACTAATCTAAATGCATAATCAAACAACCTTTCATGTTTTTATACATGGGATGGCAATGATTTCATCACTACTGACCTTTGACATTTATTAACACACTTAAACACGAGAATTTGAATAATTATATGAAACACATAGAGCATTTTATTCATAATCTTTATATAAACTGTTAACAGGCATAGTTAGAATTACTTTCTATCGGAGTCTTATATTTAAACTTAAAAAACAGAATAAGGATTCATTCCTGAGAGAGGGTAGGAAGCCAAAGCATCCTCATCTAAACCGATCTATGAATTAATCCATTCTTTCAGAGTAAGACTCAACTATACCACTAGTTTCCAAAATTGTATGAGTCACTTAACTCTATTGTGGCCCGTGACTGAAATAAGCCCAAAATATTTTACAAATATCTGCTATTATGTTAAGCATAAAAGGTCATTCCAAACGTTAATAAATCTTTAGTAATAAGCTAAAAAATAAATATTTGACAGGGGAAAAGAAATGATTATAAGAGTCCATAATATCACGGTAAAATTTGATTTAGTTCTTATTGTCAGACTTACTAATATCATAAAACCATTTTGTGACTAAAATAAATTCAGTAGTACCTCGAGCACTTTCTAAGACCTCTCGCTTATCTTTGGGTGTATGCGTACCATAGTTTGGGAAACACTGCGCTACACTATTCAACCTTTCTGGTATCATGATATGTTATACACAAAACTCTATTTCGCGTTTCCTTTAAGCCGTAAATTAAACTAAGAATAGGGAAATAAACCTTATTAAACATTATCTCGTTGACCTCGGGGATCTTGGGGTAAGGTACTCACCTCAGAGCCCGAAGTTCGTGGATTCAAACCCAGCTGGGGTCAACAGATTTGTCTTCAGGGATAAAAATCTGTAGCACAACTTTCTTCGGAGGGTAAATAAAGCCGTCGTTCCCAATTCGATTGTGGCATGAAAACGAGCCTTGGAAGGTATATGAAAATACCCTTTCCGACAAAATTGGTATGCCCTTTCTCTCTCACTCATAGAAATTCTGGTGTGTTGATATAATCAGCCGGTTCAGAAGTTTCATGTTAAATACATCAAATAAATAAATAACATTATTTCTTAATCAACGTATGCTTATTATCATCGCCGTTACACATTGAAGATGTTTGATTGGTTGTTGTAATTCCAGGCGAGAGGAAGGCAAATCTTCTGAACACAGATCCGCGGAGGAACATGAACATAAGTCACGGTGAGTACAAAACTTGAACGTAATTTGTTGTTGTAAAATTAATTGCGTTTCTTCTTGTGTCGCTTCTTTTCGGGACACATCTGGCCCACTATAGAACCAGCACATATCGTTAGTTGATTTCTTAATGAACGAGAACAAAGACAATTTCACATTGGTACATAGTCGGTCTTTCCAGGAATTCAACCACGGACATTCACTAACCTTGCAAAGGTGTTGATACTGCTAAATGTATGTGTACAGGACGGCAACTGTGTGAGCTCTGTCCATAAGGCAATTATTTAACCATTTCAATCAAATGAAACACACTGTACAGTATATTTAAAATGTGAAATTGTTCATCTCGACAATGATTTCTGAAACTCTACTAAACAGAATTTGATTCGATTTTTCTTTAATATAAGCATCTACTTCAAGGATTATAATATAAGAGTCTACAAATTGTCAATAACAAAGTCGCAATATAAAATAATATAGTTTGTAGATGCATGCTATTAATCAGTCAACAAGTTAATGACATCTCACCTGCTGTCTAGGAGTGTAAAACTCAGAATATACAAAATAATAGTTTGATCGTTTGTTCTCTATGGTTGTGAAAAGTGGTCTCTTACCTTATATGAAGAAAACAAATTTAGGTTGATCGAAAACACGGTTCTTAGGAATATATTTGGTCCAAAAAGGGATGAGGCTACTGGGGAGTTGAGGAGGTTAATAATGAAAAACGTAACCGGTACACATCACAAGACATTGTTAGGATAATCCTATCTCGCGGATTACGGTGGGCAGGACATGCAGCGCGAATGGGAGAATCTAGAACCGTGTTTAGGGTAGTGACTGGCAAACCCAGTTAGAAGAGACCATTGGGATGCACTAGACGCAGAGGGAAGGATAACATTAGAATGGACCTGAAAGATATAGGGTGTAATGGGGTGGATTGGATAGAAATAGCTTAAGATAGGTGTAGGATGTAATGAGGTATACTGGATAGAACGAGCTCAAGATAGGGGATAGGTGGCGTACTTTTGTGGGTGTGGCAGTGAACTTTCGAGTTCCAAGTGTCAGAGTAAGTAAAGGCGCATTATAATTTATGTAAATCGATAAGGGGAAGGACGCTATCAAGACAGGCTTCCCAATGTCATAGTAAAAAGGGTTGAGGTATCTAAAATACGGTCTTATTCTGTAGTTTTATACCAAAATTACAAACGTCTAAACTTACGCTGAGCCTTACTACAAAACCTATGACTTGGGATTAGGATAAACAAGAAAGTTGACTTTGCAATTTTTCGCCTGGATATGACTTTTCTTTTATATTGAAATAAACCTCTTGCAAATAATCAAAGAAAGGACACACTGAAAGTTACATTTTAAATATGTTTTTAATGTATTTTAAACTAATAAAAAATTGAAATAAATTATATAGATATGTGATTAAATATGATAGTATATTTATAATATAAAGTAGATCAAGCAGTAAAATGAACTAACTTTCCTATACATAGTCTATAACGAATAGTATGATTATCCAATAACCGTGGGAATGTTTGTTTTTATGTTGGTAGCCGTGCGGCAGAGGACAAGTCTGTGACTGGTGACAAGAAGTCTGTAGCCTCAGTGCCATCTGTAGTGAGGTAAGTGCAACTAATGCAACTCACAATTATTGTTTAGCCCAGTGCCGGATTTATATCTGTGGAGGCCCCAAGGCTGTAAAATATTGAATGCCTCAACAATAAACAAGTATTTTTCTTGTCAAAGTTTCAACGTTATTATTTATTTACTCACAAAATTAACCGTTAAAAAATCAAAACTAAAGTTATCATTTAAATAATGGACTATTTTTTATCACAATAAATTAGATTTGCAAAAAACAACTAAATAAATATTGATTTTGTTTGTTTTTAATGATTATTGTTAAGAACAGAAAATAATGTCAAAACTTATAAAATACAAATATTTTTTTCTGTACACATAAATAAGTTTGTGGAGACCCTGGTTGATAATATGACAGAAATGATTATTTCATTTTAATAAAATAGTTTTTTTTAAACTATTATCATCATATTTGTTTTTGTTACAGCCAGCAAGGAAAGAGTCAGGAAGAAGTAAGGAAGACCCCGTTGAAACAAAGGTGAGTGGATGGTTATCATACAAAGTTAAATCAAGAGTAATCCAATTTTATAACAAATTAATAGCATTACTAGGTTTAAAATTAAAATCTGTTTAAATTTGTAATGAAATATCTCTACAATATCGAGTTACAAACAAAGTAAGTTACATGGAACTATATTTTAATGTTCGTGTTAAAAAGTACCTTTATTTGACTAATCCTAATTCACATATTATGAAGAATCTCGTTGGGGGAGGGGGGTGGGTTTGGAACTATATTTTTTAAATGATGATTTGAGATCAATGTAATTGATCCTATTACTATAAGACTGACTATCTTATTGTAGTCAGGACCGTGAAGAGAGGGGATAATTGATAATTAGATTGTATATGGTCATAGCTCAAGGCATGTTTTAAAATTTAGATTTAGGCCCTCAAATAAATAAGGGTAATTTACTGATAACTAATATTTGCAAAATTGGAATTTTTATAAAATGGATCTAATGCCTTAAATTAAAATTGGTATCTAGAAAGTGTTTTACAGGATAAATAAGAGTGTATGCTCATTTTTCTATCAAAATAAAATTATTTAAGGTTTTTTTTTAGTTTTTAGGGTCAATTTATATTGGGAGGTACTAGTTATTGGATAACATAAAGGTGGGAGCCAGTTACGGAAGTATGACGAGGATAAAAAGAAATTAGAAAAAAAACTGAAATAGATTTATGAGAAAGTATATACGATGTTGTCACACCATTTATTTTCTAAATATTTTAAAACAACGTGATGCGATATTATGACCTCATGTACTTGTTTCGTTGCACCAGACGATCCACCTCCGAGGAAGAATCAAAGTCCGCCGAGTCCAAAGAGTCCCCCGAGTCCGATGAGTCCAAAGAGTCTCACCACTAAGAAGACCACCCTTACCTCCCATGCACACCAGGTGAGAGCACACGGGGACTCCCCAACAGTTACAACGAACCTGTCTGTGAGAAACCATCTCACGGCCGATCAATTGGGAAATTAGGTGTAATATCACGCTCGAACAGGAAGACGTAGCCAACCGCGGGTTTCTGCATTCTTTACTCAACAATAATTACACTTATCGATCTCTTGGTGACGTGACCAGAGTTCCTGGCTGTTGACTTACAAGTCAAGGGATTCGATTCCTGGCTGGTACCGGTGAACTTTTCTCTAAAGGGGAATAATTCCCATGTATCAAGGGTTTGGTTAGTTAGGCCCGAGTTAGGTTAAGACCTGCATTGGCTCCTCCCCATCATGTTCACTATCATCATGCCTCATCTAATCTCGGACATGGGAAGAACCTCCACGGAAAGGATGTACGATTAGTACATTCGAGCGTCCCCTGGACAACGGGACTTTAGTAATAAACTATCTTTCGACAAACTGAACTACAAATTGATGTAGTGCAGACATCCAATTATTATTACTAATAGCTGAATTGAGACCAGTTTGAAGTAGTTCTTAGATTTTTGAGTAATTAATTTTTAATTTGTTGTTTTTTATATTTAAAAAAATTGTTTCACTGCTCTCAATTCTACTGTCTGTTTACTTTACATTGAACCGCACCATGATGAGACGCCTGTTTCAAGGCGTATTAATATTACCTACCTAAATCAGGTGTTATCCTGAGAGGTAGACGGGCTCTTGAGAGCTCATCTGATTCCAAGATAAAGCTTGACTTATTTGTATTTATATTTTCAGATATTCCTTTTGAAGACCAGAGAACGAAGAAACACGCTGACCGTGTCAAACTCTTTCATCTGGTGCAAGTAACGTCAAACATTGGCTACGTTATACCAGGCTCATGGCGATATGGACACTGAACAATCATTTGTGTATTTAATCATAAGTACCTTTGTATTACAAAATAGCTTAAAGTGAAGACTATAAATAATTTTCAGTTGAAACTTAAAACAAATGACCTTGTATTATTATTATTTTAAATAAACAATATTGCAACAAATGTATAAAGTGTTCTAAGTAGAAACTATCAGAAAACCTGTGAAGCACACAAACATATACTAAATTATTATGCATTTAAATATACAAATTAAAATAAAACTATTATTATTATTATTATTATTATTATTAGCATCGCGTCTTGCTACCCGTTCGGGTTGTACGCACTTACGCTAATGTGTAATGGTAGGGTGATTGTGAGATGGAATAGAGGACCTACAGCTTAATGTGGAATCCGAACCACGGTGGAGGCCTTGTATTCATCACATTCACAAGTTGTGATTAATACACTTCTTGTCAGAGGTGAAGGAAGGGTATGGCAATCAGATAAATCTATGCCGGGACCAAGGATCAACAAAACTAGATATAAGCTTTAGCTTGATTTTTTTTCGAGTATTTCTATAACTAATATTATATTTAAAATACAATTAAGGTTGTACTAGGTTTTTATGTAGAAATAATTCCATCTAATTATCAGTATGACTTTGGATATCAACAACATCTTTTGTTTTTCGTGATTGTGAAACCAAATAAGTAATACCTAAAAAGAATACTGATATTTGAACATTGATGAGAATAGACATATATTTCCATTAGCTTTACTTGATGAATAATTCTTGTCAGGCAATGCAAGTAAATACTTATTGAAATAGGAACAGCACACACAGTTAAGTTTTTATCGTATGCTCTATTTTAAATGACAAACTAGAACACCAGGGCACTATTCCACCAAAACACTTTGCAGCTTTTCACTTTTCAAATAAATGCAAAGTGCAAAGTGCAAAGTGAAAAGTGAAAATTTTCAAAGTGTGTTGGTGGAATAGGGCCCAGGTAACCTGGTGGTCTAGGGGTAAGGTGACAGACTTCTGTGCTGGGGGTCCATAGTTCAATCCTCGGTCCTGGCACAGATTTGTCTGATTGTCAAACCCTTCCTTCACCTCTGACAAGACATCTTGTGAATGTGTAGAATGTCAGGCCTCCACCGTGGTTCGGATCCCACGTTAAGCTGTAGGTCCTCCATTTCATTTCACAATCACCCTATCATTACTATTAACTTAAGTGCGTATAGCCCGAACGGGTAGTAAGACGCGGTGATAATAATAATAACTAAAACACTTTTATATTATATTGGCATGCCATTTAATAGGTATGCTTCAGTGGCCACGAGGTTTAGCACGCCACTCTCACTGTAGCCTAAATTGTCGATGACGTGGAGATTGAGGTTCGAATCTAAGTCAGGTTTACTGAGGGTGGTTTAAAAAAAATCCACATCCGCTCCACACAAATTCGGGTACACTTCGTATAAATGTAACCTTCTTAATTCCTAAAACCATTAGCGTAATTAGTACATATACGTATAACCCTAACGGGTAGAAAGACACGGCGCTATTTTTTTTCACAACTACAGATCCCATAAATTGACATATGAATATGTGAGAATTGTTTTAGTAGCTTTTATAAACGTCAAAAAAAAATTATTTCCTACCTGAATCTCAATGTAGGCCTTAGTTAATCATTAATAAGTGAACTAAACATTATAATTTCCATTGGAAGCCTATTATTTCAAAACAAGAAACTCATCTTACCACAATGGTGGGAAATAATATTACAATTGTATCGATATTCTTAGTCCGTTTAGTTAATTATGTAATGATAAATTCCACTGTAATCATTCAGGTAGCATTGCCGGTTTTGGAAGAGTTTGACAACTTTTTAGATGAACTTTATGATTAGTAAATAAATTATTATTATTTGTTGAACTAAAAGTTGTAATTACTTTCAAACAATTTTGGGGGTAAAAAGTGGGCTTTCTATAAAAATTAGTGTTAAGTAGCAGTGAACTACATGATGAATTGAGGTGATACAAAACAATCACATTCCTTCCGCCAATTTTGGTCTTAGAAACAAACATAAATATGGGCAAGAGAAATTTAACTTTTCCTCCATGCAAATCTGGTTACATTTTCTCTGAATTATAACATCCTCATCCCTACTTTCTTAATGTACCATGTGCAGATATATTGGATGAGCAATAAGATGCGTGGCGCAAAGAAATAACTGACAAGACAGTTAAAAACAGCTAATACATCTACAGTTCAATATTCACAGGAAGGGCCTTATCTAGAATCTAGAAAATCTACTAGCTCTATTTTCTTTTATCAATACGTCAAGCCATGTAATCTACATTTGTCACTATTGATATATATTATTAATGCCTATAAAATAACGCTGATAATATTATTAAAAATTATCAATTTTGGCACTTGAAACACATTTTTATTTTCTAAAAAGCTCTTCCATTTAAAATTGGACTGTATAGCAAATTGGTTAAGACTTCAAAAATCTCATACATAAATAATAAATCCACTAAGTGATGCCACAAATAATAGTAATAGGTATGTGCTAATTCAATAGAAACGTCCATAATTAATTTATTTAAAACATTCATAAAGTTTTTTTTATAATATACAATTTTTTGATTCCTTTGATTTAAAATATGTACTGTATGTACGTATCTGACAGTTTAACAAATGATGAATGAAATTTTGATTTTTTTAAAAATGTTATCAGTTGTAAACAAAGTCGAACTAAAAAAAAAGGAATATCCACTTGAAAACCGTAAAATATTAATACTGACGTAATTTTTTTAAACTCTTTTAGATAAGCTAGACAAATGATAACATGTATTATGTGAACATATTTTAAGGACCCTTAGTGAAGACATTTAAGTCTCTGCATTGATATATTCTGACGTTTTGTGATATTTGTTCAAATTTATAGCTCAAAACTGTTTTTTAGATACCCCAAATACTTTTTTATGACATCAGCAAAACAGTCTTAAGAGCGTTGACATATTTACTGAATAACGTAAATAATGACGGGTATAGATTGAGAGTACGTTCTTAGTTTTTAAAACGGTTTGGTATAATTATAAAAATAGCTGTCGAAAGAAATGATCGTTATTTAAAGCGCTGCTTTGCCTTTGAAAATTTATGGAATTTAATATTTTTGGGAATTTCCTTAAATAATGTATAAGCTTTTATTTTTAAAAAATAATTAAGAATTGTGAACATTGGTTTGGTAGAATTCCAGGAATCTTTGGCGAAAGTAATTGCTTCACGTTTTAAATAATTTGATACCACAGTGAAAAAATGTTATATTTTAAAATCACTGACTTTTCAGTGTGCAAGTTAAACAGATTATAACCGAATGGAATTGTTTACATCAACCCACCTTTTTAAAATAATTAGCTAAAACTTTCAATAGAGATATATTTTAAATGTATTCTTTACAATACATACTAAAATACTTTGAAATTTTTGATACTAATAACTCAAAAAGTTTTTCATTTGTAATATTGATACACTGAGCTATTAATACATAGATTAAGTCTATTGATAAGACAAAGGAAACAACTTCTTAACACGACCTGTGTATAAGTAGCTTAGCAAGGAATAATCTCTTTGGTAACATCTTTCACAATCACGTTAGATTAAACATTTGCTCTCAAATAAATAGGAAACAGGTTTCTACAGACACGTTCCACGAGGGTTTATTAAGAGATTCATCTAACCAGAGAGTTTTATTTATTTTATCTATTTAGCACCGAGTATTACTGCCCATTCGTGCTATACACCTAAGAATTAATTAAACTAATGGGCTAGGAATTAGGAAGGTTGAATTTAGAAGAAGTAAACCCGCATTTGCGCGGAGGGAGAGTGGAAAAACATTTAGTGAAAACCACCCCCAGTTCACCCAAGCGAGATTCGAACCTTGATCTCCCCGTCCTCAGCAGTCTAGCTTGACATGAAACTAGCGCGTTAGCTAACTACGCCACCGAGGTGGGTGATTTGGTTTCCTTTCGTGTTTTGTGCATGTGTATTAATTACATTAATGTAATAGGGATAATGAAGATGTAATTTAATGAAAATGTATTCTAATTTGCGTTGAGGAAGGGCGAAAAAATTTACCCTTTGTACACCCGGTTAAGATTCAAGCTACGACCTCCCTGTCAACGTCAAACCAGAAATGTACATTTAGACTTCGTGTCCAATGGTGTGGTGACCGTTAATGTGTGTTTAATTTTTATTAACTTTAAAGGAAAATCAAGTTTTTAAGAACTATCAAAGAGAGATAACAAAATCACATCACCCGCGAAGTACGATCAAAGATATCGAAACAAATCCCTTTAAATATGGTTCTATAGTAATAGATTGTGTTGTTAATTTAGATATATTTTGGTTGCCTTCATCCTCTAAAGTAAATAAAGGGACCCCTTCAGTGCTGACAAGAACGGATGACCTAACAGGAATTTATTTGAAACATTGTATGTCTCAAAAATACTTTTTGGAGGTTGTTTTATATGGCCATTGAGAAAAAATGTGTAGATAATTTAATTGTTAGATATTTATCCAGATACTTTTGCACATTAGCCCCAAATAAAATTGATTTTACAATTTTTGAAACGTTAAAATATGTTCTTATTACATATTATTATTATTATTATTATTATTATTATTATTATTAGCACCGCGTCTTACTACCCGTTCGGGTTGTACGCACTTACGCTAATGTTGGTAAGGTGATTGTGAGATGAAATGGAGGACCTACAGTTTAACGTGGAATCTGAACCACGGTGGAGGCCTGGCATTCCCCACATTTATTACATTTTAAAGCTTTATAAAATCTTACGTATTTATTGACAACGACAGTGTCGGCAAAAGCTAGAGCACAATCTTCATCAGAATCGCCTTTAACAATATATATATATATTTTTTTATATATAAACAATTTTTTTACGGTCAATATTGATTTAACTAATTTTTAGAATCCTCCTCGGGGGCGTAGCTAACTCACTCACTAGTTTCGTGTTGAGTTAGACTGCCCTGGACGGAGAGATCGAGGTTAGAATCTCACTCGGGTGAATTGGGGGTAGTTTTCCTAAATGGATTTCCTCTATCCCTCATTGTAAATGCCTATTCACTTCCTCTACATTTAACCTTCCCAATTCCTAGCCCATTATCGTAGTTAGTAATTAAGCGTGAAACCCGAACGGGTAGTAAGACGTAGTGCAAAATAATAATACTATTTTTAGAGTTATGTCATTGGTATAGATAGTATCTATCAACAGCTATAGCTACAGATAACACGAGTATGAATACTTGAAATTAGATCTAGTAGTTTTTCAAGCCGTCAGATAAGAAAATTGTACTGTAACTCACGCGTAAAAAGAACATCGGATCCAAATCGTTAAACGTAAGATCACAAATAAATATATATCTAAGATTATTGTGGAAAGGTGGGAATTGTTATATGTTATATGGGATGAGGGAAAACAACATGAAATACGGGTTGGGTGGTAATCCTATTTATCTATCTGTTAAATCGACCCAAAATTGAGAATCTCCCCCTACGTGTCCAAAGTAAACTCTTAAAAAAGTTTGTCAGGAATTGGAGAGCCGATCTGTGGACACATTTTTCTCATCAATTTGATTGACAATGAATTCAGCTGTCTATTTTGATATATATTATCAATAGATATATAGTAATAATACTAATAATAATAATATAGTAAAATAATATCAATCTTGAACGCAGAACAATATGTTTGTACTGTATTTTCTAAAAAGTGCTCCAACTATTCGTTTGTAAAGAAAATCCAGGTGTTAAAGGTTTGGTGGCGTACAACCCAAACGTGTAGAAAGACACGGTGCTAAAAATACAGCTTGGTGAAATAATATGCCATCCTTCAATAGGTTTAAATTATTCTATTTATATAGAAGGTCTTTGTATACAATTTTGAACATACTTTTCTTATTTTCGGACGTACGCCTATTGTATTACACATATTCAGACCTAGTTTTAAGATTTTTTATGTATATTATTGACAGATTCTTTGCCACCACTTCTATATGTTTAGAACACAAATAATCCTAGTGCTGCAGCGTCATGGCAAACCGATGAAATAGTTATCAAAGTGCTATTTAGGTAGAGGAAAATTATATGTATTTTTATTTATTTTTGTCACAGTATTTCATTACCCTTTCAGGCTACAAGCATATGAACTAATCACGTCCTTGTGTTTAGGACGAGGAAGATTGAATTTAGAATAAGTGTACCAACATTTACTTGGAAGTAGAGTGCAACAACATTTTAGGGGAAAACCTCTTAGTACACCCAATTGATATTCAAACCCCAATCTCCCCGTCATTGTTAGTCCAGTATATTGTGAGAGTGAAGCTTAGTCCATTTGTCCACCGAAGCGGGTTAAGTATTATGTTAAAGAGTTTGAAAAATAACAGTAGGAAACTAAAACTCACTGTATTTTAAGTCATCTTGGAACGAAATGTTTCACTCAAGCAAAGTACATTAAGAGCGTTCATCATAGCAAGCTCAGCTCAGCTCCCGGCTCATTTGTGTGTGCGCATGCGTGAGGAATAGGAGAAAAAGGGAAAAGAAAAGACCTAAGATATGACAGAAATGTGTACGGTGCATTCGTATTTGAATGATTACTCTTTTCCACAGTGACGATGGAGAACAAAGTGACAAAGTTTCTTGTTAATAACTATAGTATGTCCCTATTATGACGGAATGAAGATTTGCGCGTAGTGCCTATCTGGGAAGCCATTCTAAAATGGTCAAAAACGGCCTTTTCAAAACAGTTTTCATCCAAATATTATTTAATATTTCAACAATATTCAGCATTGGAAACTCATTATCCATTAATATTTAGTCAGAAATGATCCACGCTCAAAAGTGTTTGTGTGAATTTAGCACTTCTAGCCGACTGTATCACAGAGTTGATTGGAATGTAATGCACCCTCTTAATCTCTTCAAGATTAATAATTATGTTCGGTTGGTCGTCCACATAATTTATTAATGATAAATAAAGGACAATATCCATTCATCAAACTATTAAAAATGAGGGCTATCAGATTAAATTTTAACTGATTTGTTTTTAATTAAGGAAAACCGTTTTCTTTTTGTAAATTTTAATATGATTAAGGTGGTTGGGTGACAAGTTAGGGATTTGATGGAGTTGTCTAAGGATAGGATCGAATGCAGAGGTCAAGTTCTGGTGACCATAAACTTTCGAGATGATTATTATTAAAGCCAGATATTTTCATATTCTGAATAAAACTTTAAAACCATTCTAATTATGTAAGATGTGTGCAATATTGGAATAGCAACAGTATAAGTTCTTTAATTAGGGATGAATCGGGCGTGATTAAAGGTAGGTGTTTTTTGTAATTTTTGTATTAAAACTTTTTTTGTCAAAATAAATTATATAATCCTATTGCTTCAATACAATCATTGAGTTTGATTCTCTTCCCATGGTGACCTCACCAGTTTTCGAATATCTGTCAACGGTGTCCTGGAATTTAATTACATTTTTATCTTCATTTAAAAACTTCCTCATATAATGGTGCTATACTCATGACTGATTTTCAACAACTGTTGATAACATCTTGTGAAGAAAATTAAACTCTCTGTTAATACTGGTGAAATATTTTATTTATTTTGGCAAAAAAAAACCTGTTTTAATCTATGAACTGTAAAAACACTGGCATTTTCTCACGTCTCCTACATCCTCACCTTAAACGGGATTTTTAACGGGAGGTCATAGGAAAGTAGATTTGAGATTAAAACAATATTTTTTAGGATAAACAAATAATAATAAAATATCTCAAATTTGCCAAAGTTCATTAAATAATTCTTACAGTCATCACAAATTTACACTCTATGTCTAAAGTGACAGCCAAATACAAATTTTGTAGATGTAAGCACATGGAAGTAAAGTCCAATCTTAATAGAAGGCACATTTTATAAAATCGAAATTTTTCAGTCAATACTGGTAACATTTACTACATTATTAGTGTTATTTTATAGGTATTGGCCAAATCTATCAATAGTGACTGCTGTATATCACAAGACTTGATGTAAAAATAAGTGAAAGTAGAAATAATAACGTTCCTAGAAGTCAGGCACTTCTTATGAAAATTTGATTGTAGATCTAGTAACTTTTAAACTACCAGATCAATTGTTTTTCCGCGCTATTTATCTTACTACACTTACAAGATATCGTGCATATGTACACTAAGGGGTGAAGTGTACCTGAATTTGCGTGAAGGGAAAGTATAAAACCTTTTAGGGAGCAAACGTGTGAGTACACGTATCCAGGACTTAAACCCCGATCTCCTCGTCACGTCAACCCTCCAACCAGTGCGGGTGTTAGGTTTTTTCACTACGATATTTCATAATGTCTCTTCCATAGTTCCAACCTCATAGGAAATATTCATACGTATCTATTTTTACAAACCTTAGTTCCTATTTAATATTTATACAAGGTATAATGTATCTGATTGAGGAATAACTAATCCAAATGAAATTGGAGTCAAAGAGAGGCCACTGCTGAATGGAATGGACTGCATCCAGACGACAAGTCACAGAGTGCTATCGGAATTGTTGCAAAATTTAAGGAAACGTGACCCATTGAAGATAAACCACGCAATAGAGCTTCAACAAAGTCAACTGAAAACGATACATGGACGGCTTATTCGTGATAATATTAAACACAAGTCCATAAAAGTTTCTTCGATGACTGTCCACCAAGATAGGAATGTTGTAATGTAGCATCCATCGCATTCTTCAGGCTCACAAACAGAATGCATATAAAATTCCGTTCCAAAGAAATTAAGAGATGATATTCTCGACCAGTGAATGGAGTTTTGTGAGTGGGCTACTATAATTCCGGACTTTTAATTCACTCTGTATTTGTATTTAGCACTTGTACAATGAATTGCAATATACTGAAGAGCCATTGTTATTATTTTATTTCGGCAAATTGATAGTTATCTTCAGTGGACGAATTGTTTTCAACTGAACTAAGGAAAGCCGTGGCGGGGAAGAGGTGTTATCTTATCAGAGAGTTTAAGTCCTATGTTGTGTTCTATGCTAGTAGGAGATAATGAGAGCGTAGGGTGGCTGAAGAAGGATTAGTCCAGGAACTGTGATCAACATGGGATGTTGTACTCTTCGCGCGACCTGCATATTCGCGTCCTTCTTTACACTGGTGAGTCTTATTGCCGCGTCAGAGGCTTGCGTCTATAAAACAAAGGGATACGCTAAACCGGCCTTACACCTTATTCCATACAAACAGTTTTATATTAATTTGAAATCTTGAAAGAACATAATTACTTCATAAGTATTCTTCATATAATATAATGGCAACGGGTGTTAGAAAAAAATAAAATTACGGCACTTTGATTCTTACTTGAAGTGGGGATTCAGGGAACGTGAAAAAAGGTAAATGTTTTTGCAGTTTTTGTATCAAAACATTTTTTTTTGTCAAAATAAATCAAATATTGTGTCACTACAAACATAGAGTTTAATTTTCTCCACATGGTAACTATCATTAGCAGTTCTTGAATATCTGTTAAGTGTGTTCTAGAATTAAGAAACAACTTTTTCTCTTCATTTAAAACTTTTGTCATCTTAATACCGCTAAGCTAATTACAGATATTCAACAATTGTTGATATCATTATGTGAAAAAAATTTAAGTAAATATTTGTATAGAAGCAATATTTGATATATTTTGGCCAATAAGGTTTTTTTTAATAAAAACTGCAAACACACTGGTCTTCTATTGCGTTCATACACCACCACCTTACGAGCCCATCTATTTCCACGGATAGTGCGTAGCGTAGGTCGGTAATAGTACATATTGAACTACCTGACGCCATAGTCTGTGTGGTATCCTGGATTTTTTTATTTTTTTAAACAGAATGTTTCACCATAGTTCAAAAATACAAACAATTTGGATATATTTAAATCAAAAACCAATTTATACGATCCTAATTTGTCTGTGGTCAAGTGAAGAAACCAGAAAACCGCTCTTTGATATGTTTTTTGGTTGGAGCCTGATATTGTACACAGCTTTCCGGTTAATCGGTCGTGAGATGGGCTCTTAAATAAATAATTGTACTTCATAATGATATATGCTTTCTTACAGAGTTTATTAAAGTTTGGAAAAATATTTTCAAAAATCAATAATTATCATCAAACTATCCTTAAATTAATTTTTCTCTGAAAAACTGTAGGAATACAGTGTTATTTATAACTATGAAACATTCCTCAGATAGCCATTTTTGATAAAAATTTTAGAATCATTCCCGAGTTTTCAATAATAAGTAAACTATTCTTGATTTTAAAGATAAAACTGAAATGTATTCCTTTGGTTGTGATAATATATCATCTAAATATCAGTCCATCAAACCTTATCGGCCGTAAATCCATGTAAAGACTAGACAGGAATTCCGAGGTTCATAAAAGGTCAAACATAAGCTCAGAGTTGAAACCATGGCCACCCGCAATAATGGGCAAGGGACGCACTTGCCTTTGCCTTGAATTTCCAACTTAATTATATTCACGAAATGTTTTCTTTTACAAAAAAAACTTTGTTAACGTTTTTAGATATTCTAGTTTGCTTTACAATATCCCCCTCCTTCGCCCTCCTGGAAAAATATCTGCGGGTGTCTGTTTGAAATTGTTCACAGTTACAATACGTTAGTTATAAATTTCCTAGAAAGAGGAGGGGTACAATCGGAATATTTTATGAAATACCATCTTCAATGTACCTTGGTTGAAATGGAACACAGATCTACACGTAAAGGAATTCAAGGAGAAATACAATTCTAATTCTTTAGATCACTGAGGGTGATTTATTTATTGGATATCTTATTAATTTTTTTTAGTTAAAATTTTAATCTATTATTAACTTTGCCTGTGATGTTTATGAAGTGAGTGGCTATGTAACTTTCTATGTATTGTTTTATAAATTGAATATTATATTTGTTCAACACACAAACATACAGCCATAATGGTCTCATTTCCCCGCTCAATTTGGATGAGTATATCAATAAGACCTGCACCAGTGCAGTTTAACTAAATATCAGGATCATGCAGTCGAGTTTTCTGATGACAGGGTGGTTGGTATCACCGTCAAAGTTGAATAGATGATTATGGTATTAGTCATTATGTGG
>CABFVX010001051.1:42866-76197 GCA_902151425.1 Timema shepardi | reverse complement strand
GGAGGGGGTGTTCCTCAATTTTCCCCCTTGCATCATACTACCCATTCAAACTATACGCCTATGAACTAATTACCCTAGTGCGTTAGGAAGGATAAACGCGAGAGGATAGAGACAGTGGAAAACCGTTTGGGGAAAAAAAAACCATTTTAATGACAGCTGACCGAGATTTTAATCCTGATCTTGAAAGTCTAGTCAATTGCGATAGTGAATTATTGTGGCATCCATCCCCTAAATCCGGTCAAATACTTGTTAAAAAAAACTGAACGAACTATTCATATGAGCTTAAATGTGTGATGTAAACATTATATATATATATATATATATATATATATATATCTTTAGTTATTTAAGAGCACTCTCAAACAAACCCTTTTAGCTATCATGACTGCCTCTAAATTCCTCATAAGAATCGGAAGGGTGTCGTTTCGAATCCAAATAATTTAAAATGAACACCGAAAAACCAGAAAACAGGAAAGTCCATGATGAATATATTTGACTCATATGACTCATACCTAATTAGTTCAAATTATCACTACAAGCATGACATTGGAGAGTCCTGTCATATCAAGATCGTACTATCGACTGTCGTTCAGTGTGACGATAAATAGTTGATGAATCACTGATGTTGAGAAAACTTATGATAATTTTATGAACCAAGCAATAATAGTAATAAATATAATATTACCAATACATCATTAGTGACAAAATATTGATAGCACGAAACAGAATTTCAAGGTCATACCCATATTATAAGTTTTCCTTTACGAAGGTGTCTATAAAAGCACACCTCAATTACCCTGAAAGGTCCTTTAAGAAACCACAAATGTATTTTTTGCGGCCAACAAAATAACTTTTTACAGTACATTGGGCTCGCAACTAGCCGGCCAGGGCTCCAATGTAATTACACTACGGTATTTGGATCCACAAATCGAGCGTATAGAACCGTTGACTTTAATATTTTATAGTACTGTTCAATCGTAAGCGCCAATGTATGTAATCTCCGCCAGATAGTAATTGCCATATACCAATTATATCGTAATTATTGAAGTTAAAACTGAGATTAATGGCTGAAGGGTCCGTTTTGATGACCACATGACACCCTCTGTCAACAAATGTTGGCACTATATTCACCAATATGCAATGGATGCTTGGTTGGTATAGCTCGCTTGCGGGGTGATGCAATGGAGTTTAAAAAACAAAATTGTACTAATAAAACATCAATAAACTCTAATAAATAAGGTTTTTAAAACAATGAACATTTTAACACAGGTCACACAAAAAAAGGTTACTTTTAAAACAAAAACTTGTTATTTAAGAGAGTAAAAATGGTTTTAAAATCAAATCAATGAAAATGCTAGCGCTAGTTCCAATCTCACTTAAACAACCTTAAGCTTCATGGAAATTATGGTGCAATCAAGAAAAATGCACAATACATCTAGCTCTAATATTAAAGTGTTAATTTGTTTAATTTTATTTTAATTTCTTATGTTTACCGCGGACGTATACATAAATTATATTTGATTATTAGCATGTATCTCGCGATATTTTGAAGGAATATTAAGTTTTTATTTGCCCCCTATTTCGAAGAAGTTGTTTTTTGGCATTCTAAGTGTATGTATGCCTGTCCACTTGTGTATTGTACACCGCTCCTCACATTAACCTTCACCCTCTTCAGTGACCAAATTCTCTAAATCGTCACTCTCGTGTTAGACTGGCATGCTGATTGATGACGGGGAGATCGGGGCTTGAATTCCGGTCGGTTCTACTGAGTTTTTTTTTTCTAAATGGTTTCCCACTCTCCTTCCACGCAAATTTGAGTAGCTCACCAAAAATTCTTCTTTCCTCATCTATACCCCAATTATACTAATTATCATATATGCGTATAACCTGAACGGTAAAATTAATATTTAAAAAAAGATAATTTGATTATTATTTTCAGGAAAAATACAAATACCGAAAAACAACAATTTGAAGACCAGCATGATTGGCCAAGCATCAGGGAGCTTGACTTGTGTACTCAGGTCTGAACTAGGAAATTAGAATTAGTTTTGATACTCAGTCGGAAACATTAGGAGTGATTTTCAACATTGTGATCGTTTTCATCCTTTCCAAAAGGGATATTTAGTACATTTAATTAAATCTCACTTTCCCCTTTCTGCGAAGTTATCTAGTATTAAGTAAATAGGCATTGAGACGCGTAATAGATCACTAGTTCTTCGTAGCCCTCAAATATTAATCTTGAAAACATTTTATCTCAATTTGATGGATTCCTTAGAATTTATTGACTGACAGTTTAAAATTTATATCTATTGTAAACGCTCAGGTTATCATATATCTTTATGGATATAACTTAAATGTCTGTCAAATTATAGTGGAAAATGTGAACGCAGAAAATAATATGACAAAATGCGTCAAAATTGTTATAGGTTTGGATTTTGATATGGAGAGTATTTTTATATTTATCTAAAATCTCGAAACTGTCGTTACAAAGTGCAAATTCACAAATATTTCAAATACCGTTTGGAGATAGGAGACTACACCAATAATAAATATCTTTCACTTGATAAAGGATGGTTAGGCGAATAAATTACAGAAAAACCTTTTACTTAACGTATTTCTGTGCAACTAATATCAGTAACCTGTTTCGGTGACCGAATAGTCTTAGGCCCTTCGACCAGTTGACCGCTGAATTGGGTGTGTATGGATTATAATCCATCTTAATCCCATAAATCTATGTTAAATAGTGCCATAGCAAAAAATCTTGTTCTTTAACCTCAAATTAGAACAAACTCAAATTAAATAAAGCATAGACAAACCTTTAAATCAAAATTAGGTTAAGTGTTGTTCCCTAGTTTGGATACATAAATTCAAACATATACAGACATAGTTTTTGTTTCATGAATCTGTACATGTTTTTGGACGAGAGTAGTTTAAAGTTACTTTCATTTAATTACATCCATACAGTTGGACATTAATTTGTTTGTACTTAGATCTTGTTACGAAGGTACCATTATTGTATGTCATCATTTTATGGTGTTAACATTGACATTTATTTTGCAATATGTATTAGTGCTTTTTTCTATCACCTGTTCAGTGCTCAGTTTGTACGAAATTATGATTATTACTATGATGGTGTAGAGTGATTTTTAAGGAAGTAAGAAGGTGTTCTGGAATTGGGCAGAGGGAAAGAAATAAGGAGTGCAAGGAAATACCTATGACTTTCAGTATTAACGTGTTGGGATGAAAACAGTATAAGAGATAGGGGGAGGGAACAATTTGAAGCAATTGTATGACGAAGACCTAGAGAACGTAGCAAGAAATAGTGAAAATGCTATGATGAGTGAAAGAATGAATGAGGTTGTGATAAAAGCTATTAAAATGTTAAAGAATGGCAAAGCTGCGGGTTTAGTTTGGATAACATGTGAAATGTGTATGTGTGGGGACATGGTAATAATACTTGCCAGATTTGGTGATTTGTTCCATTTGTGTGCTAGGATTTCGAATATTCCTAATAACTGGAAAAATATTGTCATTGTTCCTTTGTGCAAAGGCAGTAAGAGTGAATGTAAACATTAATCAATTAATTTGTTCAGAATTCAAAGAAAAAGTTTTGGGAGAGTTTTAATTGATATGGTGCATGAAAAAACTGCTGACAATATTTGGGATGTACAATGTGGCTTGATGCCAGGTAGAGGATGAATGGACCAGCTATCTTCATTGCAACAAGTGATTGATAAATGTATGGCAGAAAGGAAGAACATTTATTTTGCATTCGTTTATATGGAAAAAACGTACGATCGGATGACTAGGAGTACGTTATGAAATGTTTTGAGAGACGCGTGGTTGATGAATGCAATTATGTCGGTGTATGATGGAAGTAAAGCGTACGTTAGAGTGTATGGAGCTTTGGGCAAATGATTTGGCATTTAACAGCTAGGGTGTTAGACCAGGTTTTGTTTAGTCTTCATGGTTGTTTAATGTATTAGTGGATAAGTGTATGAAGGATGCTTGTGAGGATTCAGTTGATGTACAGTACAAATGGACAATGTGCTGTTATATGCTGATGATGACGTATTAATGGCTGAAAATGAAAGTGACTTGCAGAATTCATTAAATCGTTTGCATTTGGTGATAGGCAGGATGGATCTTTGTAAAAGTGTCTCCATAACTCAAGTGATAGTTTTGATAAGAACGGATCAGGAAATGATTGTCAGTTTGCTATAAATAGAAAACTGTTAGAACAAATGAAGGATTTTATATATCCGGTCAGAATGTTCTGAAAAAAAAAATGGAAGGATATACAGGGGTTCCGGAAGCTCGTTGTAAATAGTAAGGCTCAACTGATACGGGTCCGGAGGTCTTTACTAGGTAAAATTTTAGACCCTGAATTACTTTTGAAACAATTTGAAGAAGGTTTATTTATCACGGGTAGTACTTTTTTGTATGTCTTTCTTTCTTTGTCATAATGTATGTATGTTATGTATGTATGTATGTATGTATGTATGTATGTATGTATGTATGTATGTATGTATGTATGTATGTATGTATGCATGTATGTATGTAGGTATGTATGTATGTATGTATGTATGTATGTATGTATGTATGTATATATGTATGTATGTACTTTAAGTTTAACCTACCCGCATTTGCGCGTAAATAGAATGGGTAACCATTTAGAAAGATCCACCCTCAACAAGTCCTACTGAGATTCAAACCCCAATCACTTCGTCACTAGCAGACTAGACCAACACGAAAGTGATGACTTAGACCATTCAGTCATTAAAGCTGGTTGCATTAGTGATGTCACCACAGTATCGACCATACTATTTATGGGCTCAGCCGAATTGTGGATCAAGGTATAACTGTCAGCCGGTCCACACGAATTACGGAACAATCTGTAATCCCATTTAACCCCTAGCCACTAACCTAACCTAGCCTAACGTAACCTAACCTCCATGTTACATTTTGAACCAAGTCATTATGAATTTAATTATTACTCCACAGTTCGTGTGATAGTATTACCGAGCTCGGATGAGCTGGTTCCGCAATTCATGTGCACCGCTATTTATTACGTGCACATTACTCCCCTACTCTTCCTTTATACCCATAATCCAATTTGGATAGAAGGCACTTTTCTCTTTGTTAGAAAAACTATTCAAACATCTTTAATGCATTCATACGTTAGGTCATGTTATTTTCAGCTGTCACTTTTAATATATAATATCAATAACAATAAATAATAGTAATGATAAAGCAAAATGTCATTAATTTTGACAAGTCTAATGGAGACATTGATATCGTTTGGTTTGTTATTTCAGATCCAAGGCCTGGCCTGGGGAGCGGCGGCGGTTGCAGCCATTTTGATATATACATGTAAAATATCAATGAGCTATGACTCAAATAATCCAGTATTTTACTTTAATCTCATTTATTTTTATCGTAAGTATTGCAATACTATCATTAAAACGCATGTTGTATTTTTTGTCTGATTGAGTATAACTAAATGATTGTTTTGATTTATTGTGTAAGATGTTTGCTATAATCAGGGTCCAGATTTTTATGACCTAAAAATGATCAAATATTATCTATAAAATGATATAAAATTTTAAAAAAAATTGATAAAAATATGAACAAAAGCTCGTAATAAATGCACATGACTAAATCAAACCCACACTCTATAAATGTAAAGTGCTAAGGAAAATCTATAACAACTAAACAATTGCTTCCTGCTTATCATAAGCCTATATAATTTTACTTTTATTTCATCTGCTTCAGAAATAATAGTCACCTCCTCCAAACACGCCCCTTTACACCTTAGTTGCAATGTATCATCAGGGAATGTGTATTTTCCAACAATACAAGCGAAGAGGCTATAAAGTTCATTGATTACTTTACCTTCTCATTCCAAAAAATGTAATTAAAATTATTTTTATACATATTTGAGCACTTAAATGCATTTTATAAAATATCGATAGTATTAAAAAAATATGTATTCAACACGAATGCATTAAAATAATTTAAACTGCCTAAAACTGCCTACAAAATAAGTATAAATACATTTCTGCCCTTGTTATAATACTAGTTGGAATGATTCGATTAGGTTCTAGGACTGGTACTGTGGTCCTTCATTTAAGAACCGTAATAATTTCCAGTTCATAGAAAGTAGGTTCTCGTTCCCTAGGTACAAAGTTAATTGAGCTTTAACTTAATGACTATGAATATATTCTTAAATAATATTTTATTTAGCTTAAATATAGATGATTTGCTTATGACTATTTAGTAGTTAGGGAAGAAAACAAAATGGATTTAGATTAGTTTGTGTGATCAACTAGAATTTGGAACCAGCAACCGAAAACGGAAATAATTTACCAGTCAAAATGTTGGATATGACCCTTCAATAAAACGCTGCACAAATGAGCAAAAAGCATCCAACCTACTTTCAAATAATGATCTGATTATGTGGATTAGCTAAAATATCTTATAACATTAGTCACGTCAATAGTTATTTTCTTTTTTCTCGAGTCAACGACCCGGTTGTTGGTTTTATTTCTATCTTACCACTGTTGGACATGTACTCAGTTCTTCGGCTGGTTAGTACCGCCTGCCCCACACTGAATTTCTATGAGCGAACGTGAAAGGGCCTACTAATTTGTCTGAAAATAGTATTTTCAAATAACCTCAAGTATTCTTTTACATGCCACAATCGACATGGCACCGACGGCTTTACTTCGCCTCCAAAGGAGGTTGTGCTACAGTTTTTTTCATCGTTCAAGAAACATCCGTTGACCCCAGTTGAGTTTGAACCCACGTACATAGAATACTGATGTGGGCACTTAATCCCAAAACCACCAAAGTCGACACCAGTTTATTAATAACATAATAATTTAAGTTTAAACTTAATCCATAAACTTACTAATCGTGTAGTTCGATTATTATTATTATTTAACACCACGTCTTACTACCCGTTCGGGTTATACGCTTTAAGTACTAATTACGCTAATGGATTAGGAATTGGGAAGGATGAATTAGAGGAAGTGAACCCATATTTGCGTGAAGGGGGAGTGGAAAACTATTTAGGAAAAACCGCCCCTAGTTCACCCGACCGAGATTCGAACCTCTATCTCCCCGTCCTCAGCGGTTGAGCTCAACACGACTAGCGCCTTAGCCAACTACGCCACCGATGCGGGTTCGATTATTCGAACGTTTGAAGACAATATTAGAATTATTATTGTTGTGTTAATATGAAATATGTTGTATTTAATTAATTTTTACCCGCCTCGGTGGCGTAGTTGGCTAACGCGCTAGCCGTGTTGAGTTCGACTGCTGAGGACGGGGAGATAGAGGTTTGAATCTCGGTCGGGTGAACTGGGGGTTGTTTTTACTAAATGGTTTTCCACTCTCCCTTCACGCAAATGCGGTTTCATTCCTCTAATTCAACCTTCCCAATTCCTAATCCATTAGCGTAATTAATACTTAAAATCGTATAATCCGAACGGGTAGTAAGACGTGATGCTAAATATAAATATAATTAATTTTTCTCAACAATTGGTACATATGAAGTCCATCTAAATGAACCAGCCAAAATTAATTATGTTTTACCAGCCTATTTATTTTTATCATATTTTATACAATTCTCTTGAAAAACTGTGTGTTCTTGAATGTTTCAAGGGAAAGAATGTCAGGATATAGAGACACTTTTCCCAGGTGTCCCTCCGTTAGTGGATGTGTCAAGCATGTGGCCAGATGTAAGCGTCTCGGTGGAAAGGACATTCGGCTGGGCGGTTGTCTATGTCGCCCTGAGCTCGTGTTGGATCGTCACCTCGCTGTTGCTCGCTGGTAAGACATATTGTAGTATGGTGTTACAACATCGGTGGGCACGAGGGTCAAGGTGTCAATCTGACTTAACGGTGATGGAGAGGTTGGGGCTTGAATCCCCGGTGGGTGTACACTATTTAGGGTTATATTCTATGCTCACTTATATATCATTAATTGAAATAAAACCATGCCATTTTAATACTAACAAAATAGTTTTAATCAAGGAATTATATTTAATATTAAATTATCAAAACAAATAAACTAACTAAAATTTATTAAACTACCAAGTTATTAAAGTGATTCTTACCATCACCCAAGTCATAATTTTATTTTTCATTTTTATTTTCCTCGGCTTATATTATGAATCAACTTAAGGAGCTTTATTTAGAAAGATCCAATTAGTATGATAAAATTTATTATTTAATAGCAATACAATTTGGATTAAAAAGTATTAATCAAATCACGTGACAGATCACAATTTGTTTCCAATCTATTTGTTATAGGTGACCTGGAAGTCTAGGGGTAAGGTGTCAGCCTTCTGTGCTGGCGGCCGGGGTTCAATCCTCGGTCCCGGCACAGATTTATATGATTACCAAACCCTTCCTTCACCTCTGACAAGACTTGTGGGGAATGCCAGGCCTCCACCGTGGTTCGGATTCCACGTTAAACTGTAGGTCCACCATTTCATCTCACAATTACCCTACCATTACACATTAGCGTAAGTGTGTATAACCCGAACGGCTAGTAACACGTGGTGCTAATATTAATAATAATAATAATAATAATAGTTGTTATATATTAAATCATATTCATTCGCCGACACACTATTTCAGTAGGTAGAGTGTTTCTCTTTTGACCTTAGGGTTACCGTGTTCGATTCACGTCGTTGCTGAAAATTTAATCATTAGTCAAATGTAGGTTTACCTTTATCATTAAATAATAAACGTCCGGGGAGCTGGGTGTGGTCAGCTCTAAATTTAATTTAGTTTACGAGTCGTGTACCGAGAAATCAGTCGGTTTAGAAAGTGCATGTAAAATATATCAAACAAACATATACATACATTATCTTATTGAAATCATAGCTTAGGAGTAAGTGATATTATTGAATTATTATTAGCACCACGTCTTACTACCCGTTTGGGTTATACGCCCTTGCGCTAATGTGTAATGATAGAGTGATTGTGATGATGAAATGGAGGACCTACAGTTTAACGTGGAATCCGAACCACGGTGGAGGCCTGGCATTCCCCACATTCACAAGAAGTATTGTCAAAGGCGAAGGAAAGGTTTGGTAATCAGATAAATCTGTTCTGGGACTGAGGATTGAACCCCGAACCCCCAGGACAGAAGTCCGACACTTTACCCCTAGACCACCAGGTCACCTTATTATTTAATTATTAATTCCAATTAAAGACTAAATCTATGTTTTGTTTTTAGTGACAAGTATTGTGAACACGCAAGGCCCACACTCGCGTTGTCTGTCCTACTACCCGTGGCTGGTTGTGACAGCTTTGACGATCATCGCAGATGTTGTGGCATTGACCATGTACTCCATTGATGTCGGCAACACAAAGGTACGGAACACAGGTCGCACAGCATTGATGTCTTAAAATATTTGGGAGGGTGACCGGGCGGTCAAGGGGTAAGGTGTCAGACTTCTATGCTGGCGACCGGGGTTCAATCCTCGGTCCCGGCATAGATTTATATGATTACCAAACCCTTCCTTCACCTCTGACAAGACATCTTGTGAATGTGAGGAATGCCAGGCCTCCACCGTGGTTCGGATTCCACGTTAAACTGTAGGTCCTCCATTTCATCTCACAATCACCCTAACATTACACATAAGCGTAAGTGCGTATAACCCGAACGGGTAGTAAGACGCGGTGCTAATAATAATAATAATAATAATAATAATAATAATAATAATAAAATATTTGGGGATGCATACAAACCCTGAGACCGACACCTTAGCTCAGTCGGTAACGTGTCTACCTACTAAGCTAAGGGTCCAGGGCTTGATTACCAGAATGGACGAATATTAATCATTTATGAAAATATAGGTTTATCCTTTCACATTGAAAACTTAACGGTTGGGGACTGGATTTTGTGCCTACCCTAATCTTAAGATAGATTAGAAGGCACATGAATGAAGCTAGCATAGGCTTGGAAAGACGGCAGTGGAAAAAAATATGGCTTGAATAAAAAATTGACACAGGCTACAGGCTGGAAACAGTAATGGATGTAAAATAAAACAAACCCTGAAGTTATTCCTTATGGAACTTTATTTATCCATTCTTGACTTTGTCCATCCCTCTTAGGTACAATTATCTTACTCTGCACTTTGTTCTCAACTGTATCCACTCTTATATTTTAATTCTTGTTTTAAAGAATCAATATAAGCTACATCTTAGAATAAATAGCAAGTAAAAGTACTTATATTTATGTCCTGACTAAAATTAAACAACGAATTTGTATTTTGACCATTTTCAGCCCACTGGTTGACTTATATATCATAATCTTTTGATTCCTTTGATCAAATCCCTTTCCAATGATCATAAGATGGTATTTGGAGAGCTAGTCCAATATTATATCCACGTTGGACATTTATTTAAGATATGTGGATATTTTACTAATTTATGTATGAGTGCACACACAAATTCAACTCGCCTTATTTTATTTACCGGTGGAGGGGAGATCGTCGTTTGATTCAATGCCTGGTGAGCTGAAGGTAGAGATGACCAATTTTCAGGAAATTTGGAAAATTTTCCATAGTGGTGGCTTGCGGTGGAGGTATTGAATTAAAGAGGGTGCATCTAGAGCCTATTTTATACTAACAATAATGTGTTAATGAACGAGTGGGTTTATGAGGAGGGGGGAAGATAGGGGATGGGGATGGGGGTGATAGGAGGAAGGGAGAAAAGAGGGGTCAAATGTCGGTATCAAATATTTGGGGCAGCCCTAAAATTATTTTAACTAACTTATTGATGATAAAACTGTTGGAGGTGGCTTGCACTCATTCGTTTCTTTACTACTACTACTACTACTACTACTACTACTACTACTACTACTACTACTACTGCTAATTTTACAAAACAGATTTTTTTTTTAGAAAAATCAAGGAAGAATTTTTCCAAATCGGAAATTTTCCGTCTTACATTTTGGTGTTTTCCGAAACAGATTTCCCGCTCTCCCTACAGAGTTTCTTCAAAATCCTCCCTTCCTCATTCCTATACTGTTAGACTCTTTACCGGATGGGTAGTAAGACAAGAATCACACAAAATAATCTAACGTTGCAAGGTGAGCTGATAAATACAATTCTTACATTTCAATGCATGATTTTTTTTTCCAGTGATTGTTTATAACGTTGGGGCTATAATCTTGCTTAACGCATACCAATAGCATATAGTATGGAAGAAGTTCAAACACATTATTTTTAATGATAACGTTCATAATCAAAAGTGAATAGTGCGCAATCATAAAGTTGATTTAACTTTGTATGCGTTACGCATAGCCCTTGTATCAGCCAACCAATGAGTATGTGAGGAGAGTATTTTAACCGATCAAACGCTAGTTTACACAGTGGACGGAAATGATCTTTCGTTCATGTTTGAAATGCCTTGTGATTGTCACACTTATTTGGGTCCGTGACTATGATTTATGTATATGTGATTTGAAATAAAGGGAAAATCTTACATTCTTGATTCTTTCATTAAAAAGTAGATCTACCATAATATTCATGACAATAAACCAATCAGTACTAAATAAAAATCAAATTTGATTTAATACTATAGACACAACTTAAATAAGGTTAATTAAATATTTCAAAATATACAGATTAATAAACGTAGTTTTCTGAGTAAGCCCTTAAGGGAAGTATTTTAAAATATATTTTATAATATAGAAACTAAGTTAGGCTAACTTACATGAATAAAACACAATAAATGTATTTAAGACATTACCCACCTCAGTGGCCATGTGTTCTAGAGCGTTACTCTTGCAGTAGGCTAGACTACAGTTGGCGGGAAGATCGAGGTTCCAATATCAGCTGGGTGTATTGAAGGTGGTTTTTCAAAATAGTTTTCCAATCTACCTCCACGCAAATTTAGGTTCTCTTCCTTTATATATAACCATTCTGATCCTTAAAAACTTTAGAGTAATTAGTCTATAAGCGTATGACCCGAATGGCTAGTAAGACGGGCTGCAAAAAAACCACTTTAATCCCATCATTATTAGAGGTCGTATTTTTGTTGTGCTTTGTACACTGTACGCTATCCACTAATCAGGGTAAAGGGCCCAATTATGAGATACTTTTTGTTGGAGTCATTTTTTGACCTTTAAATGGATACATTTTCCAGAACCATTTCTTCCAAAGAACATTATTCAATTTAAAATTTGTTCTATGTTTCATATAATTCCTTAAAAAGAAACCACCTCAAAACTGTAATGGGAATGACTTCGGAAAAGGTGTTCCTAATATAAGACACCTAGTGATCCAATTATGAGATCCTATTTTATATTACGGTAACTTAGTTTTTGAAATCAGAATATCTTAATATTTTCAAAATAAAAGGTTCCCAACACAGTTTCTTAAAATGAGTTTTTATTTGAACAAAATTGTAAGTAAAAAACACTTTAGAAAATAAGCAAACTTGAAGAGTGATTTCTTTATTGAAATCTCTTTCAAAACAATGAATTTATTTTCTTCACAAAAAATGATTGAAATATTACAACATTAATGAAAAGGAATGTTCAAATGTCGGGACATGAACCAGACAAGAAAATGGAGTCTCACTTGTCACCGCATTCCTCGTGACACCACTGAAAACACTGTGCGCATTTTTCCCATTTTCATCCACCACGCTCCTTTGAAAACATACCACTGCACAATATGCATCCAGCATCATATTCATCCATTTCATCCATTATTATTGTATATTGTATATTATTACATGGCAATAATTTATACAACAATAAAACAAGACATCGACAGAGGTCTAACAAAAGTGTGGAAAGAAGTGGCTCTTCATAGGAGATATATCTCAAATAAGGGAACCCCCTAATATCTCATTTTAGGGAAACGCATGATGAAACATTGTGTGGCAAAAAATGGAATAAAAACAAAAAAACATCAAAACTAATGAAGCTACGTTATTCCTCACTATAAATAATGATCGTTTTTATATGACAGAGTGATACAAAATAACTTACCTTGCCTCAAAAACTTGTGCTGAAAACAGACAATAAAAACTTCAGATTGAGTAAGACGTTATCTAGTTTTTCACTGATATAACAGACAAAGATGGCTAGGTCTTGAACTGACCTCTATGGGGTTAAGTGGTACTTCTTAGGTAAGCCACTTACCACTCGAGTGCACTTGCTGGTTCACCTGATACTGCCATGTCTCATATTAGGGCACTATCTCATAATAGGGTCCCTTACCCTACTATTAGCTTAGCATGAATATAAGCCCAACCAATCATTTTCCGTCTCCACAGACCCTGAACGATACAATGCAGTTCATAGGCGTGACTGACCCGGATCTGTTATCTGCCATTGGATCTATAGATCTGGTAGAAAATATAACCTCCGTCCCCTCCATTATAATGGCGACTCTTTTTGGTCGCTTCGCCATCGTCTGGGTGGTCAACTTAACTCTCTTGTTAACCATCTGCGTAGCACTCCATCGATCAGATGATGATGATGATGATGATACCATTAGTAATAACTACAAGGTAAGATATTAACAAACAATATAGGTTGTTTACAAATTAAAACAATTAATATTTCGAGAGAAATTCCTTATAACAAAAAAAAGGGGGAAATGTAACAACTTAAAGGATGTCTGATCTTTAATTTGCGAGATGGATGACACCTGAGACTTGAGGCTATGCCTACCTCTTTTGATTTTGGTCTTAATTTTCCCATTGTATTTATATTTTTTGTGGGAAAGCTGCTGTAATTTATGAAACCTACAAATACTTATTATAGAACAAATATTGTTGGAATACTTTCACGTTATTTTCATGGCTATGTCAATCACTTTGGTCTTTCTATTTAAGTTTTTTCTGACAAATTCCTAAAATGTCAATAAATGTGTGAAACTTTTTTTTATTCAAACAATGCATTTAATTTATTTGAGGCATTTACCATACGCTTTATGAATAGACTGAGTATATCAGTATAAGACTTATAAACTAAATTAAACTTTGAACAGACACAACATGCAGACCTGAATTCATTACTGTAAAAGAGGATAATCACATTTCAACAATACATTTTTCGGTCATACGAGCAATCGATCCCGGGCCTAATTTCAGTAGACAAACACGCTACAAACGGAACTGAGGTGTTGTATTGTAACAATATAAATATTAAGGAAGGTCCCAAGCAATGATTTTACTGAATTACGAAGTATTTTTTCTTATTCAGAGGACACAGTATTTACCCACATTAAATAAAATGTCAACATTAATTCAAACGTAATTCTATTGTGCTTATTAGGATTTTTTTTTTTACCTCTGCTTGTAAGCAAAGGTGTAAATTCTAACCGCAGCTGATTGTGTCGCCTACTTTTAAAATTAAATACCAGATGAATTTATTTGTTTTACATTCCCGGCTTGTTTTGTTAAGATTAATCGTAATTCTGAAGCGAAATTGCGCAAATTTGTATACACCTTGTATAATTCTTGTAAACGTCTTTATATTGGTCCGATTATCCCTTGTTTGGTCTTAAATAAATAATCCATGGAATGTTATTCTTACTCTGAACACGAAAGCATAGTGATATTGTGTTTAAAAAAAATTTATTTGCAGGGTATTCTTACAAAATAATTAACCTACCTGAGATAAACTACCTTTTGTGAGAATATTCATTTAAATTATGTACTTTAAATTAATCACTTCTTTAGAGAAATACTTAAATAATTTGGAAAATTTAGAGTTATAGATCCTCCCCTACTATTATCTCCTCATGACTAAAATAATCAGTTTTCTAAAACAAAAAATATTATATATTTACTAAATATTATCTCATAAACTTGATTTGAGTTAAAAATATAAATCTTCGTTTAAATAGCTATAAATTATTTCTATATATTTTTAGAGTTTAACTGATACTTTTAGCAAATTTTGAAATAAAATTCTCCCTCCTCAATTGGCGATTTTTTTTTCTATTAACTATCTTAACTCTGGGAATAGTATTCTGCTTTGTGTTCAAAATTCCAGGTTCTAAAAAAGTATTTTACATCGAAGTTAAAATAAAAATGTTAACAATACAAATAATATTTCTTGTCATATTCTAGAGTCCAGCTCAAATACCAAATGGTAAATACAAAAAAAGCCCCAAGATCATCCCTCGAGCTCACCACGACCCAACCTTCAAGGACTTCCCTCCCAATGAGCTGAAGGCCCCCACTCCAGAAATCGTAAGAAGGTTACCACAAGATACCTCAACCCACGATGCACAACAGGACTGGTTCGACACGAGAGCTTCGGCGAATAGCAAACACAGACCAGAACCCAAAATTATTCTTCCAGATCCACGGTACAGGTAACTGAAATACTGTTGTTACTAACTTGCCCCGTTGACGCATTGTGAGTTAATTTTAAAACGACCCGCTTCGGTGGCCGTATGATCTAACACGCTACTCTCTCAGGAGATTATATTACATTTTAAACTGCTTTAGGATTGAGGTCAGTACAGCCGGAGTGGGGAGTGGAGGCTCATCACACCCTCGACCAATCCGTGAGGCGTAGTTGTCGTAGCAACCGACGCACATTGCCAAATTTCTTGACAGTCATTGAGACTTTACATAGTAGTAACGCGCAAACTCCCACAATGTGGCAGCTACGTTCCCCAGCCTACCCACCACGCGGATCCAAAAGTAGTTTAAATCTCAGTATAGACTGCCGTTGACGGGAAGCTCGAGGTTAGAATCTCGGCGGGTGTACTGAGGGTGGTTATTCCAAAATGGTTTTTCACTCTCCCTCCACGAAAATGCGGGAACTACACAAACTCTAAATATAACCTTCCTAATCTTTAAAACTATTAGCACAATTAGTACCTAATCGTATAAACCCGAACGGGTAGTAAAATGCAGTGCTAAAAAGAAAATTGTAATGGTAGTTATTAACTATAGGCCTTAGATTTTATAAATGTAAAATAGAGATTTATAAAATCTAAATACTCATTTAGAATAATTAATCTTCCATTTAAAAATAAAATTTAAATTAGTTAAGTAAAACTGAGGGAATCATTTTATTAGTTTGGGGATTTACTATTAAAGATTTGTCAGCTTTGATATGATAATTCGGGAAGAAAATGTTTGTTTATATTCAAACAAAAATATATGATAGGACTCAGAACATTCTACACGCAGTAAACTACACTACCTAGGTATAGATAAGGAAGGTAGACTTGAGATGAAGTAAACAAAAATTTGTAGGAAGAAATAATTAGACACTATTTAGAGAAAACCACCGTAAGTAAAACCAGCCGTTTATTTGACTCTGTACCATTTCATCCTCAGCAAACCAAGTTAAACGAGCTTTACGCCTAGGTTACGTACCCACCGATGCGAGTAGGCTTATCTACACTAATATTATAAAGAGGAAAACTTCGATTTTTTGTTTGTAATGGATAAACTCAAAAACTACTGGACCGATTTAAAAAATTCTTTCACCAATATAAAGCTACATTATCAGCGAGTAGCACAGGCTATATTTTATTTTGAACATTTAATTTATTCTCATAAAAATGTCGATAGTCACTCATATTTTATGGTAGAGTCTATGATGATTCTTCAATATATGTGTTGAAAATAATAATGCGGGGGGAGGGTCTAGTAATGACATAATTTGAAATGAGTGGTTTGACAGCGTAACCGAAGATGTAAGTGCTAGTGTAAAAGTCTGTTCATGGTAGGAATTGTTTTCTGAAAGTCCTTTTTCCCTACCATAAATATATTATATAGTAGGATATTTGTAGGAAAAAAAGACCTTTCAGAGAGTGATTCCTACCGTGAATGTAGTATACGTGTAAGGTGTTTTAAAAGTCACTCCTTCCATTCGCACTCTTTATATGATCTAGTTAGAGTCGTCTTTATCTATTAGAGGTATTTAAACATGCACTTGCTGAACTAACTGATTATATCAGGGTGACCTGGTGGTCTAGGGGTAAGGTGTCGGACTTCTGTTCTGGGGGTCCGGGGTTCAATCCTCGGTCCCGGCACAGATTTATCNGTTCTGGGGGTCCGGGGTTCAATCCCCGGTCGATGGTTTTACTTCCACTCCGAAGGAACTAGTGCTACGGACTTCTGTTCTGGGGGTCCGGGGTTCAATCCCCGGTCGATGGTTTTACTTCCACTCCGAAGGAACTAGTGCTACGGACTTCTGTTCTGGGGGTCCGGGGTTCAATCCCCGGTCGATGGTTTTACTTCCACTCCGAAGGAACTAGTGCTACGGACTTCTGTTCTGGGGGTCCGGGGTTCAATCCCCGGTCGATGGTTTTACTTCCACTCCGAAGGAACTAGTGCTACGGACTTCTGTTCTGGGGGTCCGGGGTTCAATCCCCGGTCGATGGTTTTACTTCCACTCCGAAGGAACTAGTGCTACGGACTTCTGTTCTGGGGGTCCGGGGTTCAATCCCCGGTCGATGGTTTTACTTCCACTCCGAAGGAACTAGTGCTACGGACTTCTGTTCTGGGGGTCCGGGGTTCAATCCCCGGTCGATGGTTTTACTTCCACTCCGAAGGAACTAGTGCTACGGACTTCTGTTCTGGGGGTCCGGGGTTCAATCCCCGGTCGATGGTTTTACTTCCACTCCGAAGGAACTAGTGCTACGGACTTCTGTTCTGGGGGTCCGGGGTTCAATCCCCGGTCGATGGTTTTACTTCCACTCCGAAGGAACTAGTGCTACGGACTTCTGTTCTGGGGGTCCGGGGTTCAATCCCCGGTCGATGGTTTTACTTCCACTCCGAAGGAACTAGTGCTACGGACTTCTGTTCTGGGGGTCCGGGGTTCAATCCCCGGTCGATGGTTTTACTTCCACTCCGAAGGAACTAGTGCTACGGACTTCTGTTCTGGGGGTCCGGGGTTCAATCCCCGGTCGATGGTTTTACTTCCACTCCGAAGGAACTAGTGCTACGGACTTCTGTTCTGGGGGTCCGGGGTTCAATCCCCGGTCGATGGTTTTACTTCCACTCCGAAGGAACTAGTGCTACGGACTTCTGTTCTGGGGGTCCGGGGTTCAATCCCCGGTCGATGGTTTTACTTCCACTCCGAAGGAACTAGTGCTACGGACTTCTGTTCTGGGGGTCCGGGGTTCAATCCCCGGTCGATGGTTTTACTTCCACTCCGAAGGAACTAGTGCTACGGACTTCTGTTCTGGGGGTCCGGGGTTCAATCCCCGGTCGATGGTTTTACTTCCACTCCGAAGGAACTAGTGCTACGGACTTCTGTTCTGGGGGTCCGGGGTTCAATCCCCGGTCGATGGTTTTACTTCCACTCCGAAGGAACTAGTGCTACGGACTTCTGTTCTGGGGGTCCGGGGTTCAATCCCCGGTCGATGGTTTTACTTCCACTCCGAAGGAACTAGTGCTACGGACTTCTGTTCTGGGGGTCCGGGGTTCAATCCCCGGTCGATGGTTTTACTTCCACTCCGAAGGAACTAGTGCTACGGACTTCTGTTCTGGGGGTCCGGGGTTCAATCCCCGGTCGATGGTTTTACTTCCACTCCGAAGGAACTAGTGCTACGGACTTCTGTTCTGGGGGTCCGGGGTTCAATCCCCGGTCGATGGTTTTACTTCCACTCCGAAGGAACTAGTGCTACGGACTTCTGTTCTGGGGGTCCGGGGTTCAATCCCCGGTCGATGGTTTTACTTCCACTCCGAAGGAACTAGTGCTATGGACTTTAAATGCTCAAGAGAAATCCGTTGAGTCCAACTGGGGTTGAACCCACGAACATTGGGTTCTGAGACGAGCACTTTACCCCAAGACCACCGAGGATTACTTTTAAGTTGTTAACAGTGAATAAACTATCAATCATATCGTACTTATAAAACTGAAATATTGATAAGCTTAGTGCATTTTTTTCTGAGAAATGAAGCACGTGTTGGGCTATTTCAATACCCCATGTCTATAAATATATTTACAGCTCCACAAATACAATTTTTTGAGAATAAATAAACATATGTTGCCGATATGTTCCAAGAGTTTTAAATAGTTTCTTGTCCAAGTATAACATTTACATAATCTCAAATAAAGACTTTTAATTTTCAACAGAGGTATCATGTTATGTTGGTGTTCGCTTTGTGTTGGGGCTTCAAAGCTATATCCGAATTTTGGTTGGAAGAACAGTAGAAAAAATTCAAACATATTTTTTTACAGCCAACATTGATAACATATTACTATATTATTTGTGTTATTCTATAGGTATTTATAATATTTATCAAAAGTGACAACTGCGGATAACATGACTTGATTTATGAATATAAAAAACTTGTTTTAGTAACTTTAGTAACTAACTTATACTGTTCTTCCTACCAAAATCATACTATAGTTATACCACCATTGATGTGAATTCAGCCAACGGCATCAATCAAGTCTTGTTGGATTTGCTGTTCATGGAGAGAACTTGGGTTAAAATCTCTGCCAAGTGTATAAAGGTTGGGTTTCCATAAAATATTTACCACCCTCCCTTCACGCAATTGTGAGTATATTTAATCTAGATTCTACGTTTCTCAACCCGCCTCATTAGTGTAATAAAATTAGGATTGTATGGAAGGATACGTGCCCAAAAGAAAAACTCAAAATGGATTTGTTGAGTGTCACAATTTTTAATAAATATGGTATCGTATTAATTAGTTGCTACGCAAGCAGCCCTGCTAAGATCACGCGCTACATTCATTACCTATGGTGCACTGGTACATCTTTTGATAAATACGCAAGAATTCAACTAAACAACAGCTGTGATTTAGACTCACGAAATATATTCGCCACGCTCGCGTCAACTAATTTTAAACACACGGTGTAGTGGTATTCGCAATATCCCAAACATTTTTGTGCGAACAACAATTTCTCTAACCGTGGGCTATGTAGGACACGCGATAATAGTTTGTTATCCTTGCTGCAAACGTTGGTCGTAGAGCAACACAGTTATGTACGCAGTATGAACACAGTAGATGAAGGGCAGTTTACAGCGATAATATTTTACTCTACTATTAGCATTATCTATACTTTGTTGTGTATGTGCGCACCACGTCTTACTACCCGTCCGGGCTAGCCAAATACCTCAATATACACAAACGGGTTTAGAACCCGATATAGACGTCACTGGCAGTACAATCTATTGCAAAACAAATGTCTTGGACCCGGTGTTGACAATCTTTTTGATATCGTGGTCCATATGGGATTTACAAATATTTGGTGGGCTAGCTTAGAAAATAATATAATAAAAAAAAATTCAATCAAATATTTTTCATAAAGTAATTTTTATGAATAAAATATTTGTCTGTCAAATCTTTTGCGGGCCAGATAAAATCAGTCTGTGAGCTGGATTTGGCCCGCGGTCTGTGGGCTACCGACCTCTATTTTAGACCATGGGATAACCTATATGATTTTATCAGTAGGTCTAATAATACCTATTCAATTAATTGTATGAATTTATAAAAGTAGATTCAGTTAATTTTTTAAAAGTCTCCATCAGTAAGCATGTGAAATAAATGTCAAATCCAAATAGTCGGGTTTACCAGTGATGGAGAGATTGGGGTTTGAATCCTGACCTGGTGTATTGAACATTTTAGTCTCCTAGCTTGTTTATCAATTTAGCTTCAAGCAAATGTGGATACATTTTCTCGCAATTATGCCTCTTCCACCCCTACTTTATCAGTTTAGTTTCAATTGGAATATTACGGATGGGTAGTAAGAAGAGGTGGGGGAAAAAAGAAACGAACTTGAAGCTATTAAAACTATTTCTTTTTCCGCCTTGTTCTTACTAGATATTAACTGTTGTCTGTGGTCAGCTCTTGGTTGAATAAAGATTCAAGGAAATTATCTCCTGTAAATGTGTGTTAAAGGGAGATGTAAGAGACGAGGGCTAAGAGCAGTATTTTTGCAGTTTTTATAAATAAAAAAATTGGTCAAAATAAACCAAATGATTCTCCAATAAAAATATAAGAGTTTAATTTTCTTCAACGGTGACATCAACAGATCATGAATATAATATGTATTTAAGGGTGTATTTGTATTTAGTGACAACTTTTTATTTTTATTTAAAATGTTTCTCATCTAATGTAGCTATGTTCATGTAAATTTTGATATCATTATGTGAGGAAAATTAAACTCTGTATTTCTAGTGGAGCAATATTTTATTTATTTTAGGCAAAAAAAAAAATGCTATAAAAACTACAATTACACTTTTTTTTAATTCGCGTTCCCGGCATTCCAACCTTAATTTAAGAATAATGGTTGCGTTTCAATTCCGCTTAAACTAAATAATAGTTTCCAGACACGATATTGACTCATAAAATAATATTCTTTTGAATGTTTTAAACATCGGGTTGTAACAATCTTTTGTTTGCATAATTTATAACTTACAATTAAATGAAGTTTGATTACAGTAGCTCACTACCCTGGCTCTATAATTACTTAATTAGAGAAAGTAATTGTTGAAATAATAGCGTACACAACTTGAACATCAGCTTGATGTCAGAAATATGCAATCATCCAGGAAGCTGTGTCGGGCTAGTTGTTTCGTAACAGACCTAAACTAGTTTGTCAATCCAAATCGTGAGCATTTACTCTGCGTAATCATTAACCTGCTGACTCCACCGTGGTTTTTCCCAGAAATATAAATATTGTGTCAAACACTGAGAAGTTTATCTCAATTTTTACTACAGTGCATTGTAACCTTTGCTTGTAAAATACTATACAGATATCTATTTGCAATCATCTGAGCCCAATATTTATGTAATCGTTTCGTTCAAACACCATTAGAACTCGGTTAAAATTCATCCCGCTTGGATAACCCCAAGAACAGTAGGGCCCACATATCCACGGGTAATACGTTCCTAGATTCACCACGGTTACGTGAAACCACGGATAGTAACGGACTATTATACAACGTAATATTAATATAACATACATAAAACGGTAAAATTTAATTGACAAATTATTCACTGTGCCAACTAATGGGAACAGCACGAAAGCTAGAAATAGACCGGCGCAGTGTTGCCAACTCTATAGTCTCTCGCGATAGTACATATACCTGAAATGGATTGTGTTTTTACCGATAGGATACTACTTTCTGACATTATATTGATAAACCTACCGATTTGATGTAAAATCTGTTACTTTATAGCAGGGCCACAGGATATTACTTTTAGAAAATATCTTAAAATTGGATTGTACAGGTGGTGATTATTATATCAAAAGTAGTATCCAGATTGTACAGTTGGTAACACTGGACTGGCGTCAAGTTCTGCAGGGAAAAGTGGGAATAAAGGGTGATGAGTCAATTAATGCACACTGTACAGTAAATAGTAGGCGCGTTTGGGGTGCTGATATTATTATTATTATTATCACCGCATCTTACTAGCCGTTCGGGTTATACGCACTTACGCTAATGTGTAATGGTAGGGTGATTGTGAGATGAAGGGAAGGACCTACAGTTTAGCGGGGAATCCGAACAACGGTGGAGGCCTGGCATTCCCCACATTCACAAGTTGTGATTAATACACATCTGATCGGAGGTGAAGGAATAGTTTGGTAATCAGATAAATCTGTGCCGGGACCGAGGATTGAACCCCGGCCGCCAGCATAGAAGTCTGACACATCACCCCTTGACCGCCAGGTCACCTTGCTGATAGTAGGGCTGGTTCTCGCTTGATGCGTGGTTTGAAACTTATACACTTTTTTCTCTTTAATTAAAATAAAATAAAATTGGGCATTTGTAATCAGCGAATAACTGAAACCCCCTATACTGAATCAGTGGGGACGGAGGCCCTACTGTAGTTTTTTGTTTCATTCAGAATTGTAGTTCTAGAAAAAACAAAATCAACCAAGGGGTTTTGGTTTTGCCAAGTATTTAGTTATGTTTTTTTATTGTTGTTTGTTATAGTGCACCACGTCTTACTACCAGTCCGCTCATATTTACATTAAAGTAGGGATGTAGGAAACGCGGGTAAAGGTCGGTGTTTTCAAACTTTTTTTTGAGGGAGAGAAAAAACTATTTTTTGCCAAAATAAATCAAATATTGCTTCAGTGGAGACATAGAATTTTAATTTCCTTCACATGAGAGCCATATTAGTTGACACACTTTTTAAACGAAGAGAAATGTTCTCATTAAATTCTAGGATACCCTTGACAGATATTCAACAAATTTTGAGTTCACCATGTAAAGAAAATTAAATCTATGTTTATACTGAAGCATATTTTATTTAGTTTGACCAAAAAAAGGTTTTTATATAAAAATATAAAAATACACTTATCTCTTCTCACGTCCCCTGTACCCCCAATCTAATGGGAGATTAATGAGGAAATTAAAATGTCAATATAATGAACCCTCACTCGCGTAAATGGAGAATGAAAAACAATTTAACTAAAAAAAGTCATTAAAGTCTGCCTGAATTCAAACCCCCCCAGCCTCCTATCACTAACAAACCCAACCAAACGAGGTAGACACCTTAGCCCACCCGTCCACCGATCTGAATATGTTTACTATAGAAAGATCTATTATTATTATTATTATTATTATTAGCACCGCGTCTTACTACCCGTTCGGGTTACACGCACGTACACTAATGTGTAATGGTAGGGTGATAGTGAGATGAAATGGAGGATCTACAGTTTAACGTGGAATCCGAACCATCGGTGGAGGCCTGGCATTCCCCACATTCACAAGATGTCTTGTCGGAGGTGAAGGAAGGGTTTGGTAATCAGATAAATCTTTGCCGGTATCGAGGATTGAACCCCGGCCGCTAGCATAGAAGTCTGACACCTTACCCCTAGACCGCGAGGTCACCAATAAAATACCTAACTTCTTATTAAAAAATATAAAATATACCCTAACTTCTTAATTCTTTACTTCTTTCTGCACACAGGTAGGCACTAGTTCGTCTGTTGAACCAGCCTCCTCCTACCCTTGCCACGATCTTGAAATATTCCGTTCCCTCTCAGCTCATGTACAGATGGCATGTTATTTTTCTGCATTATTTCTTCCCCCACCATCTCTTCACCTCTTTATAGATCTATCAACCGGTCTCGTGCTCTTAGGCCTGCAGTAAGATCTCCTCCTTGCCACCCTATCCTTCCTTACCCACCCTTTCAAAATGCCCAAACCATCTTAGCTGTGACTCTTCTATCCTCCTCAATAAACTTGTGCTACCAACTTACTCAATTATTCAGATATTTAAACCACTAAAAAAATACTCCATTGGGTCAGCCTGCAATTAATTCCTACCGAGTAAGTGCCCGCCGTTTGTTAGCGAATATAGTGCCAACTTACGTGTATAGAGGATAAAATGTGGTCAACATAACGAACTCCCCGGCCATTATTTGCGGTTTTCTATATTGGAGTATCCACTACTTTTTCATTTAAGTTCCTCCTCATTTGTCCTCACGAGGATGAGTTGACTCCATTTCAGAATCACTGCTTCACAGAATAATCTGGAAATACTGGGGATCGAACCATAATTACCATACCTGAAGCCAGGAACTTTGACCACTATACCACTATGATAGTAATTTATCTAGGCTACTTAATATAAATAATACAAACAAAAATGACCAAATGGACTGTTGGAAGATATGGTAACTTAATTATCGAGCAAACCCAAAATTCAAACCTCAGATCATTAATAATTTTCAACTCGATGAAAGCAAACAGATCCGAATTCACAGTAATACATTTTCTAGCCATGGCGAATATTGAACACTGGATCTTTGGATCAGAATTAAGATTATTTACCTAATCAACTGAGATACCAGGCACATTTTTTGTTCATAACAAGCCACGTGTGTTCAAAATGTATCTAACTTAAACACATACACGGTAAATTTGTTGTTAAGGCGTTTTCCAACGGGAGGGTTGTTTAAGTATATTTTAGTTGATTAGGGAGGTTTTGATGGTAAAGAATACTTATTTATAATTGGTAGTTATTTATATACTTTTGTTACTAAGGAAATTAAATTAAATTAAATTTAGCACCACGTCTTACTATCCGTTCGGGCTATACGCTGAAGTACTAATTACGCTAATGGGTTAGGAATTGGGAAGGTTGGATTTAGAGGAGGTAAGCCAGCATTTGCATGAAGGGAGAGTAGAAACCATGTAGGAAACCCTGCTCCCCAGTTCACCCAAGCGAGGTTCGAACCTCGATTTCCCCGTCCTCGGCTGTCTAGCTAAATACTATACTAGTGCGTTAGCTAACTACGCCACCGAGCAGGGTTGTTGCTAAGGGAGATTTTTTTTGTAAGGAATACTTGTTAACTTGTTTATACGGGATGGTTATTGATATATATATATATATATATATAAAACCATCCCGATATATATGTATATACATATATATATGTTGATATATATGTATATGATGCGTTGATATATATATACATGTATATATATACATATATATGTTGATATATATCTCTCAACACACACACATATACACACATATATGTGTGTTGATAAATATATATCAACACACACATTTATACACACATATATATGTGTGTGTGTGTGTTGATCAGGAACGGTTGGTGATGAAGTTTTTTGTGTTTATGTTTCAGTAACGATTACAATGAATTGGATCCTCATCAAGAAGGGAAACAGCCAATAGGTTACTTACCCAGATTCAATACACAGCCTGCGTACAATGGGTATGTTATATATGGAATTTAATAAACTTTTAACAAAAATTTACTTTTAAAATTATTATTATTATTATTATTATTAATTATAAGAAGAATTATTATTTTTAATAATAATGAATATTAATAATTATTTTTATCATTAATAAAAATTAACTAATCATAATTAATAATATGTATCATTGTTATTATTATTATCTATTATCATATATAATAATTATTTATTATTATATATAATAAATAATAGTAAAATAATAACCGAAATAATAATAACAAATATTATTATTATTATTATTATTATTATTATTATTATGGCTTAGAAGCGCGTCGACATTATTTTTAAAACATATATATATATTGATAATATATTTAAAATGTGCATCAACTGTAACTGCTCTAAGATTTATTTGAAATGATGTGATGTTGCCTCCAAACTTTCAACGAACACTATCGCTGTGGACGGGTAAGTCAAATGTTCGACTCTTTGTTGGGAATACGGGGTCGTTTAAGTGTGATTTATTACTGGGTTTTATGTTTATATTATATGCTAAAAATGCAAAATAAAAAAACACATTCGATTTCATTATTACTGTCATTTACAAGAGCTAATAGATTTTGTTGAATGTGAATGATGGTTATTCTAGTTATAGCCAATATGCAGAAGGTTATTATTTCCTCAACGCAACTCGCTTTCCTAAAACAGTAATTTCGAATCAGAACCGACCGTGAAAGTCTTAAAAAAACGTTAGTTTAATATTGAGAATAAAACTTTCATATTATTTCGCATACACTGTTTAAGGCGACTGGTCCTTTTAATTTGACGTGGAAATGCAGAGCTATGGGAAAAAACCGTTATCTTCAATTTTTTTTTATTGTTTTGCAATTTTCTTTTTGTAAATGATTTGTTCAAGAATATAAGTATGTTTATTAAGTAATACTTTTTATATAAATACCTCCTCTTATCATTTTAACAAATATAAATAAAATTGACATTTTCCAATAGAAAACTGCCGGCTTCATAACAAAAAATAAGAAAATGTAACAATTAATAAACATCTATACATTATCTTAGAAGGGGTGTTGAAAATATTAACCTAAAAATGTCACTCGTTCCCGAGAAAACTGATATTTCCAAACGTATGATTTTTCCGCAAGATCCTGTCCGGTAGCTAGCGCCATCTACGGTTTCCACGATCCATCTGTTCTTGTTGGCGCGGAAGGATACTTTGGTCGGTTGTGAAGCTACGCCACGCCTTTCACCCTCCCGCCGACCACCCCACAAAATAGGTTTTAGACTTGCATTCGACAGGGCCAAGGGCCTTAAATATTTTGTTAATAATGCACATGTATGTTTTGGAACTACTTTATGTTCCAGAGGACCCCCCCACTCCCCAATTTCAGTTCCCTCATCCAAGTGAGTTTTGTGGTGGGCTTTGTATCCGACAAACCTGTAATAAAGGCTTGATCCATTTCGCTGGTCGGATGAGCTAAGACTGGCTGCCAATGACGGGAAAGTTGGGGATCAAATCCCGGTCAAGTTTACTGAAGATGTTTTATCCTAAATGGTATTTCCCTCTCTTTACACGCAGATTCCGGTACACTTCCTATAAATTCAACCTTCCTCATCCCTAGCACATTAGCTTAACTAATACATATGCTAAATTAAAATAAAGGCTTGTTTAACATAATATATCTTATTTAGAGATAATAATCCGCTACGAGCAGACCAGTGATTGTATATTTGTCTGCAACAGTGAGCCGTCGACCCGTCCTCCTTCCTACCCCACGGCGGTGCGGAACCAGATGCCCTGGTCTTACTTCCAGAGGCCCAACGACCTCGGGGCACTGACGAAGCAGCCAGAGGAGTCGAACATGGATCGTCCTCTAGTACCTGTACCAGACTATACCCTGCACATCGGCAAGAGGAGTCGGACACCAAACAATGCCGGAGAGCCAGAGATAGTTTCCTTCTCCGGGTCGGACCTTTCGTCCACAAACAGTACCAGTGCCAGACCGGCACAAGGGAAGAACGGTAAGTTGAACCTATCTGGTTATGGCGCACTAGTTTCGGTATCATTTGTAGGACGTTCCTTCGGTGGCCTCATGGTCTAAGGTGCTACTCTCGCAGTAGACTAGACTACCGATGATTGGGAGATCGAGGTTCGAATCTCGGTCGGGTGTACCGAGGGTGGTTTTTCCATAACGGTTTTCCGCTCTCTCTAAGCAAATGTGGATACACTTCTTATTCAAATAACCTCCCTAATTCCTAAAACCATTAGCGTAAATAGTACATAGGTGTATAACCCGAACGGGTAGTAAGATGCATCCCTAAAAAGCCCCTGCTGAGATCAGTTAGAAAGAGTCACTCTTAAATGGTTCTGCGTTATTTTTTATTTATTTTTTAATCACCCCGTTTCACTACCTATTCGGGCTATACATGTAATAATATGAATAAATAGTTCTAATGTGTTAAAGATGCGGAGGGCTGAATTTACATAAAGTACACCCAAATTTGCGAGGGAGTAGGTAGAAAATAATTTAGTAAAAATCACCTTAGCATACCCGACCGGGATTTGAGCCACGATCTCTCCGTCATATGCAGTCTAGTCTATTGCGACAGTGACGTCTTAAACCATGCGGCCACCAAAGTTAACTATTCTTTTTTAGTCAAAGGCATCACTCTCTCAATATATTAAACTGCCGATGACGGGGAGAACAGGGTTTGAGTCCCGGTTGGGTGCAAGAGGGAGGTTTTTCATAAATAGTTTTCAACTTTATTGCCACGCTAATGCGGGTACACATTCTCTAAATTCAATCTAACCTCATCCTTAATTTACTAGCGTAGTTATTATACAAGCGTATAGCTGGAAAGTCTATAAGACTCAGTGCTAAACAAACTATTGTTTTATCAGATCTAATATTATAATCGAAAATTACACACACACAAATACTAACACACTCTCCTCCTCCTCTAAACACATGTATTGTTAAATAAAAACTAAATTGACATATTACGGCAATTTTTTTTTAAACAGGAAAAATGTGTTTTTTACGCCATTGGCACGAGCATTTTTTTTAATAACAGCATGTACAGTACTCTTAACCACAGACTTCTGTGATGAGAAAAGCTACACCCCGTTTACCCTAAAAGGTTGAAAAATTACTTTGACGAGCTACATTTATTATTATTATTATCATTATTATTATTATTATTATTAGCACCACGTCTTACTACCCGTTCGGGTTATACGCACTTACGCTAATGTGTAATGGTAGGGTGATTGTGAGATTAAATGGAGGACCTACAGTTTAACGTGGGATCAGAACCACGGTGGAGGCCTGGCATTACCCACATTCACAAGTTGTCTTGTCAGAGGTGAAGGAAGGGTTTGGTAATCAAATAAATCTGTGCCGGGACCGAGGATTTAACCCCGGCCGCCAGCACAGAAGTTTTGACACTTTACCCCTAGATAACCAGGTCACCGAGTTTCATTTGGATGAAACTCAAGCTGATTTTGTTAAAGTAAAATTCAGGGGGGAAATTCAGTCACGTATTGGGTAATATTTCTAATTTAATAGTAGTTAACTAGTTTATACCCGAATATCGTGTAATCTGACATCACGTAGCTCTTTACTTCGTAATCTTTGCTGAAAGGAATGTAAGAGATTTGTGGTTTTTTAAATTACCAGACTTGTGCCAATGGGAGGGATAGTGAAGTCGCCCACCTCAAATTAAGAAAGTTAAGATAATAGCGATGTTTTTAAAGAGTTAGCCTCCTCTCCTAGTTGCCGGGACTTATTTGTGTGTGTGCAATGTTACGCAGTTGTTACAGTATCCTGGAGGGAAATTAAAGGGAAAACCTCGAGGCCAAATGTGAGATAGCTAATGAATCAAATAAAAATACATATTTAAGAAGTTCACGATTCCATTTTATTATGGATTTATTTGATTAATAAAAATACGTCTAAGCATACTATATTAATTTATAAAGCTAGGTTGTTTTGTGAAAGTTTGTTTGAACGTGCATATTTCATAATACACTTTCGGGAGATTAATAAACTCATGACCCGCCTCGGTGGCCGTAAGTTCTAACGCGCTACTATCGCAGTGAAATAGACTGCCGATGACGAGGAGATCGAGGTTCGAATCTTGGTCGGGCGTTCAGAGTTTTTTTCTAAAATAATTTTTTTCTCTATCTCTTCACGCAAATGCGGGTACACTTCTTATAAATATAGCCTTCCTAATCCTTAAAATCACTAGTGTAATTAGTACATAAGCGTACTACCCGAATGGGTAGTAAGACATGGTGCTAAAAAAAATATATAAACCCTTTTTTGGCGGTAAAATTTGAAAGAATCTACCAACCAAAAAAACAATTTACACAAGTATTGAAAATAATTGTTTATTAAGCGTTGTTTGTAGGGTTATATATATAATATACATTATATATATTATATCTTATAAATAGTATATATATAATATACATTATATATTATAAATATTATACATTATATATTATATATATTATAAATATCATATATATATTTCAAGCACTTTATCTTACTACCCGTTCTAGGTCTACATCTATGTACTAATTACGATAATGTGTTTGGGTTTAGGAAGGTTTAATTTAGAGAAAGTGCAACTGCATTTGCGTGGAGGAAATCAATTTAGCAAAAACCCTCCTCAGCGCACACAACCAATAATAAGCTCCGATCTCCTCGTCTTTGGCAATCTAGTCTATTGCGAGAGTAGTCCCTTAAACCATGCGGCCACAAAAGCGGGTGTAGGCCTATGTTTAGTTAATTAAATTACTAAATAACAATATCTTCAGCCCCCAGTGTAAACTGATAGTCAGATTTGGGCCTTGGGATGAAAAAAAAGCGAACCCCTCTTGTCCAGGGAGTCACTCTCACAAAAGACTAGATTGTCAATGACAAGGCAATAGGGGTTCAAATCCCTGTCGGTTGTACTGAGAATTTGCTTTTTTTTACTACACTCTCCCTCCACGCAAATTAGTGTTTACCTATTCTAAATTCAACCTTTCTCATCCCAAACTAATTAGCGGAGTGATTTCATATGCGTATAACCCCAAACGGGTAGTAAGACGCAGTGGTAAATACCATATTTGGTCTAATAGTCTATTAACTAGTATCCACTTTACTTTCCACCCCACCTAAAATTGGCGCCCCAAGCTACTTCTGGAGCTACGGCCACAAAAAACAAACAAATACAAATTAGGTAAATTTAAATTTAAACCATAACCCTTCCACGAAGTAAAGTGCGGAAATTTCTATAAAAGCTCAGCCCAGAGTTGAAGTCTGGGGAGTTGAATAACTTGAGGTACCTTTAGTGGACGAAAAGTCTAAGGCGTCTCTATAGTAATAGACTGGTGTATTGATGACGGGGATATTGGGGCTCGAATCCCGATTGGGTGTACTGAAAATGGTTTTCCCTAAATAGTTTCCCCCCTATACTTCCATGAAAATGCAGATAGATTACCTCTAATATGCTTCCTTCCCTATCTATACCTGATTAGAGTAGTTATCATATATACGTATAACCTGAACAGGTAGTAAGACTCGGCGATAAAAGAATATTCATAAACAAGATAATCTTATTATTTATTTCACACCATAGTCAAACGATAAGATAAATTGGTATTTTACGTCACACTCGATCATGTGACTTAATGATGATTTATTTAATGTACCTACGCAACATATACCGATAAAATTGGTGGCTTTGTTAATGGTACCGTTTAATCGAAAGGAAATATTCTATCACTACAGGAATGACAGCTCTAAATTATCAAAACCACAAACAAATTCCTTAATTATCCTAGAAATGTATGTTACGACCCTTTTAAAGAAAGTTTTTTTTTTGTTTGAGGAAGAATAATTTTATGTTTATCTATATATAATTTGATCTAAAAACTGCGACATTTTTTGTGAAACGTTTAAAATAAGTTAGTTTCACCAATCATGATTTTTTTTAAATTAAATAAACTTAAGATATAAGGTATTTAATTATATAGTAACATCTTTCATATTTATTTTGTCATGCACCATCTTTTGAAATAACAAATCACTTCTCAAATAACACGATATTTTTGGATGTCTGCAATGCGCCCAAGTGCTCAGGAAAGCAGCCCCTCCTTAAGGCAGCTACAGTAGCCCCATGGCTTCTTTGGTGCTGACTGACAGCTGATGGCCTTGAAAAGCTACCAGACCAAATTTTGTATCTCTACGCTGAACCATATGCTCTGCAAAAACATGTGTTTACCAGCTGTCACTTCTGGGAGTCAAAATTTAGGTATATACCTAAATTTTGACTGTCAAAAGTCAGCTGTGAGCTGTCAGTCAGCACCAAAAAAGCCATGGGGCTACTTTAGCTTTGATACTGGATTTAAGTGTTCAATCTAAGGTTGAGGTTGATATATTATTTCAACGTGAGTGCTGGTGCCAATAAGATAATTTTCTTCCCTTTATTTAATTAATAAGATAGTGTTTCTAATTAATCAGTTTCGATAGTGTTGTTCAGCGTTGTATTTAAAATTAATTACATTTAAAAAGTGGGTTAATTTAAAATGTTGAAAAATGACAGCAGGACCACGGAGTCAAACCCGTGACCTTTTACTTAGTGCATCAATGTTCTACCACTGAGCTATCAAGGCTAGTTTAGTGAGATTGTACTTTACATGTAAAGCACAATTTTCAAAGAAAGGGTTTTTATATGGCAGATAGAAATGTAACTATATATAATTTCACGTAGTCAAATTTTGAGTCATTGTGATTGTCAGCTGTCACTTTTAATATACATAATCAATACCAATAAATTAACCCCAATAAGACAGTAAAAGTGTATCAATGTTGAAAAAAAGATGTTTGTATTTTTTTTAAAGTCCCTTCCTACGAAAATTTGATTTTCTAGTGTTTTAAATATGACCTTTTGTTGGTTTCAGCCTCCAAAAGAATTGATGTCTTATACTGAGCAACGTCCCACACATTCTTTGAAGATCTCCACTCCTCACATCACTTTCATTTCTCTCCGAACATTTTGAACTTTTTAATGGAGTTATGTATTCTTGTCTGTTATGTGTATCGAATGCCATCAAGTGTATGTTGTGTACATTGCTATTATAACTTACTTGATACATGCACGTTAATATTAGGAGAGCGCTGTTACATGAATAATTATTTTTTAAATGGTGTACTGCACAAAATTTCTCCATAATTTATCAAAAAATAGAGAAAGCAACTAAAAAAAACTCTTAATAATTGTGAAACAAAATAATATACATTGATGCAGAAATATTCCACCAAAGAGATCGAATGAAGTAATACACACTGTTACAGAAACATTGAGAAAAGAGTAATATCTCTGTCCACCAAAGAGCATAAAAATCAATTTCACATATCGGGTGACCTCGCGGTCTAGGGGTAAGGTGTCAAGACTTCTGTGCTGGCGGCCGGGGTTCAATCCTCGGTCCCGGCACAGATTTAACTGATTACCAAACCCTTCCTTCACCTCTGACAAGGCGTGTATTAATAACAACTTGTGAATGTGGGGAATGCTAGGCCTCCACCGTGGTTCGGATTCCACGTTAAACTGTAGGTCCTTCATTTCATCTCACAATCACCCTACCAT
>CABFVX010001051.1:0-42646 GCA_902151425.1 Timema shepardi | reverse complement strand
ATAAAAAAAAAAAAGAATGTATGCATCAAACCGGAATCCTTTAAGTAATTTTGCCGAACTATTCAGGGTATCAATTTTGTTTGGAATATATATAAATGTTTAGAAATAATATTTAATCAAAATCGTTAGAGCCGATTTTGAGAAAAAATAGATTTTTTCTCTTTTTGCTCTTCAGTAAACTACCCTTAATTTTAGGGTTGAAAAGCCAAATTCATAAAACCCTTGAAACAACCTTATGAAAATCCTGGATACCAAGTTTTATCACGATCGGTAAAATAGTTTAGGCTCTAGTCCAATGTATAGAGACAGGCAGAGGGAAATTCAAAAACCAGTTTTTTGGATTCGGGGGGTCATGAAACGTCAACAATTATCATAATCTCGAGCTAGATTTTTTATGATCAAAATACTTCTTTCTCTGGGGGTCAAATGGTTTTTCATTCTTCCTCTAAATTAAGACTTCCTAGTCCCTAACCCATTAATGTAATCAGTACATAGGCCTATTTAACCTGAACAGGTAGTAAGACATGGTGCTAAAAGAAAAAAACACGTTAGTGATTTTCGGTATATAATTATAGGAAGTGTACCCAAATTTGCGTGGTTGGATGGTGAAAAACAATTGGTTGAAAAACCACCCTCAGTACACCCGACTGAGATCCTAACTCCGATCTATCCGTCGTCGGCACTCTAGTCTACTGCGAAAGTAACGACTTAGACCATGTGGGCACCCAAGCTAGTGTATGATTATTATTTATTCCTCTTTAATAAATATAGCTGACCATAATATCATGTTATGTTAATTATTATAACAATATTGTTGCTTACTTAGGTATATATCAAAGTTAAAATTTGATATTTTGAATATATTAAAAGTGTATCTTCGAATGGCATTTCTTTTATAATACAGTTCAGTGGCATATATTATTTATCTATATGTATTTCTAATAAACAAATTACCCCTAGAAATTTTATTTGATGCAGACATTTTCTAGCAACTTAGGTACTAAGATTATTATATAATCTCAGAAAGAATTCCTCCTCAACGCTTTATTGTTATATATCCATGACGCATGATTAGAAGATCGAACTAAATACATATGACTAATCTAATTTTTAAAAATGAAAGCGGTAATATTCTAGTACCCATTTGTTATGATGAAAGACAATATACTGTATGTTGTTAGAAAATAATTAGAACAAGAAATTAGGACAATGGTTTTCCTTTATTTGTTTATTTCTTGATTATTAATTTTTGGTAGGAAATGTCATTGTTTTAGTTTTTTTACTTCCTTAATTTTTTTTTGTGTCCTTATATTTCTTACTGCACATTATAAAAATTTCAAATTAAGTTTCAACATTGGTCAAGTCCTTTTCATCAAGCTTCAAATGTAGACTAATCAAATAACTTTAAAAACACTGGACGGATTCAAATAGATTAAATTGTGTAACTGTGTAATTCCAAATACTTTGTATTATTTTGTATGTAGCCTACATTAAAATAAATATTTAATAAACATATTTTAAATTTGTTTTACTCATACATAATATTAATATTTGTCGTAAGCAATTTGTATTAATTATTGGTGATTATGTGACTACCATTATTGATCGAATTCAGGTGATATTTTTTAATGTGTGGCTCATGTAAAAAATTATTCTAAAATTTATTTTATAATTGCAATAATATGTTTTGGTAATGGGGATGTATCTAAAACTAACTTTTTTTTTAACATCAAGGATTAAACTTTACTTATATTGTTTATAACAATGCTTTGTGTATTTTTGAGCAACGAACATAACCACTCATTATTATTTGTTTGCATTTTACCCACTTCACACAAGTTAATTATGAACAGCAATACAAAATTAAATATGTAAAAAATTTATCTCAATAAAACATTTTTAGCTACGTTAAACGCCAGAGGTGGGCAGCATATTTTTCAATGCAGCCACAGGTGTCGTGAATGAGAAGTAACATTTCCTCTGAATTCTACCTTCTTAATTACTAATCCATTGGTGTGATTAAATCCGGTTTACCTAGAAGGGTAGTAACATGCGAAGTAAAAAAGTACGCTTAAAAGTGGTCAAATTACGCGTTTAAATTATTTGATTCCAAATAAATGAATCGCTTTAAGGATTAAAAAGTATTTTCTATTTGATTAAACCTAGTTTACAACATAATAATTCATACAAAAAAGTAAATGTTTAAAAAAAAGTAAATACAATAATAAACTAATCTTGCATTTGTATTTTTTTTCTTCTAAAAATTGTCAAAGGTGATTGACAAATTAATTTGTAGCCATGTCACTATACAAAAATTGGAGACTAGACCAAAATCACGTGCATCTTCCTGTCAGACATCGGATACAGGAACAAACATCGCGATACAAGTGACTTGATGGGCTATTAACTGACTAGGCCCGACTCTCCGATAACAAGAGAGAAGTGTTTATCACCTCTTATCTCACTGATCAACTCGCAGTGTCTAATTGCCGCTACAAGGATGGACATGGCGGCCTCACCTTCGCCTCTTTTCAGACCCGTGGGGATAATAGCTACAGGCGTCAGTGTTGTGAGTAGACTACACCACATCACTAGTTTCAACATTTGCGTGTGTGCACTCTATAATAATAATAATAGTTAAAAATAATAATATTTAGCACCACGTCTTACTAACCGTTCGGGTTATACGCTTTAAGTACTAATTACGCTAATGGATTAGGAATTGGGAAGGTTGATTTAGAGGAAGGGAACCCGCATTTGCGTGGAGGGAGAGTGGAAAACCATTTAGGAACCCTCCCCCAGTTCACTCGACCGATATTCGAACCTTGATCTCCCCGTCCTCAGCAGTCGAGCTCAACACGACTAGCGCGTTAGTCAACTACGCCACCGAGGCGGGTTGCACTCTATAGAAAATTTAGAACTTTAGAGTTACGATCGACCTATAAGCTTATCAAAGGTCCTAAGACTATCCATTTTTTCCACTCAGCTTTTGATTCTTTTTTTATACAATTAAATACATATTATAATTAATATTTGAACTCAATCTGTCCTCAATTAATTATGTCTCTTCCATCCTAGAAGAAAAATAGATAGCATTTATATTGTTATGATAAACTATTTTATTTTGTTAATTCAACACTATCGATTATAATTGATCAAAGTTATTTTGGTCAAACTCAAATATTATTCAGGAGTTTTTAAAATACTCAAAGATTGAATTTTTAATGAAGATGTTGTTTTAGTACGCGAGAGACTGAAAATAACTACCGGAAGATTGACCAGTTACTTTAGGACAGTCTTTCCCCAAACTGTGATACGCGTACCTCCAGGGTTGTGTGATGGATTTCAGTGGGGTACCACGATTCACCACTGAATGTTACCAAGCATAAAATATTTTTTGACAATAGTGGGTCTGATATACAAATTAACGCGGATTACTTCTAGGTTTTTATTGAAGTTTGATAACACCGTTAATAACCGTTAATACTTGAGATTAAATAAAGTTTTTTTTAAATATATCTATAAACATCTGGAAGTGATACTTTTAGTAGAGGGTTCTTTTGACAAGCGAAGGCTGGGGAAACAATTTAGAGGCATGTATTGGCAATTAGTAAGTGACCTAAACTGGCTAATATAACATTAAAAATACTTGTTTAAAAGAACACTGATTTCATAGATTATTTAAATAAAGTTATGAAAAGAATATATATATAAACAAAATATAATACACCCTTTATGATAAGTAAAATTATTTTAATAAACTGTGGTTGAAGAATACAAAATATGAACATTTATTAATTTTGACGCACATTTGAACTATTTTTTTGCGTTAGCTAAATTATCAGTAAGACACTTTTGATATATTTATTATTTCAAAAACTAAATGTCTTATAGCTATATAGCTATATCTAGCAATTAAAAAAAGTCAAAATTTATTTTACTTTAAACTTATTACGTTATTTTCGTTCTATAAAATGCCAACTCTAATTGGAAATCCATTACGATTCGTTTATATGCTATACACATATAATATTTCATGACTGAGTCAAATATGTAGTTATGATGTGTGTGAATCAGCTGATTGATTAGCTGATAGAGATGATCATTCAATTAATTCACTTTTATTACACATATATATATATAAATTATATCTATTTATCTTCCTATTCTATACATATCAGTTCATCTAGAGGGCCTCTGATAAGCTGAGTAGGCTGTATAAGACTGTGTGACATATTTGAATAAATTTATCGGATAGGAATCTAAACCATGATAGTTATTTGCATGTCCTGCTAAATTTATTGAAGTTAGTGTCAGTGCACTCTAGGTGGACGCTGTTTTTCCTCCGTGGACGTGGAGTATTAGGAGAGGAAACTCAATTTCTCAAAGTGTTAGTGTAATAATTATATTATAGCCTTGATTATATTCAAGGGTGTTATTATTATTAGCTCCGCGTCTTACTACCCGATCGGTTTATACGCACTTACGCTAATGTGTAATGATAGGGTGAATGTGAGATGAAATGGAGGACCTACAGTTTAGCGTGGAATCCGAACCACGGGGGAGGACTGTAATTACCCACATTCACAAAATGTCTTGTCAGAGGTGAAGGAAGGGTTTGGTAATCGGATAAATCTGTGCCGGGACCAAGGATTGAACCCCGGACCCCAGCACAGAAGTCCGACCCCTTACCCCTAGACCACCAGGTCACCTTCAAGGGTGTTATTTTACCAGATTGTATATCGCGATGGATGAATGTAATAGGGCCCACATCGATTGTTGCGTGGTCAAACGCGTCACTTTCATGTTAGAGAGGATTTCTGGTGACGATTGGATCAGGTTTTGAATCCCAATAGGGTGTGCTGAGGTTAGTTTCCCCTAAATGGTTCCTCACTCAGATACAGGTACATTCCATTTCAATTTTGACCTTCCTCATCCCGATTAAATCCTGAACGACTGCTTTTGTGCTCTAGTGGTCGGAGCTCCTGTCTATAGATCCAGAGGTCCTGGGTTCAATCCCAGGGGCTTCCAGATTTTTCTGTGAAGCATTGGGTCTGGAACGTGAGGGCAGATGAGAAGCTACTTGAATGGAAATGTATCCGCCCCAATCTAGAAAACTGAGCTCAATGGGTGGAGGGTTCATTCTGCTGACAACATGACACCTATACAGGAGTTTGGCACCATCTTTGCGAACAAATGTCGGCCGCTCGGTCGGTATGGCTCGATTGCAGGTTGATGCCATTAAGGTGTTTTTACTAACCCGAAAAAACCCTGTGACATAAATTTCAATGTATATAAGAGTCAGTTTCATAGTCAAACTTAGTACGGCTCAAGTGCGGCGCTATACTAAATAGAAGACGACACCTATAGTATGATTTTGGCAGGAAGAACAGAAGAAGTTAATTTCTAAATTCAGCTAAAACCATTTTTATACATTCATAAATTAAGTCATGTTATCTGCAGGTGTCACTTTTGATAGATATGATCAATACCTATATAAAAACACAAATAATACATTAATATATTATCAATGTTGGGTACAAAGAAATGTGTTTTTAAATTTCTTTACTGTTATTCTAACCAAAATTAGGGTATATCTAAGCTCGAACGGAATGGGCCAGTCTCGCATAAGAAACCGGCCCATTCCAGTCTATTCTAGCTAGGTATTTGGTATAGTGCCGCACTTGAAGTGTGATAAGACTGACTGTGAAACAGACCCTAAGGCCCAGTTTCATAGTCAAATTTAGCACGACTCTAAGTGCGAGTCGATACTAAATACAGGAAGACACCTACCTTGACCACAATGGAATGGGCCCGTTTCACATATGAAACTGGCCCATTCTATTCTGGTTCAGGTAGGTGACGTCTTGTATTTAGTATAGCGCCGAACTTGAGGTGTACTAAATCTGACTATGAAACTGGCCCTTAGTATTCAATGTGCACTCAGTTTATACTGAATGTTAACATTCTCTCTTTGACGGATCTCATTATGGCCCAATCAAAATACAAGCTACGCCATAATGTAAAGGCGCAAGGCAATCTTTCTACTTTCAGAATATTATTATTATTATTATTATTATTATTATTATTATTATTATTATTATTATTAGCACCGCGTCTTACTACCCGTTCGGNTGTGTAATGGTAGGGTGATTGTGAGATGAAATGAAGGACCTACAGTTTAACGTGGAATCCGAACCACGGTGGAGGCCTGGCATTCCCCACATTCACAAGATGTATTGTCAGAGGGGAAGGAAGGGTTTGGTAATCACATAAATCTGTGCCGGGACCGAGGATTGAACCCCGGCCGCCAGCACAGAAGTCTGACACCTTAACCCTAGACCGCCAGGTCACCATTACTTTCAGAATAAACGGAGTGTGCCTTAGAGTACATTATGTGATAAATTCCTTGTAAATGTATTACTTATTGATACATAGTGATTTAAAGCTTTCGGTTAGCCCGGACGGGTAGTAGGATGTGACCCATACCTGTGATTACACACTCTGTAGGATCAAGTTGTCAAGATATACTGTTTTATCTGTGATGGGAAGGTCAAGGTTTGAGTTCCAGCTTGATGTATTCAGGATTTTTTTTAAATCCTCTATGGATTTTCACCCTCTATGGATTTTCTTTATATGAAAGTTCGGATGTATTTTCTTTATATGTTACCTTCCTCATCTCTAATCCATACTGATATTCCAGACCAGCAAACCCTTTGTCCACGTCTCCACCGGTTAAATAAACAAATATATAATTATTTAAAATTTGAAGTGGTTCCTTTAGATTTGATTTTAGCGAATGCCACTAGTGTTGGTCGGTTCAAATTCCTGGTCCTACTTGCGATGGTGGATTTGTAACGGTCTTCTGAGATTAGGCCACCATATACTCGTGGGTGTGGTTATTTTGTTCCACTGAGATTATTTGTTGGTAATAATGATTATTATTATTTAGTAACAGTAAAAGTTATAGCTTTAGCCTAACTAACCAGGCCATGTTGAGCATAGAAACAATTCTTCTTCGGGAAAAATACCTATAGTACCACCGAAAATTGAACCCTGGACTTCTAGGTTAGTAGCCAGGAATTCTGACCACTAAAGCAACAAGCTGGCCTCTAGATAATTATTCCTGGATTTCTACCAAAACAAATTTTTGATCTGTTTTTCTTTAAAAAATGAAAGGAGGATGTGTCCAATAGTTTCAAATTTCGAAAAAATGCTAAGAGGAGGCCACCATCTGAGAAAACGATTATTTAATTTCGACACAAATTTCTCGAGCTCTGCCAAAACTATTTCAATTTTCTCTCTTAAAAAAAGCACTTACTTCAAGTATTAAAACATCTGAACTTACGGTAGGATTTTCTTCAAATCATTTCAGGCCTTAATTCAGACGTTTTGTGATTTTTGTTCAACTCTATTATACTACTATAAAGACATGGATGACTCACTCACTGACATTAATGTTTACCCACTTTCAGATAAGCTAAAAACTTGAAATTTGGCAAACTTATAGCTTCTAGCCTGTAACCATCGGAAAAATCTCAAAAATGTAAAAAAAAAAAAAAGAAAAAAAAAAGGGGGCCCTCAAAAACTAATTCAAAATGTCGGAGCAACTTTAAAGTCGGTGCGGACCTTTCTTTGGATGTTTCTTGTGGGAAAACGGTGAGACCTATCAAAAAACGGCTCTGGAATTACATCAGTTTACATCCAAAGCAAGGCGAGTAATATATATATAACGTTCTAATCCTTAGGTCCAAGGTGTGTTATGGAGCGTGGCAGCTTTATTAGCAATCCTAGCCAATGCGTGTGTTTTCCCAATCAGCGAAGATCCGTTTCAAACCGCACTAGCATCATACGTATATGGTAAGTTATACTCGGGGATGATTATCTTACTTTTGAATTAATTATTTGTTACTATCAAGTGTGTTAAGTTAACTTTGAAAAAATTTATATTACATGTTACTTTATATTAAAATATTTACGGTGAATTGTACACTATTAACCTAGGACAATATAAATTCATATTATTGAACGTGCCAACAAATCAATTATATATAAAATTACTTTTAATGGCTGCAAAATAAATTTGGTCTTCCGAATTTTTTCCAACAGTTCCTTTGATCTCTGTTAGTATTTTTTAGATATTATTTTATTCGATAATTGCGCGGACCCCAGCGTGGGGTACGTCATTTGAGTTCAACAATTATGCATTATTTTTACCATAGCTTCTAATTAATGACAGACTCAATTACGTGTAGAGACATATTATTATTATTATTATTTAGCACCGCGTCTTTCTACCCGTTCAGGTTATACGCTTTAAGTACTAATTACTCTAATGAATTAGGAATTGGGGAGGTTTAATTAGAGGAAGTGAACCCGCATTTGCGTGGAGGGAGAGTGGAAAACCATTTAGGAAAAACCACCCCCAGTTCACCCGACCGAGATTCGAACCTCGATCTCCCCGTCCTCAGCGGTCGAGCTCAACACGACAAGTGCGTTAGCCAACTACGCCACCGAGGCGGGTAGAGACATATTAAAAAGATATATTAACTACTATTATATTGATGAAGCTTTAACCATTTACCAGACTTAAAACACTAATAATATAGTACAATTTTATAATATTTGACGCAAAAAAGTTTGTACTTTATCAAAGTCTCTCTGTACCAAAATTCTGATATATATATTGCATTCGTACTAATCGTATATTGTGTAATTTATGTAATAGCTGTTTCCAATATACTAGTGGATTGTTGAAGCAATGGCTGAAGATTATCTTGCTAAATTGAATTAAAAACATGTCTACTCGTCAAAGACTATCAACTTTACAACTATTTTGAACTTTGGGTATTTACGTTAAAGTATTTTATATGCTGATATACAACCGTACTTAAATAAGTATATTATAATTAGTAATGTAAACAAAGCATGATTGTGCAGGTGAGACGCTGGACACAGCGGAGAATCTGTAAATTTGCTAGGAAATTTGGAGGTTTCCATTGGAAACTCATTATTTTTTGTAGATAGTCTGAATACTTAAACTTTAAAATGAGTGTTCGTTTGTCGAATTCAGCTAGGCCTTTTATGTAATTTCAAATACCAGAAAGTGGCTTATCAAATTTTTATATACATAGATACCTAAAATTTCAATTGCATTTGTCATTGACCTCGGTAGTTTTGGGGTAAAGTGCTCTTCCCAGAACTCGATGTTCGTTAGCTCAAACCCAACAGAGGTTGACGGGTTTTTCTTGAGCAATAAAAACCCGCGGCAAAACTTCCTTCGTAGAGGAAGTAAAGTCCTCAGTCCCATGTCAATTGTGGCATGTGAAAGAAACCTGGAAGGTACCTATGTGAAAATACCTTTCCCGGTAAACTTCTACTTTGCTGATATATAAAGTTGATTCAGAAAGTGCACGTTAAATACCTCAAATAAATAAAGATAAATTACATTTTTCATTTAAAAAGAAGGACTTGTCATTTCTTTCCTGAATTCTTTCTGTAGTGGTGAGAATTCTGCGGGAGAGATATAGGGACAATATCAGGAGAATGTTCACAAATGAACTCTAGATCAAATTTAACAAGTCAGGCCTAGATCTTTTGGAAAGAATAGTAGACATACATATCTTGACTAAGAACGTAGCGATAGTCACACAGTCTAAGTCATAATACTTGTACTACACATGAGTGCAGCTGAACAGGATGATGGGGCATGAGTCCAAATAAGGTAAACTGAGGGCGGTTCTCCCAAATGGGATTAATCACTGCTATTTTCTCATCCTTGGTCCACGCCAATAGGGTGTGCATCCTCTACAAAATATCCCTTCTTATTGTCATTGTCATCAATATCATCATCATAACTATTTACATCCTGTGGTGGACCATTTTAGTAAAATTCTTCCATTTTCCTCTATCCTTCCACTATTCTTCCTCCTTTAATCGCTTCCATTCTTATCCTCTTACTCTAACACTTTCTGCTCTGTGCTCATATCATACATTTCTTGGTATCCCTTGGAGTATTTTTCCTACTTAATTCATTTCCATCATTCTCTTTGATAATCTTTCCTCTTAAATTCTCATTATATGGCTATACCATCTCAGCTTTGTTTCCTCTACTATTTCATGTACTCCCTTTACCCTCGTTCTTTCTCAAACAACTCAATTCTTAACTTATAATTTTTACCTTTAAAGTAAGACGTTAGTAATGTTTATCTAAAAAAAGTTGGTAAAAAGCTTGATTTAAATCCTAAACAAATCCATGACAAGCCTACAGTATATAATTGAAGATATGTCAATTACTATTGTTTTTAGGTGATAAGAATTGCAACAATATGACACAAATACATCCTGACACCATGACATCGACAGAATTTCTCACTTGGACGTGCCTTTTCCTGATCCTCAATCTGGGGTGGCTCTTCGCCTCGAGTCTTCTTCTAGCAGGTACTGTGTTCTCTCCGTTTACCCTGAGAGGCACAACCTATTTGAAGAGAAACATCTACAAAATGTGGTTTAAAAACTTTTTTTAATGGAAACAGCATGGTAATCATTCAACCAGTAAAGCCGAAGTATTGATCAGTGCCTTGTACACTATATAAAGCGAAAGAATAGGCAATTCTGCAGCCGAAAAAGGCATCAAATAAATGTTTCAACAGAAATAAATCATTAGAATGTTTTCTGAACAATCGGATGTATTGATTATTTACAATAATAAAGTTATTTGATTATTTCCATTCGTTTATGTCAAACAACACAAACTGGCAAGAACTGTTACGCAGATTTATGGCGTTATGTTTTCTCCTTTATTTGTTCGATTTAGGTGTTAATGTTTGTTTGTCAATTTTAAGGTTTATCTAGGTATATTACATACCAAACTGAAAAATGTATATTAGTATTATTTTTAAAATTAAATACGTGCATAGAAAAAAGCGAGAATCATAATCGCAAACATAAATACATGTTTTGATTGGATAAAATAAAAAATGTTCAGGAAAGATAGAACAATTGTGAGGTCATAGGTGCAATAAAAGTAAGAAGGGAACAACTAACAAGCGATTGGGTGGGAGCCAGATTATTAAGGTGAGATGGAAGGGGACGCGAGAAAAGACAAGTGTTTTGGAACATTTCTTTAAACATAGTGGCCTAGATATCTAAGAAGTTAGTTGTGAATGCCTATGGATTTAAATGCTCTAGACTCGGTTCCCATCGAGCTTATTAAAATTATAATATTAGTTATATTATTATAAATGCATGCTTACAGATTTTATTCAGAATACCATGAAGCATACTCTAACCTTGCTGTATATATGGATTGGGGTAATGATCCTCGTCTCAATATTGGATCTGGCAGCAACCATTAGATTTGGGATTGACTACGGGATCCTTAAAGTGAGTCGTTCATGATAAAATATCTACATATATACCCATATTATATACTATATGATTCTCAAAACCAAGCCGTGTATTCCTGATTGCCATTATTGAGTTTCTCAAGTGTGTTATCCCGAGAGTAAAAAAATATGAAATGTTTATGAATATCTGAGTACTATTCCCTAAGGTTGGTGCAGATATAGTAAGTCAGCCAGTAGGTTATATAACAGCTCACCGTCGATGATGTATAACAAATATTCTCCAGATTAGTACATACCTAGTAGGTAAACCAGTAGGCTCTTCACAGCTCATAGTCAATTATTATTAATCTTTTGATCATCCCCTGTCTACGTTCATATGTTGTCAGTTTACACTTAAATGAATAATCATATGTGGTGTTTGGTGACAACTAACAACATAATGGTTTTACCATTGTATTAAGGTACACAAACTTCTCTGCTTAATCGTTACTACTTTAACTGATCATGATTGCTATATCTTAGGCTCGAACTAGGGCATGCAGAACGTAGTGTGTCTCTTGCACCGGTTCAAATTTCACGTTAGATCAGACTCAGAACTGTTTTGTTCCCTCTTGGCTGATTGAATATCTGTGAGGTTTTATCAGGAGCGTGGGTTTGAGATTTATTTGGATTGGGAAGGTTTGCTAACTCGGTATGATGCCATTTATGGGTGTCTCTAACTTGATTCCTGTGTGTAGCCGAAGTAACTTTGTAAGTCCATGTTTTGTTGCAGTCACAGAACTACTCGCTGCAGATTGAGCTTGCAGCCACAGTTCCAGCCATGTTGATGGTGTTGACCAGTCGTGGGTTCATTCTCTACATTTTCAACATAGATGTACTGGTATATCTCTCTATCAAAGCATACCAACTGCAGAAACAAAATTCTCTGGTAATCTACGGTTTCATTAAATATTAATACACTATAAACCTGTTTATCCAAATCATTATGATCCAAAATTACAATTTATCCAGAACATTATTTTGTATTAAAAATCCCATATTAATATTAACTGAAACGTTTCGATTAGAATATAAGTATGTACTGAAAAATACAATAAAATAACGGTACAGTTGCTACTAGAAGGCAGATCAATAGGCCTGCAGGCGATAATAAAATTTCAAATAAGATATATTTTTAATTTTATTTAACATGTTTTAGTCCTTTATCTAATTTTTGATAAAATTAACACTTTATTATTAGCATAGATAAATACGTTTACATTCTCAAGAGAGAAAAAATCCCAAAATTATGGATTATCCAGAATTTAAACTATCCGGATTGGACCAGGGATTCCTGAACACATTTAGAGCCATTTAGAATGATTTTCCCAATTCTTATATAGGACAGTAAAAAAAATATGCCCTGTTTTGTAGACAGAAATATTGCAAGGTATGTTGTCATAAGATATTAAAATAGCCACAGTCTAAATCAAAAAGAGTTGAGACATAATTCACTGATGAATTTGATATATTTCCTCCTTTATAATCAGTCACATGTGGAAATGTAAGGAAGAAGCGAGTAATAGGTCTTTTAACATGCTATGAATGTCTCAAGATAAATGAACCTTGTATCAAACTGGCGCTATCACTTATATTTGAAGAGAATCATAAGGATTTTAAGCATTCCATCGAAAACCTTTTCCTTAGATAAATTCTTAGCACATGCCTGTAATATATGCTAATAATAAATCAAGCGCGTTAAATTTATGTTTTGGATTGTAATAAAATCAGCAAATTCATTAATAAAAAGAATTATTTAAATAATTTGGAACCGACTCAAACTTAATTGCGAGTGTAGATCAAGATACCACGCCTTTTAACCTTTTAGAGTCATACGCATATAAGATAATCACGTTAGGGTTTTAGGGATAAGGAAGTTATAAATTACAGTAAATGTACCCAATTTTATATGTCGAGAAAGTGGTAAGCCATTCAGTAGTATAATCGATTGGTAAACTCGATTATAACTTTAACACAGATATCCTCGTCTTCAACCATCACACCTATCATGGGACCACCAAAGTGGGCGATTTGAATGCGTTTTTTTTTAGCACCACGTCTTACTACCCATTCGGGTTGTACGTTTATGTATTAGTTACGCTAATGATTAAGGACTGAGGAAGGTTGAATTTAGATGCAGTGTACCCACATTTGCGTGGACAGATGATGGGAATATCTTTAAGAAAACCATCCAAAGTACAGCCGGCCGGGTACGAACCATAATCTCCCTATCATCGACCGTCTAGTCTACTGCGATATTATCACCTTATACCATGCGGCCAATGAAACGGGGTTGAATGCTAATGAATGAAAATTGTTGAAATGTTTTTTTATAACGCTGTAAATGACGTGGATAGAGATATAAAAGTTAATAAATAGAGAGAGAGATTTAAAGAGCTATATATTAAACATGAAAAGCTTTATATTTATAATTTGGGTGTTAAAAACATATTTTGCTCTGTGTTGAAATTAAAATATTAGCATTACAATTATTAAAATGTAAAATCAATTACTAGAACGTACCATATGGTAAACACAACAACAGCACCAAGATCATCCCCCGAGCTCACCACGACCCAACCTTCAAAGACTTCCCCCCCAACGAGTTGAAGGCACCCACTCCAGAAATTATAAGGAGGTTTCCACGACATAGCCTGGACCACAACAAACAATATCACTGGCCTGAAAATGGTGGACAAAGATTGGAACCAAACACAACTCCTACAGATCCAAGGTACAGGGGCTTAAATAAACTATACATAAATATTATGTTGACAAAAATTTGTATCAATCCACAAAATTAACATTTCAAAATTGGATTCTCTAAAATTCATTATTGGTTTGTCCAAACATTAATATAAATAAAACTTAAATTATTATTAGCACAGCGTCTTACTACTCGTTCGGGTTATATGCACATACGCTAATGTGTAATGGTAGGGTGATTGTGAGATTAAATGGAGGACCTACAGTTTAACGTGGGATCCGAACCACGGTGCAGGCCTGGCATTCCCCACATTCACAAGATGTGATTAATACACGTCTTGTCGGAGGTGAAGGAAGGGTTTGGCAATCAGATAAATCTATGCCAAGACCAAGGATTGAATTCCGGACCCTCAACACAGAAGTCTGACCCGTTACCCCTAAAACACCAGGTCACCCTAATAATAATAATAATAATAATAATAATTAATAATAAGACTTTAACACAAATTGGGTGACCTGGCGGTCTGGGGGTAAGGGGTCAGACTTCTGTGCTGGTGGCCGGGGTTCAATCCCAGGTCCCGGCACAGATTTATCTGATTACCAAACCCTTCCTTCACCTCTGACAAGACATCTTGTGAATGTGGGGAATGCCAGGCCTCCACCGTGGTTCGGATCCCACGTTAAACTGTAGGTCCTCCATTTCATCTCACAATCACCCTACCATTANGGATTCCACGTTAAACTGTAGGTCCTCCATTTCATCTCACAATCACCCTACCCTTACACATTAGCGTAAGTGCGTATAGCCCGAACGGGTAGTAAGACGCGGTGCTAATAATAATAATATTTAACACAAATTATTTTTTTACTACCCGTTCGGGTTATACGCTTATGTACTAATTGCTCTAATGGTTGTAGGGATGAGGAAGGCTATATTTAGAGAAATTTTACTCACTTTTGCGTGTAGAAAGTGTAAAACCATTTAGAAGAAACCCTCCTCATGCCGATCTCCTCGTCATCGGCACTCTAGTCTACCGTGACAGTAGCGCCTTAGACCATGCGGTAACCGAAGCGTGTAACAAGAACTCAATCGTCCGGATATGCAGCTGTCTTGGTTCTTCAAATATTTTAAAACTCATATTGTATTAGTAAAGGAACTATTGTAAACAAGTAATTGATTGTATATTTGACTGTCACAGTAAACCTGCTATCCATCCGTCCTCCTACCCCACGGCCGTGCGAAACCAGATGCCTTGGTCTCACTTCCAGAGTCCGGACGACATCGGGGCTATGATGAAACAACCAGAGGAGTATGACATGGAGAAACCAGCGGTACCGGTACCTGACTACACCCTGCACATTGGCAAGAGGAAACGTCACCCCCAAAATGTTGGAGGAGCAGAGAGTGTGTCTCACTCTGGATCAGACATTTCGTCCAGAAACAGTAGCCGTGTTAAACCGACAAAAAAGAGAGGTGGTGAGTATTACTTCTTTCTTTCTCCAGTAGCAGTGTTAGATCAGGTCAAGCTATGAACTGTGGGTGGAACTTCTTTCTTCCTCCAGTAGAAGTGTTAGAGCAGGTCAAGCTATGAACTGTGGGTGGAACTTCTTTCTTCCTCCAGTAGAAGTGTTAGATCAGGTCAAGCTATGAACTGTGGGTGGAACTTCTTTCTTCCTCCAGTAGAAGTGTTAGAGCAGGTCAAGCTATGAACTGTGGGTGGAACTTCTTTCTTCCTCCAGTAGAAGTGTTAGATCAGGTCAAGCTATGAACTGTGGGTGGAACTTCTTTCTTCCTCCAGTAGAAGTGTTAGAGCAGGTCAAGCTATGAGCTGTGAGTATAACTTCTTTCTTCCTCCAGTAACAGTGTTAGATCAGGTCAAGCTACGGGCTGTGGGTGGAACTTCTTTCTTCCTCTAGCAGCAGTGTTTTCTTCCTCCAGTAGAAGTGTTAGAGCAGGTCAAGCTATGAACTGTGGGTGGAACTTCTTTCTTCCTCCAGTAGAAGTGTTAGATTAGGTCAAATCTATGAACAGTGGGTGGATTTTATTTCGTCCACCTGTAGAAATAAAATGTTTGCAGTCGCTTTGATTTTATTAGGGATACTATCCTCAATGACTTTTCTTTTGTAGAATTCCAAATTCTCTTGTGGCTCCACCTAATCTCCCCTCACACGGAGACCAATTTTTACTAATCTTGTGCTGAGACCTTTGAATATTACTAAATATACCTTTGAATTTGAAGTACTTCAAATAATTTCCATTTTCAGCTCTCACTGGAAGCGACGTCTTGTACTGAACAACAAAAGGTGCCTTCTTTGAAGAACCTACATTTATTTTAATTTACAATTCTATTTCTATTGGAATGATTGGGTACAAATGTGATATTTTTATTGAGATAAGTAGTTCTGTGTTTTAATTTAAATAACTATTATCTGTATATAGCAGTTACAGGTTTTAAACCATTTTATATGTGACATGAATACCATTTATGGTAAATTATTGTCCACGAATATTACATTTTAACTACTAACATATCTCAAAAGAATATAATCTGTGAAGTATTTTTTAATCTAATGGAACTTGATTGTGATGTGCAAAATTATTTTAATTGATATTTTGCTATACAACAAGTGACTTATTGAAATATGTTCACTTATGTAATTTGTTCTTTACGCATATAATGTAATAATACACTGAACTTTTGGGGTGGATCGAAGAGGGATAGTATTTAAATTGATATTAGTTGGGGAATCATACGTTAGATGTTGCGATTGTGCAAGAATTAATCACTCTAAAATTACTTTTCTTTATATATCTACTTTTAATCAAACCTATGGTTTTGAGCTTATATACGATATGGATGTACTACGGAACCATTCTTGTGATATGAAGCTGCCATGTGAATCCACCTAATTTAAATAATCGTATCCAAGCCTTCATGGAACGTATATATTGCTTTTGTTCCTTTAGTGACAATGTTCGACTGATTCTTATTGTAATTGGTTTTATAACTTTCCTGAAACGAAACCAAAAGCTATTCATGACTTTAATATTTCCCGTATTATTGTGCTAAGTGAGGATTATCTAGCATTTTTGTTAAACCTTTATAATTATTCAACTATTCTACTTGTATTTTGAGGGAAAATATTGTAAATCTTTTGGTATAATACATTATTTATTAATTATAGATAATGATAATTATGTGTTTAAATTATAGCTAGGTCTACAATTTCTTTGAGTTAATACTCATTCATTTAAATACAATATTATTACTGTGCAGGAAGTATAATGTAATATTTTATGAATATACATCTTGACATCAGTTTAAACCCTCGATCTTTTAACTGATTCATCAGTGTTTTAACAAACGAGATACCTAATTAACAATCTCTAAACAAGATTGATTATAATCCAGATGTTCTGAATAAAAGTCTTTGAACCTATTCATGGCAAGAAACGCACACTTATTACATGTTTAGTAATTTCAATATATTGTTGGCTTCACCAGTCAAAATATACCTTACAATAAGCTAAAGTTCAATACAAAAATCTCAGTATTCAAATATCTGTAAAATACAATTTTTTCAAAATACTTTTTTTCCTACTGCAATTCATTTTTAATATGACGACTAGAAATATTACTAGAACTTCTTTAAGTTAGTCTCACGTCTAATCATGTAATCTGTATCTGTAATTTTTAATATATAATATATGTAGGCCTATTATCAATATCTATTAAATAACACCAATTATACAGAAAAAATTGTCAGAAAAAATAATATATTCGTATCTTCTAAAAGGCTCTTTCTATGACAATTAAAATGTAGTTACCACCTTAGTAACACTGGGTAAGCTCAAATATTGTCTTGTTATGTTAGGATTAAAGCTTTATTATATATTTTGTATATTTGTGCATGAATTATAAAAATATTATTTAACATATTTGTTCATTTTGCTTACTCTCTCCAATATCCTTTACACTTGTATTATAATGTTTTATAACACCTCAAACCTGAAAGTACATATAATAATATACATATCACTATCATTTTTTGGGTTTCTCTTTATTCTGCATAATATTTAAGGTGTATGTAGTAGTATTACTTTTAGTAGATATGATGCAACTTTAATCACTTGAATACCATGTGCTCTATGACGTCCGATAATAGTCATCGATAGATCTGGGGCCAGCCAGAATAAAACTCTGAAAACTACAAAACAAATAAAATAATTCAAACGCCATCAATCTTGGGTGATTATAAATATTTATTTGTAAATTAAACTTGTTTGAAAGTCATATTTTAGTATTAGTATAAATTAAAAATATTCTCCTTAGTTAACCAAATATAGTTAATACAAAAGTAACGTTTTGAAACAATACAATTTATGAAATAAATCAAATGCTTTAATTTATCAATTTAAATATTTTAATCAAGTTGACAAGTCTTTAAGTAAAATTATCAATTCCAGTAGACAAAATTCATTCTTTCAATTCAGTGTATATAATACAAATCAAACGGTAAACTACTTGTTGCAACTGATTCAATTCATTACTTATATATTAGTTTATATGACGCAAGTTGTCAAGAAACTAATTAATCTTTTTAATAATTCCATTTAATTTATATAATGAAAATTATACAGATAGATATGAGTCACATAATGATTCATTTCAATAATATGATTAACAAATATAATTTAAATGGTAAAGACAAGTATTTTACCTCATTGATCCATTTTCAATTCAGTGTATGCAACCAAAGTTATATTGAAAGTTGCGTGTCACAATAGATTAAATTAAATACTTTGATGGGTGACCTCGTGGTCTAGGGGTAAGGTGTCAGACTTCTATGCTGGCGTTCGGGGTTCAATCCTCGGTCCCGGCAAAGATTTATCTGATTACCAAACCCTTCCTTCACCTCTGACAAGACATCTTGTGGATGTGAGGAATGCCAGGTCTCCACCGTGGTTCGGATTCCACGTTAAACTGTAGGTCCTTCATTTCATCTCACAATCACCCTACCATTGCACATTAGCGTAAGTGCGTATAACCCAAACGGGTAGTAAGACGCGGTGCTAATAATAATAATAATAATAATAAAATACTTTGATCAGATTACATAACACAAATTGTAAAGAAAAGTAGGTCTATCAATTCGATTCAATCTAGAATTTAAATTTGTTTACTTAATTTAAGCTATGAAATAAAGTACGTGCTTGTTACAATTAGTTTAATTCAATACAAACTAAATAGGGAAATTACCCGATTAAATTGATTCTAATTAGTTCACATGACGAAATATTTGGATTCATAAGGCATTTAAAAATCAATAAGGGAGTGCCCATAGATCAACATATATTTTGTCAAGAAGAATAACTCCCACGAAATTCGCAACAGATATCAATTCACCAAAATACCAAAGGTTTATCATCAGATAAGATATAATTCTAGGTAACCATAGTACGACACAGCTATAAAATTCATCAATATACACGTCAATATCTTGGTGGGTATGGTTTTATTATTTTCATATGCGCGGCCTTTTTTTTTCTAATCTCGAATTGATAGAGGCTGATTGATAGATTACGTCCTCATCGCGTCAGCACTCAAGACAGCACGAGTGTTGTCTGTTTTTCTCCCACTGGCAGACTTATGGTACTGAAACAAAATGTAATATCACCAACAAAGTCGAGAAATATTATTAACTGACTAGGCCAAACTCTCCGATAACAAGAGAGAAGTGTTTATCACCTCTTATCTCACTGATCAACTCGCAGTGTCTAATTGCCGCTACAAGGATGGACACGGCGGCCTCACCTTCGCCTCTTTTCAGACCCGTGGGGATAATAGCTACAGGCGTCAGTGTTGTGAGTAGACTACACCACATCACTAGTTTCAACATTTGCATGTGTGTACACTTTATTGGCATATTATGAACATGAGAGACATAAACCAGCCATAATAAGTTTACATCCTTAAATTGGTTATTTTATATAAGTGAGTTAGAAGCTTCCTTTTTTGGTTTGGATAGAGGATATAAGACCACACTTTTTAATTTAAAAAAATGGAAATATTTTGGAATCTACCTCCAGCCTTTGGATTAGAATAAAAACTGCTATCGTGCACCTAACTATACCTGTCTCTCTCTCTCTCTCTCACACACACACACACACACACACACATATATGTGTTTATAAGTAATACATGAGACTAGTTGCGTTTAGAGTAAGAGGTAAAGTATAAAGATGAATAAGATAAACTTCACTATACAAGCATTTCCCTGGTCAGTGGCGCACATAGAAATATTCTTTGGGTTATAGGGGTGTGGCCATACGATATTTTATCATATTTTTTAAACACTTTGTCTTACTACCTGTTCAGATAACACACATTTATGATAATTACTCTAATGGGGTAAGGATGAGGAAGGAAGCTTAGAGGTAATTTACTTGCATTAGCGTGGAATGGTGTGATTAGTAATTTGTGTGTATACATATATATATATATATATATATATATATGTGTGTGTGTGTAAATTTAACGTGCACTTTTTAAACAAATTGATTATGTCACCATGACACCTACAAACTATTTTAATCCTAGAAAAGATATATACCCGCTTCGGTGGTCTAGTGGTTTAAGTTGTCATTTTCACAAATTACTAGCCTGCCAATGACTGTAATATCAGGGCTCAAATCTCAGTTGGATGTAAAGAAGGTTTTTCCTATGTGGTTTTCCACTCTCCCTATACGCAAATGTGTTTACACTTCCTCTAAATTCAACCTTCCTCATACTTAGCACATTAGTGGGATTTGTATATATGCTTATAGCCCAAGCGGGTGGTAAGACGTTATGTATAAAAAATAACAAATACAAATCACATTCAACAACTACTGTTAAACTTTTAAATTAATTCTGTAAAAACCGACTTCGTTGTTGCATTATATAAAACGCTACTCTCGCAATATACTAGACTACCAAGATGGGGAGATCAGGGTTCGATCCTACTCGGGTGTGCTGAGGCTGGTTTATCATAAATGGTCTTCCACTATTTTCCCACTCAAATTGGGTTACACCTCTTCTAGATTCAACCTTCTTAGATCATTAACACATTAGTGTAATTAGTACATAGGCGTATAGCCCGAATGGGCATTAAGGTGTGGTACTAAAAATGAACGTTGTAAAAATGAGGATACTCTGATTTTATCGGAGATGACCTTTCACTCATGCTTGAAAATGAACTCGGGAATCCTAGTTATTTTGAAAGGCTCACTACCAACTAAAATAAGAGTAATAATTGAAAGCAAGGGACGTATCATGTGTTAGTACAATGTTGAAGAGTTGTACTAACCCGGCTTTTATTCATTTAGGTCTCAACATTATTTAAATACATCTATTATTTTTCAACATTTTAATGAGCACACCAACATTTGAAAATATATCAGTATAAGGTAATGAATTACATATATTTTTAGTGTAAGTGCGTATAACCCGAACGGGTAGTAAGACGCGATGATAATAATAATATAATACGTATTTGTTCAAAGTACAAGAATTATTTGTCAACTTGGCAGTCACTTAAACAATGGGTGTGTCAGGTTGTGTTTATTTTACTGTCCTTGTTTGGAGGGGGGTAGCGGGGGATTATGTTGACTTATATACAGCTTTCCAAATTGAATTAATGTCAATTTCTTTTATAAGCCATTAATACTATGTGGTAGAATTAATCACTTAATATTATTCATTTTCAATACTAAATATCCTAAATAAAGCTGACACTATATCAGTATACATTATTTTAAAAAGATAATAATTTTATCTTTAGATGATTAAGAATATTGAAACATGATAATTATGATTCATTATTCCTGCATACTTCTCAAAATCAAAAGTATTATATTACTATTAAAATACTTATAGACTTTTCTTAGTATAGTACTTAATTTATAAAATCAATAAATTTAAATCAAAGAAATAATTTTCCTATTTGACTTATTAGCTTCCAAACGGTGTACGTGTATAGCTTTCACTGATAACAAATAGCCATGATGATGAGCGTGAATTGTGTGATTCATCTGATGATGAAATTAATTAACTATCTGTGTTACTTAACATCTAAAGAGTACATATGTTTTGTTTTTTTAATTTTCACAGCGTATTACTACACATCCGAACGAGTAGTGAAAAGCGATGAAAAATAAAATGTTGAATCTCAACTTGCTTATACGTACTCCAATAAAATTATTTTCCCGCTATTATTCACTCAGTAGTTAATAAATATGTATTACTCTATCAGCGGTCACACACGATATACTCTATGTTATGAGGAGGTCGAAGTTTGAATATCATCCCTGTGTACTCCTGATGGTCAATGTGGTTTTTCTCTTCCCCTCTTCACGTTAGTGGAAATTCACTACGTCTAACTAAATCACCTTCCTTAACAGTACCGTATTCTAATAACTAATACCTATCATGCGTTCCGCTTCAATAGGCGAATGATCTAAGACATCACCCTATTAATATACTGGACTACTGATGATCGGAAAATTGGGGCTCTAAACCCTTTCGATTGTACTGACCGGGATTTGAACCCCAATATTCCCACTATCGCTGGTATAGTCTAATAGTTAAATTTTATTATTGATACATAAATGGTAAATGTAGAAAATATCATCGGTATAACTGAAAAAGATGAAGAATTAATGAAAATATTAAATTTGATGCTGAAAATCAAAAAGTTGAAATTAGTAACTCTATAATTAAGAAAATAGCAATTTTTTGAAAGATAATTGATAATACAACCACTATAGTTTGATTTTAAGTATTAAAACCATATAGGAAAATCCCCCTCAATATACTCTAACGTGATCCGAACCCAAAACTAACTAATAAAGTTAAGTTTTCAAGCAAGTATTTTGGTCACACGCCCTCTCAAGCAGTGATCTCTAAATGTAACAAGAATAATCATGGTTCTAATCTAAGTTAAGAACTTCAAAGGAATTTTATAGTCAGGAGTTCCTGTTTAAGTAGAGTTTATGATAAAATTGTGAGCGTTAAATACGAATTTAATGTATTTTAATCATATTTATTGCTATCAGAATGATTATCAAATTATTCTTTGTTTTCTTTCTTAGGTCCAAGGAGTGTTATGGAGCGTGGCTGCTCTAATAGCCATCCTAGCAAACGCGTGTGTTTTACCAAGCAGTATAAATGGATTTCAATTTTATTTTGCAATCTATGTTCAAGGTAAGTTAAACAACTATTAATTATGGGTAATTTTATAAATATCATGTAATTGGATGTGTTGGGCTTATATTTTAAATAAATTTTCCACGATTAGAACATTTTAAAGCTTCAATATAGATTTAGTACAGTGGAGGCTCACTGATATATTATTAGGTTTACATACTACAATATATAACAGAGAGTAGCATTTATCAAAACTTGTACTAAATCGAAGAAGAAGAATTTATTTTATTTTTATAATTGTATTTTGACAGACACTTGAAATTATGTACTAGTTTTTATATTAAAAATTATTGCCTTTTATGGATACACAGTAAAATCCTTATTGAAATTTTTTTTACCTTAAGTCAATTATCATTTGACATATTTACATGCAAACGACTTGAAATATTTATTAAACTTTTATAATAATTTGGATTGTTAAGCTTATAACAGACTTTTATTTAGCAATTTTTATTATTAATAAAGAATTAATTTGAATATCATTGATATGATAAATTATTATAGTCTTTGCAACATATTTAGAGACAATTTTATTTAAAACATTTTAAATTCAATTGAAAATTTAACAAAATATTCAAGAAAAGCGTTGGACTAAATTATCTCATTTGATCATACAAAGAATAATCTTTAAGACTTGACAAATAAAGTATGATATATATATATATATACATACATAAAAATATATACATAATATATATATAAGTATATATATATATATAAGTATATATATATATATAAGCTATTCTAATAAATAGTAATATTAATTTTTCTCGAATTAAAGTTTTCTAATTAATCGATATATTAACTTTATTGGCTTGATGATTACACATTGTTTTAGTAAGAGTTTTCAACTCCTTTATATTTATTATTCAAACATTCAATTTGATAATTTAAACTTTTAAAAAAAAGGGTAAGCTAAGTGAATCGTTTTGGACATATTTGTATCGTTTATATTATTGAAAATATTATATGGGCTCCTAAGAAGACCCTTAGAATAATATTGGTCAATCTTCGGAGAGAAAATAAACCCGATCATTTAATAAAATATTTGATTCTGTGTTGCTAATTTTCACAAAATATCGTAATGTACCCAAAATAATAGGTAAGGGGATGACTCAAAGCTACAACAACCGTGTGAGTGGAGTATACATCTAAAGCTGTGGTTCCCAATTTTTTTTACTTGCGTAACCCTTGGCAGCCCATTTCTATTAATTGGGCCCTTAGTTATTATTATTAGTAAAGTGTTTAGTTACTACAGTAGTAGTTACTACCGATTTATTTATTGCTACTGAAAATAAATGGGCTAGCAATAGTATTTTAAATATGTGATGATACGCTTAATAAAGAATGAAGATATTCATACATTCAAAAAAGCAGAAGTTACAGTAAAACAAAAACATTTAATATGTTTATTCATTATTTAATAAATATAACAACTATTTTATGTTTAAAATTGAAATAGTTTTCTCAAAGTTTAATTTTATTAAATTGAACCATCATATCGTTGAGATAATTTTATAACTTTTTATTAATCTTTTGTCTTACACTGTTGGTATATCCCCGCCATTAATAAAATATTTGATTGTACCCCCAAACGTCCTGGCACGTACCCCTGGAGGTACGCTTATCTCACGTTGGTAGCCCCTGACTAACGTATCAACTTACTAAAAAAAACCGAACGGGTAGTAAAATGCGATGCTAATTATTATTATTATTATTATTATTATTATTACTAAAAAAAAGTTAACCTCTTTTGATCATCTACTAAAATTATATTTTTGTCAGAACAACATTAAAATATCTAATAATACAGCATACGCAAACCATTATTATCTTGAGAGGATTTATCTAGCCGTGGATAAAATATTTTACTAATACTGAATAAATTAAATAAATTTATAGCACATTCACAAAATGTGTTCAATTTTCTTTATCGAACCATTCTCCTTAAGTCCACTAACATTTCTAAAAATAAAAATAAAAAATTGACAATTTTTTTAGATTTTTTAAAATGTAGATTAATATCATCGGGTACTTTCAAATGAAAAATTGAGGGGCATACTTAAATATATTTGGGAAAGTGGAAAAGTGGTTGACCTTGACTTTTAAAATGTTGAAATTTAGAACGGTAGATGTACGAGAAATACAAAACATGTTTGAATGTTAAAGTTTAAGAAAGAAGGTTTATTTAATTGTAAAAATATGTCATTTTAATAAAATTTATTCTAATATAAGTATAACAAAACTGTCTGAAAAAAGTGTTTTATTTCTTATTAATTTTTTTAATCTAATGTTTTAAAATTATATATGGTTTCTCTTACGCCAAGCGTGTGAAAGCCTTCATGGATTAATAAGAGGCCTAATGGCGAACGTCTATCCATCACACGGCAGATTTAGGTTTTTAAGCGCCAATTTGCTTACAACTATTTGTTTGCATAATATTGACATGTTGTTTTGTTCGTCTAATCTTTAAGGAAGCAAAAATGTTTATTTACACATTTAATATGTATGTCTTATGGCATTTTATCATTGAATTTCAACAAATAATAAATTGATATTTGATACATTTAATGCAAGGTATTTTTTTAGTTAATAACATGATGTAAGACGGTAATAATTGCTCATCTCATGGCCAACTAACCGTGAAGCTAATTTTGATTAAAAATTCAAATAATCGTTTGACACCTTAACTCTGTTGGTAGCGTGTCTGCCTAGTGAGCTAAGAGTTCCGGCTCGGCTGAAAAATGTAACATTGATGAAATGTGGGTTCCTGCTTTCTTAGTAATGAATTAATGGTCGGAGGCTGGTTGTGTTGTTTGTTCTAAATTTACGTTAGTTTATAAGTCGCGTGCTGATATAATCAGTCGGTTCAGAAAGTGCACGTTAAATACCTCAAATAAATGAAATTATAAAAAATAATCAAATTATGATTGATCAAGTCTTATTGATTTAAAAAATATGATAAAATTGATTCACTGGCCTTAAGTTCACTATTTTTTAATACATACTATAAAGAACCTACGAAAGTATTAAGCTATCCGTGAGGTTAGTCGAGGGCTTAAGTTTTTAAAAAACGCTTATACTCAATACTAATATGTTTTAAGAAAACACGTAAAAACCATTTCCAATATCCATAATTCTTTACTTTCAGGAGATAAGTGTTTTAATGTGACAGGAATAATTGGTGGAATAAATCTGCCAGAAACTATGTCATCCACTGAATTTCTAATTTGGACAATCCTTTTCCTGATTCTCAATTTGGTATGGCTGTTGGCTTCCAGTTTTCTTCTAGCAGGTAATGTGTGTTTATATTTTTATATTAATTTTTGTTTCCCTGTAATAGGCTCGCTTAACCATATCACATACCATACTGATATTTACCTTATTTTATTTTATTTAAATTAATAAATACAATATTTAACTGGTTATTAAGGCTGCCTCATTTTTTTGGGTTGTACTTTCAGTCAAGGAACGTCTGAGTGTTATAGTGGTGAAAGATTTAGGTCTACATATGAATCTAAAGTCTCGAGTTCATTTCAAGAAAGATTTGAAATATTTCAGTATGAATTTATATTTAGTTTCTATCGTCAAAGGAAATAACAGCTTTGGAGTCTGTTAGTCAATGTTTCTCGTGAGTTAAATATAGCTTCTTAGTAAGTTTGAGTGTATTAGATATAAAATGTATGATGTACAGCTTTCGTAGCTTCACATGCATGGGTTTAAAAATACATCCGCACCAAACTGGAAATCAGTATTAACACCCACAGGTGAATTGATTCAAAATTATGGAAGAAGTGCTTTCATTAGTTGTTTTATTTTTTAAAATAAATCTTATTCAATACTCAAATAGACACATTAAAAATATATAATCCATTACATACGTTTACAGGTTAGCTGCAGAGGGGTAAAAAATATGTATTTAATGCTTTTCATTATTAGCTTAACAAGAGTAAATCCAGAGAGAATTCTCATTGTATTCTTGCGTATTGACTGTCACCTGTATCAAAAAAATCTCTAATTTTCAATTGCTACTAGTGGTAGCACTGGATACTATCCCGCCTCACCACTGAGCGATGAGCATGTAAAGTGACGCTATAGAGCCGTATACGAGCACGATGGTGAGTGAAAGTGAAGGGTGAGTGAAGAGTGAAGTAGCGTTGATTTGCTTGCTATTTAGCCGTACACAAGCACGATGATGAGTGAAAGTGAAGGGTGAGTGAGGAGTGAAGTGGCGTTGATTTGCTCGCTATTTAGCCGTATACAAGCACGATGATGAGTGAAAGTGAAGGGTGAGTGAGGAGTGAAGTGGCGTTGATTTGATCGCTATTTAGCCGTATGTTAGAACGATGATGAGTGAAAGTGAAGGGTGAGTGAAGAGTGAAGTAGCGTTGATTTGCTTGCTATCTAACCGTATGTTAGAAAGATGATGAGTGAAAGTCAAGGGTGAGTGAAGAGTGAAGTAGCGTTGATTTGATTGCTATCTAGCCCTATGTTAGAAAGATGATGAGTGAAAGTGAAGGGTGAGTGAGGAGTGAATTGGCGTTGATTTGCTTGCTATAGAGCCGTATGTTAGAACGATGATGAGTGAAAGTGAAGGGTGAGTGAAGTGTGAAGTAGCGTTGATTTGCTTGCTATCTAACCGTATGTTAGAAAGATGATGAGTGAAAGTGAAGGGTGAGTGAAGAGTGAAGTAGCGTTGATTTGATTGCTATTTAGCCCTATGTTAGAAAGATGATGAGTGAAAGTGAAGGGTGAGTGAGGAGTGAATTGGCGTTGATTTGCTTGCTATCTAGCCGTATGTCAGAATGTACAGCTTGCACATCAACGCAACTAACGATCTACTCACACTACTAGCCCACTCAACATCCCCTCAAGTTCGTTCTAATGTACCACTCGATGCGTCTTTAAAGTGATAAGGGAGGGAGGGCAAGGTAAGGTCGGTACTTTTACAGTTTACAGTAAGAAAAACAAAAAAAAATTATATTCAAAATAAATTAAATGTTGCATCAGTAAATAAGTTTACTTTAATTTTCTACAGATATAAACCTCATCAGTTCTTTAATATCCGTCATGAATCATGAGCCGTGACTCATGAGCATCGTGGAATTCAACTAGAAACTTTTTTTAATGCAGGTTAATATTCTGGTTAAATTGCGTGATGATCATGACAGATATTCATACACTGTTGAGATAACTATGTGTACAAAATAAAATTTAATGTGTCTACTGAAGCCATATTATATTTATTTTGTTCAAAAAAGCGTTTTTTTAATAACATTATTATTATTATTATTATTATCAGCACTGCGTCTTACTACCTGTTCGGGTTGGACGTACAGTGGCCCCATGACTTCTTTGGTGCTGACTGACAGCTCACAGCCGACTTCTGACCGTCAACATTTAGGTATATACCTAAATTTTTACTGTCAGAAGTGACAGCTGCTAATCACATATGTTTGAAGATCATTTGGTTCGGCGTAGGAATACATAATTTGGTCTGGTAACTTTTCAAAGCTTTCAGTCAGCACCAAAGAAGCCATGGGGCTACTGTACTTACACTAATGTGTAATGGTAAGGTGATTGTGAGATAAGATGAAGGACCTACAGTTTAACGTGGGATCCGAACCATGGTGGAGGCCTGGCATTCCACACATTCACAAGTTGTTATTAATACACGTCTTCTCAGAGGTGAAGGAATGGTTTGGTGATCAGATAAATCTGTGCCAGTATCGAGGATTGAACTCCAGACCCCCAACAGAAAAGTTTGACACCTTACCCCTAGACCACCAGGTCACCCTCTGGAATAACAACAAAACAAATACGGTCCTTAACTCGCTTTCTATTCGACACCACCTCAAAGTTATCTCACATTCATCGCCGTCATCTGGAGATCAAAAGATTAACTTGAACCCGATACTAATTTAGATCTATCCTGCGCTATCAACCAAACTAGTACTATTTTAAAGGACTTAGGAATAGCTCGTACACAATAACTATTATTTGGGATGTAGGCTTATGTACAAATTACGCTAATGGTTTTAGAGATTAGAAAGGCTATACTTGGAGGAAGTGTACCCACATTTGCGTGAAGGGAAAGGGGGGAAAATAATTTTGGAAAAAAACTATCTTTAGTACACCCAACAGAGATTAGAATCCCGATCTTCCCGTCATAAGCAGTCTATTCTACTGCGAGAGTAGCGCCTTAGCCCATGCGGCCACCAAGTCAAATTATTCTTATTCTTAAGTATTATACATTAATTTTGAATATATCTCTTAAATCATGGCTAGCCTAGTGAATCTGAAGAGTGTTTAATATGAGTAGCAAAATTATAATTATTTTTCTCAGGAAAATAAATTTAAGGCTGGTTCACTGATAACATCCCGGTATTTTAATTTATTCTAACTTATATAAAGTACCTATATCAGAAATTATATATTATTGTGTCGTATCATCTACCATTTCTTTTATTATTCTTGCCTGCCTGCAGATTTCATTCAGAATACCATGAAGCATACGCTAATCTTGCTGTACGTATGGATTGGCGTAACTACGCTTGTCTCAAGTTTGGATTTGGCTGCAACCATTAGATTTGGGATTGACTACGGCATCCTTAATGTAAGTGGCATCTAGCTATATATCATTCATATAAGAGCGTTAGATCTCTCTCTCTCTACATTAAAAACCTTACTCGCAGATAAAATAAAAGGGTATATTAAGAACCCATGGATGTCAAATTGATTGCCAAATTAGACACAATATTACGTTTCAACCAAGAATCGAATCGAAGTGCGGGTTTTTCATTTTTCATTTGACAACAGTGAAATTGAGATCAGTTGATTTTAAAAGAAATATTTAGAATCCCTATTTCTCAATGTTTATGTATTTTTTTTAAATATAGTAAAAGGGTTTCACTGGGTTCAATTCTACAGTTTTCTAAAGTAGTATTCAGAAGACCGTACCACAATGCGACATCAGGCTAGAGCTCTAATACCTTGCTAATTTAGGTGCTGTCCGAGGCCTGAAACAGATGTGTTTACGTGTAATTCTAATAAAACACCTAATTTGACTCTAACAAATCACTAAGGTTCCACCAACTTTAATAAAAGTGCCTGGCAAACATATTTTTTTCAATCCAAGTAAGTTTGTTGGATTTGAACTTAGACATTTTTAATTGTCATTCGATTAATACTTTTAGTACATTTTAAAACCATGGTTGATGTGTTCTCAATATCAATAAAATTCCCATTTTGTGTCTATAGTCTGCTAATAGTTGAGGTATCATTAGGAATATTTAACTTCGAATAATATTCTAATTTACAGACAACTTAAACCAACAGATGACACTGTTGATTTTTTTAAAGTAATTACCCAGTTTGATATATTAATACCAAGTTTGTTTGAAATCTATTGGTTAATTTAAAAGTTATATTGACAGTGATACTGACAAATTGACAAAACACCTAGATGCATGGGTATTTTTAAGCTGTACTCCTAACGAAGCTATGCGCATTACCCGAATTTTAATGCAGACTCAGATTATAATAAATAATTATTTGTATAATTTAGATGTATTGAATATAGTAGATTAATTTCTAAACCTATTCATAAAGCTAATTAAGAGTTGAATGAAATATGTGTATAGCCTAAAGGTTACTGTTCTAAAGATAGTTAAAAAGATAGTTTTTGTAGGGTTTATTTGCATTGGAAAAAGAAGTATTATCTAAATATCTATGCAGGGTGTGTCACTTTGAATAAAAAAAACCAGATAGAATATATATGTATGATTTTTTTTGTTCCTGTGTGTATTGAAATGTTTGGTCTTTTAACTCACAGTCTTAGATGTAATCGTAGAGTTAACCATAGAAAATCCTAGATAGCTTTATTTGAGATGTATGAAAATAATGACCAATTGAATTTACGATTATAAACTATAAGTAGATTTTAAGAACAACTTTGGTATTTTCTTAAAGTATAATTAATATATTGCTATTTTGTTTCAATGACCCATTTCAACCTTCGCCAGTGTGTCAAAAACTTTAACAAAAATGTTATTTCATTCAATTGGTATGTATATTAGTGTAGGTCTATATTACACATTTAGGAGGATATAATTAATATTACAAATTTACTACTGCGGCCCACATTTATTTGGCCCATGTTGTCCACAAATAAAAAAAATGATGGTATTAAAGAAAGATCAAATATCATCTGATGATGAAAACGTAATTATTTTTCTTTTCCTAGTTATTCATAAAATATTTTTCAAAATTGTGAACACTCTTTGACTTGGATCAGAATGAAATAATTCTTTATTAACTATGCAAAAAGTTAATGATTTTATGACGTGTACACCGAAACAAGAAATGAAATTGGTTTATGCACTAAATATTTGGATGCTTTAAATTTTTATTATATACATCTTTGATACATTTAAATATAACTTATTTTGTTAATTTTATAGGCTAGCACCTCAAATAAATATATTTTAAAATATCACTAAGATTTAATGTTTTATAGATTTTTTTAACACCAAACATGCCCGGAATCATTCATTATTTTAAATTTTGACTATTTGTCCCTCTAAAAACTTTACCTAAGTAAACCTAAATTATAAGTTGGGTTTCTTCCTAAAGGAACATATATATTTCCAGTTGAAAGTAACACTATACAAACACACTCGCACACAGACACGAATACGAAAAACATATTACAATAAAATGTGAATTATCCGAGAGTATAGGTACTAAAGTTAAGATTACCAGTTCGCAATAAAATGTGTTAGCTATATTTAGGTTCCTTGTTTACAGAAAGGCCGGCGTTTTGTTATGTTATTTATAATCCCCGTGATTGGAGAGTAAAATTAGCACGGATATGCTCGTGGCTCAGTTGACAAAACTTATTAAGCCCGTACTAATTTGTTTTAACATTTTGTCAATCAATGTTCGTGTTTTGGTTTCAGACGGAATATTTATTCCCCTACTCTGTCGTTCCTGCTACATTGATGTCGTTGTCGGCTCGAGGTTTTGTTCTTTTTGTCTTCAACATAGCTGCATTGGCTTACCTCTCGATGCAGGCGTACCAACTGCACCAAAAGAGCGCTAAGGTAAAATAACGTCTTTTTAGCATCATTAGCTTTTTAGCTCCCTTTCGCTTATGTACTAAATACGCCAATGGAGTAGGAATGAAGAAAGTTTAATTTAGAGTAAGTGTACCCACATTAGCGTGCAGAGAGAAAATGGGAAAACATTTAAAAAAATACACTCTCAATACACCCAACTGGAATCGAAACATGATCTACCCGTCATCGCCAGTCTAGAGTATTGCGAGAGTAGTACCTTAAACCATACGGTCACTAAAGATGGTGGTAAAATAACTACTTACTTGGATATAGTATTAGAAAGAACCTTTTAGACTATACAAATACATTCGCTTTTGGTCAAAATGTATAACTATTTTATATTATTAGTCTTAGTTTAAAGTTATTGATATTATATATCAAAAGTAACGTATGTATTTATTTATTTACTTGATGTATTTCAAGTGCACTTTCTGAACCGTCTGATTATATTATAACCCGAGAATTTCTATGAGCGAGAGCGAAAGAGCATATACATTTTGCGGGAAAGGTATTTTCACATACCTTGCAGGGTTCTTTTACAAGCCCCAATTGACGCGGGACTGACGGCGTTAATTCCCCTTTAAAGGAAGTTATGCTGCGGATTTATATCGCTAAAACGTTGACCTCAGCTGGATTTTGAACCCATGAACGTCAGATCCTGAGGCGAGCACTTTATCCCAAGACCATCGGGGTTGATTATGCATATGTTGAAATTACTTTAGTAAACTTTTAGATGTCTAAAAAGTGTATTCCTATTTCAATTCCTCTATGGCTTCACTGATTTATTTTTGCAGAAATGCTATAAAATATAATGTCTAATTTGAATAGAAAGAACCTATTCCGACAGCTAGAAAATCTGCTTGATCTGAATTCACATATGTATACGTCAAGCCATGTTATCTGTAGCCGTCACTTTAGATATGTAATGCGTCAGAAACAGTGACCTATTTTAAGCCATGCGCCATTATCGATCACGGCATCCTAGAGCGCTATTTCTGGTTCCAATGCGTAACGCAGCTCAAAGCTTTGCTATCCCCGTATAGCGTAACATTGTACATTGGCAGTCAGCATGGAGCGTTGGTCGAATGAACATCGTGCGTTTGTTGTTGAAACATTTTTAGAGTGAACTGATAGTGTTGTAACTACTTAGAGTGTTTTTCGGTGACACTTAATAGCGGCAGGAATGGACAGGTGCCAGCGCGGAAGACATTCACGAGATGGGTCGAGGGCTTCAGGATAGCAGCATCTCCGTCAGTCAAGAAGTCACCTGGTAGGTGACGAACGATTCTCACCCTGGACAATATTGCAACAGTAAGAGCTGCTTTAGATCAAAGTCCAATACGCTCTGTTCATCGGCATTCGCCAGTCCTCAAGATATCGGACAGAATGTTGTACCTGAATATTAAGTTCCACCCTTACAAGATGCGAGTGGTGCATGACATATTGACCAGAGGCTTAGAGTCATGTCGAACTTTCTGTATGCAGATTCTGGAGATGATAAATACACAACCCAATTTTATCAACAATCTGAGGAGATGATAGTTGAGGCACACTTCCATTTAAATAGACTATGTCAACAAACTAAACTTCAGGTACTTGGGGCCTGCAAATCCTCATTACCTTCACGAACGACCACTCCATAGCCAAAAAGCTACTGTGTGATTTGGAGTGTCTTCTCTGAGTTTTGTTGGTCCATATATATATATTGGAATGACGCCGGTGGGACAGTCACAGCAGAGTGATATGAGGCTATATTACGACAATTCTTAACAATGAAACTGCGCCACAAAAGAACAACAATATGGAGTCGTCGTGGTTTCAACAGGACGGTGCAACCACTCACACAGCAAGAACGTCCATGGATACTTTATGAAGAAAGTTCCTACACCACCTTGTTTCTCAGTTTAATTATCCAAAGTCAATGTAACAGACCAGCAAACATTCAGAAATTGAAAAACAACATTCACACCGAAATTGCGGCAATACCACAAGTAACCCTGCGTAAAGTTATAGCGAATGTGCGTGTTCGTACGGAAGATTGCTTTGCCAACAATGGTGGTCACCTGAAGGACGTTATTTACAAAAAGTGGCTCGTGTAAGGGATAGTGTCAGGTGTTCTTTGTAATAGTTTACGGTAATAACATGTGGTTATAATCTCTAATGCTGAAATATATTGTTTAAAATGGGTAATTGTTTCTGCCGCACACTGTATTATCAGTGCCTATTAAATAATAACACTAGTAAACATGTTTGTAATTTCTAAATTCCAATGAAAATATTACTTTAATTATTATATCCTTTTTCCCTTTCCCCTTAGCTCAATATTGACTTAGCTAAAGAACTGCATCGGAGGACACGTGGAATAAACGTCTAATCTAATTTTCCTGTGACGACAAGAAAGGGGTTCTAATCCCAGCCAGATGTACTGAGGTTGATTTTTTAGCAGCTCATCTTATTACCCATTCGGGCTAGACGCTTATGTGCATTTTACATTAGTGATTAGAAAAGTTATATTTATAGGAAATGTACCCACATTTGCGAGGAAGGAGGGTGGAGATGAATTTTGGAAAACCGTCCTCAGTACACCCGACTGAGATTCGAACCTCTATCTTCCTGTCATCGGCAGTCTGGTCTACTGTGGAAGTAGCGCGTTAGACCATGTGGTGAATGAAGCGGGTACTGAGGTTTATTAATTTTTTAATTCCCCCCCCCTTTTACATACATTAAAATGCGATTGCCTTTTATCTAAACTATACCTTGGTCATTTATATCCCATAAGTGTAATTAAATGCGGACGATTAGTAAGACGTGGTGCAAATAAGCATCATGATATGTATCATTTGGAAATATTAATTCTCTTTTAAAAACACTTGCAAACTTCCTGAATTTACTAACAAATATCGTAAATGAATGTATAACATCATGTTTTAATGAATAGTTCATTTATTAAAGTTTGTTAATCTTATTCTTTTTGCTCATTTTTCAGACTAGACGAAGACTAAGCCGTCAAACTTCTTTTGGAAGTTTCTTCAAGGAATACCCTTACCAAACCAGTCAAAGGTATGTTAAATTCCAATTATTTTTATCTATGAAAATTTCACTCACATATAATGAGACCCACCTTGGTATCGTAGTTATCTAACGCACTGGTTTTGTGTTGAGTTAAACTGCCGAGGACGGGGAGATCGAGGTTCAAATCTAACTCGGGTGAACTGGGGGTGGTTTTTCCTAAATTGTTTTCCACTCTCCCTCCACGAAAATTCTGGTTCGTTTCCTCTATATTAAACCTTTCTCATTACTAATTCATTAGCGTAATTAATAATTAAGCGTACAACCCGAACGGGTAATAAGACGCTGTGCTAAGTATTATTATCGTAATGTGACCCTATTTATATGGAGGAGTATTTTTTAATTAGTTAAACAACACCCCGTTGACATTAAATAACACCCTGTTGACACTAGATTAGTAAGATTTATTTTAACTTGTGAAGTTCCATTATAATATGGAAGAAAGTAAAGTTATACATTATCTGAAAGGTGAATCTTGGGGGATGAATGAATGTAATTACGTCCGGCACTAAAACTATGATCCATCCTTTCTTAGACTTATTGTTTTATTTCTCTAGCACCCCATAGTATTAAGAGGATTAGAAAAATAAAAATAACTTAAAATTGATCATAAAATTCTTAAATGAATGTGAAAATTTTAAGAATTCGAAGTATAACAGGCTCAGACTAAATACATAGTGATTTTCATCTCAAAATTAGAGCGTTTTGATTTTTCAAATTCAGAAAGTTGGAAAAGTAAAGTCAAAGTTTTTTGCCTTGCCAATTTGGAATGGGTATTTTACTGAGGATGAATATAGAACTAGAAGAAAAAATATCGTCAGCCATTTTTCATACAATTTTAATAATATAACACGATTATACAAGAAATATAATTAATGTGGAGCCAGATAAATTCAATAAATAATTAATATATAATCGAATTAGATTGGTCAGCTATTTAACTAAGTACAAAATACACCACTAGATGTAATGTATTTTCTCGATACCTGCTTTTAATGGGCTGAGATGCAGAGTCAGACTTAGTACACCTTAAGTGAGGATCTATAATAAATACAAGACGACACCTACCTAATCGCGTATGTAATGAGTCAGTCTCGCATATGAAACAAGCCCATTCTGTTCTGGCTTGTGTTTGGTTTTGAGCCTCACTTGAGGAACACTAAGTCTGACTATTAATTTGGCTCTGACTATTTACATTTTGTAGTAATATAAAGGTATGATGTAAATACCAATTTTTTTGAAGTAAACACTGTATGTCTCTAATCTAGAGTTTAATAATAGTGTAATAAACTTCATAAAACTATATTACCCATAAACAAACGAAGAGGGAGACTAACTTTGGGCTTCATAACTTGTGAATGTGGGTAATGCCAGGCCTTTACCATGGTTCGGATTCCACGTTAAACTGATGTCCTCCATTTCATCTCACATTCATCCTACAATTACACATTAGCGTAAGTGCATATAGCCCGAATGGGTAGTAAGACGCGGTGCTAATAATAATAATAATAATAATAATAAACTTTGGGATTCTGCGTATGAGGAAAAACCGGATGTTGTTTATGTGTATAAAAAACTCGAATAAAATATATAAATTATTTCAATGCAGAACTATCATTCCCAGTTGTTGTTTATATATCATCTTCAAGAAACTTTGTGGGTTTTAATCCAGGTGAAGTCAAGGTTCCTTAGTTCTTACGTGGTAAAAAAACAGATAAGATGTGTAAATTTCTAGGAGCTTACTAAAATTAAGGTGACAGGTGTTAATAACGTTCTGTTGGTGTTCATAAGATGTAAAAAATCAATAAATTCATAATGTTGTGTTCTATACTACACGATAAGTTTTTACCCATCTTTAATCAGTATCAACCATTGTTTTAGTGGCTAATTGTAAAATATTACAGGCACATCAATGGTTTCGAGGCAAGCCCTTCTTCGTGGACACTACAGTCTCCCATGGTGGGGACGTCTCCCCGGGAACCCTGGAATTTCGATAAGCCGGTGAAAAGTGTCTCCCAGACCGTCGGAGACTCCGGCATCGAAGTCCACCGCGATCCCAGGATCACTGGTCCTGATGTACGTACCGGTCCCGGAATCGTTGGCCTCAAAGCCCACCAAAACCCCAGGAGCGTAAGTGTGAATCCCCGCTACGACCCGAGGAACGTCACTGCAGATACTCGTCAAGATACCAGGAGTGTCATCGCCAATCCACGCCACAATCCAAGGAGTGCCAGCCCCGAGTCCAGATATGACCCCAAATACGCCAGTCCCGAGGTTCGCCACAATAACAGAAACCCCGGCGTCCAACCCGTGCCCCCTCGCATCTCTGTCCCTACCAGCACACCCAAACTCCCCGAACCCGACTACAGCCCCCCTCAAAAACATAAGAAGTACGAACCCAAACTCAACGAGCAGCCTCACAAGTCCGCCCTGAAGAAACCGACCTACAGCACCGGTCGGACCATTCTATGATCACTCTCTCGACTCGCGCGGATATACGCGGTGCGTGACGCGGTTTTAAAAACATCGGGACGAATACAAGCATGGACCTGAGACGTCGTGGAGTAAGATCTGTGAAGTTTTTTTTTTTAAAATAAACTTGCTTCGTCAGACTCGCTACAGAAACCGCACTTTGAGAAGATCTTTGTATTTAACGACATTGGTGATTTCAAAGTTAATTTGCGCAATGGGTTTCATCTTAAATTGACGTACCTAAGCACTTTACGCATAATCCCACTTCGACGCCATTGCACAAAATATAAATACTGAGAATAAAATGAGTAATTCCCCTGGAGAGGCCTCTTGGCTATATGCTACTTCTTACAAGAATACACACTCAGCCTAATATTTGCACCTGAACAGCATTGAATTGCATTTCAAAATTACCTTTTTCCCGTTTCCTATTTTATATAGACATATATTCCAGGGATTTTTTCAAACTACATCTTTACAGAAATATTCCTACATGAAATTTTACTGAATAAACCAAATATTCTGAGTTGTAGACGGTTTAAAAAAATATGTTTAAGAAAACTATTTAAAAAATCGTGTCAATGTATAAATTCAAGAATTATTGGTCTTTGTTTCAATGTTATATTTTTAAGCACTACCTAGTAAAACTTAAATACATTAACAAGGGAAAATATATCTTGATTTGCTGTGACGTCACAGGTAGCCAATGTCCTTATCTAGACTGCACCCAACTGAGTCAGCAGGGCTCAGTTTCACTAAAGGATGCAAATAGATGTACCAGCCTAACAAAATTAAAACCGTTTTATTAATTAAATTAGATTAAACATGACACCTGAAGACGGGAATCAAACCCGGGACGTTTGACTTGGATCACCAATCCTCTACCACTGAGCTATTCAGGATTCGTCCCGTGTTCGGGGTAATTCTTCACTCATAGCTTAAAGCTAAGTCTGTGATGGACGTGTGGGAATCACCAGCTGAATATGAGTGACCAATTGTATCAAGAGCTATCAGATATCACAACCATCTGCTACTCGCAATGGCCGTGATGCTACTACGCTAACAATACAAGATTTTAATTTTTAAAGCGAGATATTAATGAATATTAACACACAGGCTGCAAATCATTGTAATTAGAGCACTCACTGTCCGTATGAAGGGGACCATGAACCCTGGATAGCTCAGTGGTAGAGCATTGCGTCACTAAGCCAAAGGTCCCGGTTCGATTCTTGTTTTCAAGTGTCATTTTTCGACTGGAGAATTTTGATTAATTTAATCGTGGTCCTCTACAAACGGACAGTGTGGCATTTAAAATAATTTGCAGCCTGTGTGTTGATATTCACTAAAACCGATTTTCACATGGAAAGTACAAACGATAATGTTTGGGTTGCAAATAAATAAGGATATAAATAAATAAGGAACATCTTGGGCTCAAAGTTTCGCAATTTTTTGTACTTGAACAGGAGAAGATTTGCAGCCTTCAGTGAATCCTGAATCTCCAGAAGTCATTCTTGAGACGGTCACTGACAGTGGTATGGTGGTATAAATACTTCTATCAAAGTGGGATGCGAACCCAGTAATCCGTCTTACTTGGCCAATGCACTCTGTTCAGACTTATTTTTATGTACAAGATGTTAAACTTGTAATAAATTGTTGGTTCTACACAAATCAATAGTTTCTAAATAAATTAACGAACTGCTTTTTATGATCTTCATACGTGGGGAAACTTAAATATTCTTTGGTTTCGTGTTGGATCAATACAATCATTATATCACACTCATACCCACATATTAATATTGTTTAATATTATTTTTATCTGTGTATTATAAATATTTTCAAAAAAGGGGATAAAACAGAATGTGGTAACTATAAAGGTATTTCACTACAAGCAACAAGCAATTAAATGTTGTCTAAAATAATTTTAATGAGATGGACAACATATGCAGAGGAAATAATTGTAGATCGTCAGTGTGGATTTTGACAAATAGCTCAACAAATGATCATATTTTTTAATATTCGACACATATTGGGAAAATGTGGGAATACAACATGATGGTACATCAATTTATAGATGGATTTTAAAAAGGACTATGATTAAGTTAAAAGACGGATATTATGTAAGAATTTAGTTGAGTTCGGGGTACACAAAAAATTTATTTGAGCTATATTAAGCCGGGTACGGGTTGGATGTCACTTATCAGATACTTTCGAGCTACATCATGGGTTGAAACAAGGCTCTGAACTTTTACCATTACTTTTTAATCCAGCCTTAAGGTGTGGCAGAAGGGAGCGAAAGTATTTTTACAGTTTTTATAGAATTGAAATTAATTGAAAAAATATATATTTCTCCAGTAGCAACGTAGAGTTTTAGTTTTCTGCACATGTTAATATCAACAGATCTTGAATATCTATAAAGAATGTTCTGGAATTTTGTCAAAACATTTAAACAAAGGGAAAAAGTTTTGACAAAATTCAATGACATCCTTGACAGAAAATTCAAGATCTGTTGATATCAGCGTGTGAAGAAAACTAAACTCTATGTTGCTACTGGAGAAATATTTGATTTATTTTGGACAAAGAAATGTAATACTATAATTTTTTTAAACTACTCGCGCTACCTTCTGCCGCACCTTAAGGAAGCTGTTGCAAGAGCTGCAAATGTATTAGAGGCGAGTAAGGAAATAAGATTAAAAGTGAACGCTGAAAAGACTATATTTATAATCACAGAGAGATCACAGATTGGGGTAAATAATTTAGAGATTGTTGCAAATAACATATAATTTTGACGGGGTTAATGAGTTTAAATATTTAGGAAAATTTTTAACTAGCAATAACGACATTAGGTTTGAAATTAGGAAAATAATACAGTCAGGAAATACATGTTGTTGACATCTCACCTGCTATCAAGGGATGTAAAACTAAGAATATACAAAATAATAACTCTAACGGTTGTTCTATATGGGTGTGAAAAGTGGTGGGTTTTTTTACCTTGAATGATGAAACAAAATTCTGGTGTTGGAAAATAAAGTGCTTTGTAAGATACTTGGTCTAAAATAGGATGATGATGCTGGGAAAGGGAGGAGGTTATATAATGATGAACTTCATACCCTGCACTCGTCACAAGTAATTGAGAGGATAATCAAGTCTTGCATATTACGGTGAGCAGGACATGATGCGCTAATGAAATAATCTAGAACCTTGTTCAAGGTACTGACCGGAAAACCTAATGGGAAGAGACCATTAGGAATACCTAGTCGTAAAAGGGAGGGTAACATTAGGATGGACCTGAAATATATAAGATGTAATGAGGTGGACTGGATAGAGCTAGCTCAAGATAGGGATAGGGTGTAATGAAATGGACTGGATAAAACTATATAAATATAGGGATAAGTGGCGTGCTTTTGTAAGTGCGGCAGTGAACTTTCGAGCTCATAATGCCATAGAGTAAGTAAGTATTATGTAGACTGCATGGAAAGAACTTGCTTCCCCCCTCTTCCTTATCTAGTAGCTTTCATCACATCTCAGTAATAACACATTCAATAATAGGTCTAATAATTTCAAGGACATAAATACTAAAACGCTGTTTTTAACTGACTTACAATATTTACTTATACTTATAGCAAGCTACGAATGGTGTTAATAGCATTCACGTGTGTAAGTCAATATGTTATTCAAACAAAGTAACGTAGTCTTGAAAACAAGAGATGCAAGTAACCCTGAACGGTCCAACTGAAAGGTCACTTATAGTATGATTCTGGTAGAAACAGTTTTGAAAATACTAACTTTTTTTTCGTTCAATGTTGATAACATTCTACTGTATTATTGATATTGTTTCAAAGGTATTAATCATATCTATCAGAAGGGACAGTTGCAGATCACATGACTTGACGTATTAATATATATTAGAATGGTTTTTAGTAACTTTCTAAAGTGTTCTTCTTACCAGAATCCTACTATAGCTCACCTTTTGGGATACAATTAACTTTTTTTTTTAATATTTGGGAAATAATCGATCTACACTTGGAATACACTGACCTTAGACTTGGGATATATTAGACTTAGAATTAAGATAAAATTGACTTAAACTTTGGATAAACTGAAAATAGACTTGGGATACACCAGACTTGGACCTAGGATACACTGGAATTAGAATCGGGATATACTGGACTTAGATTCGGGACACGCTATGCTTAGACTTCGGATAGAATGGACGTTGACTTGGGATTCACTGGACGTAGACTGGGGATTCACTGGACGTAGACTTGGGATTCACTGGACTTAGACTTGGAATAGAATAGACTCGGGATAGAATGTACTTAGACTTTATATAGACGCGCCTTAAAATTGGGATACACTGGACTTTAACTTGATATAGACGGGTCATAAATATATAATAGAATATACCTGGATATGAAATATAATGGACTTAAATTGTACATATCATTCATTCACTTAGGCATGGAGTATAATGGACTTAAACTTTGAATAGAATGAACTTATATTTGAAGGTGACCTGGTGGTCTAGGGGTAAGGTGTCAGACTTCTGTGCTGAGGGTCCGGGGTTCAATCCTTGCTCCCGGCACAGATTTATCTGATTACCAAACCCTTCCTTCACCTCTGACAAGACGTGTATTAATCACAACTT